>OY856410.1:356596382-357028882 GCA_963693085.1 Alisma plantago-aquatica | reverse complement strand
GCTTCAAGTTGTTACCGCAATGCCGCAAAAATTCATCCCTTGTGCCAATATAGAAATATAGGATATATGACATAACTAGAAGATAATGAATTTTATAGAAATACAGGATATGTTTTTAGAACTTACATTGGTATCCTCGCCATGCTCGTCATGGACAACATGCTCATCATGGACTTCATGCTCATCATGAACATCATTCTCATCATGGTCAGCCATCTAAAAATGTCATTAAAAAGGCAAACATTTAGCATTTGTATCAACTAGAAAAAGGAAAACATTTAGCATTTGTATAAATTAGAAAAAGGAAAACATTTACCATTTGTATAAACATACATGTCTCTAAAATTGTGATCTTTTATCAATTAACAATCCTTCATTGTGATCTCCGCGCACATATAAGTCATCATTAGCTTCAATATTTTGTGGAGTTGGCAACCCAACTGAGAATGGACTGGAGTCATCATACTTATCATAGTACTCTTCTTCATCTATAGGATCTTCAATGAACTGTCTTTTACCATGAAGAACAACCGACCATTTATCATTTGCAGGATCATCGATATAGAATATTTGTTTTGCCTGTGATGCCAATATGAATGGTTCAGCCTTCTCGCCAATCATTTCAAAGTTCACCAAAGTGAAACCCAATTCATCCACTATAACTCCTTTGGTGTTATCAACCCAATTACATTTAAAGAGTGGAATATTGAAATCTATGTAGTCAAACTCCCGAATGTCTTCAATGACACCGTAATATGACATTTTAGCTTCACGTGGACTCTTATTCTTTGCACTTGCAAAGTACATAGTTGACGCTTGAAGAGTGACCCCACTATTTTGGACGACACTCTTATCATCTTGGCGCTTTGTGTAATATGTGGATCCATTAATGTCAAACCCTTCATAAGACATAACATTCGGTTTTGGTTTAAAGGCGAGACATTTGATAGTTTCTGTAATATCATTTGGTGTTTGAGATAGTTGATGTAAGACTTTATCTTCAAACCACTTAGTAAAAGTCTTATTATGCTCTCTAGCAAGCCACATTGAACTTGCTCGAGGATGTTGTCTCTTTATGAAATTGGTATGTTCCTCGATATAAACACTCACTTCGTCCATATTATGTAAAATATACAAGTGATCTTGTTCCAACTGCTCACGGCTGATTACTTTCACCCGTGATCCCAAAATTCCTTTGCCCTCCTCAATATTCTTGTCATTATCAGGAGTGTCATTACCACTGAGAAAGTCATTGCAGAAATCCATAACCTCTCTCGCCACATAACCTTCAATAATACTCCCTTCAGGACGATAACGGTTTCGAACATCACCTTTAAAAACGCTCATGTATCGTTCAAAGGGATACATCCAATGCAAGAAAACCGGTCCCAAGATTTTCACTTCCCTAGTCAAGTGGACTACAAGATGTACCATGATATCAAAGAACGAAGGAGGGAAATACATCTCAAGCTGACATAGGGTAACAACCACTTCTCTTTGCAAATTATCGAGAGTATCAGGGTCAATAACTTTGCTGCATAGACTGTTGAAAAAGAAACAAAGTCTGGTAATTGCAAACCTTACATGCTTCGGCAATATAGATCGAATTGCAAACCAATCTACGGATGTTGGATGAGTAACCATGTGGCACCTTAACATTTACCAAGCATTCACAAAAAGTTTTCTTCTCCTTTCTAGACAATGTGTAACAAGCGGGAGGTAAGTATGTTCTTTTATTACCCATTTCAAGTAATTCTGTTAATTCTGACCTTATTCCCATTTCACGTAATTCTGACCTTATTCCCATTTCACGTAATTCTGTTAATTCTGACCTTATTCCCATTTCACGTAGGTCCAGTCTGGATTTTATCCCATCTTTAGTCTTACCTGGTATATTTAATAGAGTACCAATGATGCTATCACAGACATTTTTCTCAACGTGCATTACATCGATACAATGCCTGACTGACAAAGAACTCCAATAAGGAAGATCCCAAAATATTGACTTCTTTTTGAATGAAGAATTGTCACTCCGTGTGGCCATACTACATTGTGATTTCTTACCAAATTCATTGACAATGTCTTTTACTCTTTCATAAACAACATCCCCTGGTATAGGTTTAGGTGCACTCCGTTCATCATTCCATCCATTGAATGCTTTGCGCTTCCTACGATACGAATGGAATTTTGAAAGAAACCTTCGATGACCAAGATATACAGTCTTGCCGCCATATTTTAGTCTTATTGAATCAGTGTTTTCTTCACATATAGGACACGCTTTAGCTCCTTTGACACTATATCCAGACAAATTCCCATATGCCGGAAAGTCATTAATAGTGCAAAACAACATAGCATGCAAACAAAATGTCTCTCTTGCTGAAGCATCATAGGTCATCACACCTTCAGCCCAACGTTTCTTTAAGTCATCAATCAAAGGTTCAAGATAAACATCGATATCATTTCCGGGTTGTTTAGGGCCCGATATCAACAATGACAACATAACGTACTTATTTTTCATACACAGCCAGAGAGGAAGATTGTATATAACAAGCATGATTGGCCAAGTGCTATGTTGGCTGCTCAATGTCCCGTATGGATTCATCCCATCTGTACAAAGCCCAAGTCTTAGATTCCTTACTTCTTCACCAAATTCAGGGAACAATACATCAATCTTCTTCCACTGTGGGGAATCAGACGCATGTCGTAGGATCCCATCATTATTTTTCTTAACATCTGCATGCCACCTCAAATTCTTCGCATCTTTCGGATTTGCAAACAAGCGTTGAAACCGTGATGTTATAGGTAGATACCACAACACCTTGGCAGGAGAACCAGTTTTGGACTCCCCCGAAGTCGTCAATTTATATCGTGACGCACCACATTTTGGACAATCTTTCAAATCTACATAGTCCTTTTGAAATAATACACAATCATTCGGGCATGCGTGTATCTTTTTGGCCTCCATTCCCATTGGGCACAACATTTTCTTTACCTGGTATGTTGAGATTGGCAGCTCGTTTCCTTCAGGAAGAATTTCTTTCAACAAAGTCAACAATTCAGTGAAGCTTTTGTCGCTCCATCTATTGTTAGCTTTCAACTTATACAATCTCAGCACAGCGCTAAGCTTCGTAAACTTAGCACAGCCTGTGTATAACGGTATCTCAGCATCATGCACAATGTTTGTAAAGATAGGAGGTGGATCGGTGTGCTCTACCCTACAACTATCCAGCATCGCATCAACAATGTCTGCTGGAACTAGTTCGTTCACATTTACGTCATCGGAGGCAATTTCTTCTTCCACCCAAGCACTGCTATTGACATCTACTGGATTCGATTTTGAAATCTCTCCATGCCAGTGCCATTTTGTATAGCCTTGTACAATCCCGTTGCACATGACATGACTTTTGATTTCCTCACCAGTGTTGACTTTCAAGTTGTTACCGCAATGCCTACATGGACAGTAGAACCTATCTGTAGGTTTTTTCCTATGTTCCTCAGCAAATCTAATAAACTGATCAAGACCAGATATAAACTCTGGGGTGCAACGATTACGAATGGACATCCATGATCTATCCATTCTATGATCAGAGAAAGCAAGTATATATTAGGAAAGCAAGTATATATTAGGAAACAAGTATATAAGCAAGTATGTCGTATTACAGTTCATCATTAAGAAAGATATAAGCAAGTATGTCGTATTAAAATAGACTAAACAATAAAAGAATTTTTTTTTGAGGCAAGACAATATGAGAAAATAGTAGTGTAATCATGTAAATGGGAACATTCATGGGAACACACACTTCAGTTAGAAGCATTCATGTAGCAACTTATAGTTCCATTCATGGGAACACACACTTTAGTTATAACAATAACTAAACAAAGGGGTTGGTGTACCCCTAAACATGCGCATAATTAAAAAAACTATTAATACAGACAAGTCTAGATAGATAGACAACTAAATACTACACCAACATGGTCCCGCATGCATCAATAACTTCTTTTTGATGATGAAGCTGTGTCACGAAGCTCTCCAATCCAATCACGCCTCAGATTCAGATTCCTCATAGATGATATCCGACGTCGTGCACTCATACCGCAGAAGATGATCGGGGGTCTCGCAGTTGTTGTTTGTTATCCAAACTTTGATGGAATTATCGCCAACTGGACGGAGAAAAAGCCTATTCCAACGGACCAGATACAGCTCTCCAATCCAATCACGCCAACCGGATTTTGATACAAGATTTCCCGCCAAATCATACTCAACCTCGATTACATGTGAATAATTTCCAAAAGTTAGGGTCACTTTACCAGGCATGTAGTGTCTTCCTTTTAGAAAACGCCAATGTTTGGGTATGATCAATTGGTTTAAGGAACGATCATCTAGGATGATGTCCAATTGTTCTTCAATAGGGAACGTTAACATTGACATAGAGGCCCAATTCATAGTCATTGTTATGGGAAGACAGAGACTGCACAATATTAGTATTAACAAAGTGTAAGTACATATAACGATGTTATATATTTTCAGAAAAAGTTGTATAACATCAGTTAACCTTTTAAACAAGTATATATTAGGAAACAAGTATATATTAGTCAATCTTGGACGGGTTTCTAGGCCAACAAACACATTTGATGTCAATCTTATATATAATAAATGTGTACCACCTATCCCATCCTTGAACACCTAATCTCACTTAGGATGTAAGTGTATAATGTGTATTTGGTTTTCAAGAAAATTTCGGCAGCATTTCCCCGTTGTTCTCTAAGTACATATGTACTTAGAGAACAAACGGGGAAATGCTACCAAAATTTTCTCGAAAACCCAATACACATTATACACTTACATCCTAAGTGAGATTAGGTGTTCAAGAACAGTCCCAAACTGGGGACTATCCAAGATTTACTCCTACTGAGTAAATCTTGGACGGGTTTCTAGGCCAACAAATACATGTGTTGTCATTCTTATATAAACCCTATAATTCATGAAATCATTCTAATTCAATTTAATATGTTGGGATCAAATAATTATATAATGACATCGGAATATATAGAAGAATCATAATTAACATGATTAACAACATGCTCATCAAACTAGGGTTTTCTTGAATATCATCTAATAAATCAAGAATTTCATAGTTTCAAACATGCAATAATTCACAATGCAATGTTATAAACTATAGGCAACATGGATAGATGAAATAAATAAACATCCAGCATCTATCACTTATTCAATCTTCAAGAAACCTTGACAAACATCCAACATCTATCACTTATATAATTTGCATGTATATACACCCTAAAGTGCCACAAATCATATAATAAAACTATCATGTTATGATATTAGGACCACTTCAAGCAGATTAGGCACATTAAGCAAGCAGAGTAGGGAGCCAATTTCGTGCAAGCAGATTAGGCAAGCAGATTAGGTCAGCACATAAAGAACCAATTTCGCACCTGGGTAGGTCTGCAGGTACCTGGGCAAGAAGAGTAGGGTGAGGTCGAGCTGGTTGAGTACGTGGGTGGCGGCCGACGAGCTCCAGAACCAGCGGCAGTGACTCCGACGAGCAGGAGCGTCAGCCGCAGCAGGCAGGCAGGCGGCCAGGCGGAGGAGAAGGAGAAGGGGGTACGGCGGCGCCGGTTCTCAGGCGTGGCAGGCAGGTGGGCACCAGGCGTTGCGGTGGCGCCGGTTGTCAGGCGTGGCGGCGGCGCAGGCGGTTGGAGCAGTAGGGCGGGCAGCAGGGGTGCCAGAGAAGAAACGCATCGGAGAGGGGCGCCGGAGAGGGGATGCCGGAGATGGGGCACCGGAGATAAGCGCCAGAGAGAAGCGCCGGAGAAAAACTAGTAGCAGCAGCAGAGAAATCGCCGGAGAAATCGCCGCAATAGGGAAATAGGGTAGCAATGAAACATAAGAAAGGGGAAGAGTCGGGCGATCGAAGGTTATGAAGTTCCCAAATAGCGTCGGTTGTTTACAAAAACCGACGCCTAAACATCTTTACCGTCGGTCGTTCGCAACATCCGACGTCCATTTGGACGATATTTTCGTGAAAATGTTTGGCGGGAACCACCTTCAGCGTCGATGATTAAAGGACGACCGACGCGAAAAAGGACACTTTTCGCGCAAATTTCCATCGCACATAAGCGTCGGTGTTTTAACTACAGACTCGACGCCGAAAGTGACATTATTTTTTTCGCTCGAAAATTGGATGACATTATGCGTCGGTTTTTTATAAACAACCGACGCTGTATATAAAGCGGTACCCGTGTTTGGCTGGTCTTTGAATATAGACGTCGGTTCTTCTAAATAACCGACGCCTTTAATATAAGGCGTCCGTGTTCCTTAATAACCGATGCCCAGAAAAGCGACACTGAATGCTATTTCTGTAGTAGTGTATATACATATATATACATACATATAAACATATATATACATATATACATATATATACATATAAACATATATATACACATATAAACATATATATATATACATATATACATACACACACACATATACATATATATATATATATATATAGTCATGCTAGAATACACTTGAGTGTACAGATTACACTGTACACCCCAATGGTGTTTTTATACCTAGACCATGTTTTTCTAAAATCTAATCTATTGATCTTAATGGTTACAATAATAATAGGCCACATACAAAATTTGAGCTCATTTGGATGAGTGTAAGTCACTCATCCAAGGGAAACAAAAACAAAACACAAAACTAATTTGAAATGCCTAATTTTTGCATCCTTTAGATGCATGACCTATAAGTATCCAAATGAGCTAAATTTTATTATATAGTATGTTCTTAAGATATTTAAGAAGATCAATGGTTTAGATTTTTCAAAAAGTTATTGCATCTTTAAAAACGTGTGAGAGGGTGGTAAACCAAGGTGTTGAGATTCGAACCCAGGTCCCTTTGTTAGGGAACACCATTCTTGACCACTTGTGCCACTCTTTTTATGTGATAAATATATGCGTATGTCTATATATGTATGTATATACATATATGTATATGTATGTATACATATATGTATATGTATGTATACATATATGTATTCTACCATCTATTTTTTCTTCTATTTGCACTAGTGATCCAATCCGGTCAATTGGTTGGACTAACTGAACTGGAAAAACACAGAACTAATTTTTAGACTCCCTGATCGCTCAACCACTAGTTTATCGGTATGACCAGTTGGACCAGGCGGTACGATTTAGTTTGAAATTCACTGATGATAAGGTGCTAAGGGAATGAAATTAAAAAAGGAATATCATTTCTTTGACAAAATTGACCATGATGCATATCCTAACATGAAATTTAATGAGGGACTACATCCACTAGTTTTTTACAACCCAAAAGCACAAAAAATGAAAATGGACCATACTTATCTAGTGAAAAAAGAATAAGAGGTATAAGTACACATAGTAATAATTAGATGCCACAAAGTAGTATGTAGAAGTGCAAAACAATACCTCATTGTTGAGGAGAGATACTATAATAGACCATCACTACAAAAAATCCCTAGTAATCACATTTTCCCTCTTCTTGCCCTCGCTTCTTGTTTTTTACTTCGTCATGCACTTTTTCCTACAATGATCTATGTAGTCTTATAGCTTAGTCGTTGTCTTTGTTGATTGAAGTCTTGACTAAATAGTTTTATTTTTTATGTTTATTATATATTAGGATGTAGAATAGTTATTTTTTTATTTTTATTTAATTATTTGTTCACAATTTATTTTTATTTTAATAACTTGTTATGTAATGTAGTTTAGTTTTAGTTCTTGATAATTGTGTGCATTTTTATTAGTTTAGAATTTTCATAGTTTTAATCTTGTAGGCTTTCTTCACTTGATTTTTCTTTGATCTTTCACATCACCATATTTTTGTTTTATTCATTTTCTTTTTTTCATTCAACCTTGGTTTTATTTTGGTTTTCTAATTTCACTACATGTTTAGGTTTTGAACTTTTTCTTTATTTTCTTTCCTTCCCATTCATTCTGACGTGGTATCTAGGGTTATTATGCTAATACTCAGCCATTTTGTTTTTTCTTGATCTCCTTGGTTTTAATCCCAATTTTGGTTTCCATTTTCTCACATATATGAATTTCTCCTCCGTGAGGCCCCTGACCTAGCATTATGCTTGATCTTGCTTTTTAGCATAATTAGATGCTTAAAACCTTAATCAAATCATATGATGCACCTTAATAACATGTGACATGTTTATATTTTTAGTTTGGCCCAGTTTGCCTGATGTTTGAGCTAGTTATGCTATATGTGTGCTTGTTTTGGACCAAGTTGCAATTTACCCATGTTGAGGGTTTATCTTGCAATCTGTCACGTGTTGGATGTGCCTCCTATGTTTTAGCATCATGAGATAGATAATTATGCTTAGGGGTGCCTTGTTGTACCTTGGTTGATGAGATGGCATCATGTGATGGAGAGTTAGGGTTTTGCTGGGATTACATGGATGCTTATGAGGATGTTGACCCTTTGTGTTGTTGCGACCGATGAGCTTTCCCTTGGTTTTTTTTTGCGGTCAAAGTGTTTTGGGTGTGAGCACCTTGGTCTCTGTGTGAGTACCTTGGTCGCTAGGTGAGCACCTTGGTTGTTGTGTGCACATAGTGGTCGCTAGGGTTTTGAACCCTAGGTCGCTATGCTTTTGGGTCTCCATGTTTGTAGCGATTGCAACCCCCTGTTGGTTGCAACATCTCCTTCGACCAAAGAGTGTTTTGAGGACCAAGTGGTCTCCACCCTCACCTAGGTTTTATCATTCTTGTTTGCATGCTTGAGTTGAGTGCTTGCATGGATGTCAAATGGATGACAAATGACACTTATGTGCATGACACCTATGTTCTCTTACCTATTTCCTACCCTTGGGTATTTATATCCCTCTCCTTCCATGCAAGTGACCCCCTTTAGCTCTCTCTTCCTTCTCCTTTCTTTCTTGGATTTGGCCCTTGATCTTGGTGGTGTAAGTGAAGGTGCTTCAGCTTGTGGAAGGTGGTCGTGTCCCCCTTGCATGCGATCTAGGATTAGATCATGTCTCTTTTCTTGATCCTTTGATGATCCTTGATCGTGGTAAGTGGTCTATCTATCTTGGTTTTGTTTTCTTGCAACCCTACCCCTCTCTTTCTTTTCTTATCTGATCCATGGTTCTTCATGGTGGTTTTCTTGAGGAACCTCTCTCTCTCTTAGAAGTTGAATCCATGGTTTTCTCATGGTAGTACCTATGCGAGATGAGGATCTCCTGTTTTTCCTTTCCTTTTGGCCTAGGGTTTGGTGCTCTCTTTCTTTGAAATTTCTTTTGACCTAGGTTCTTCTTCTTCTCTTAAGGTGATCTTGCTTGGACGTGGATTTGAACCAAGCTCTAGTTTTCCCTCTTCTCTTGGAGCTTCTTGGCTTTGGAGTTGTTACTCACTTCCAAGGCGAGTTATATAACTTTCCCATCAATTATTATTTCACTCATCTTGCATGTTATTGATCTATATTTAAAACGTGATTGTAAGTTGTATAGTGATGATATCTTGATTTAGGGTTTATGATTATGTGGAGATCTTGTATAGATTAACTCTTTTTCTTGAACCCTAATTCTTGTGTAAGAGTTTGGATGGAATGGTAGATTTGTTGAATCTTACATGCATATGTTGAATGCCAATTTTATCATCATGAGCATGGTTGAGATATCTTGTTGAAGATGGTGGTTTTTTCTCACTCCACATGCTTAATGCTTGGTTTTCTTTCTTACATATCATGATTCCTATGCTAATCCTTGTGATGGTCATTCTAGGGTTTTGGTATTAATCATATTCATGACGTTTTTCACCTTGGAGATGTTTTGGGTTCTTGATGTATCACATCTATTTTGTCCGCGTGTTTCCCTATTTTCCATATGGTCTCTATGGCCATGACGGTGGTTGAGATGGGGTTTTGGTTTGGTTTCTTTACTCCTAACCGTAACCTCCTTGAATGCTATGTTTTCCATAATGCTCACTACATGTACTAACTTCATATGATCATTGTATTCTCTGGTTATAATGATTGTTATGTGTTTGTCAAGAAGTTATGTTGTCACCATGCATGAAGCCTTTGTTACAGTAGAAATACTTGAGTTCTTGGAGTGGTCTCCATGCATAGTTTGATGATGGTCTTTATGCTAGGATACTTGTTGCAATCGCTACGTTGTGTTGGAAGTTGATCGCTATATTTTTGACCTTGATGTGATCACTAAGGTTGGTGTGTGTTGGTTGCTATAGTGTTGAGGTCACCATGACCATAGTTGTCGTAATGGTTGGCCACCCCTAGTTGTCTCTAGGTAAACCAATGCCTAGTGGTCTCTAGAGGTTTTTACCTCTCGTATGGTCGAGGTGCTTCCTAGTTTCACGCTCGGTTGATTTTTATGACAACATATGGTCTATGGCTTCCAAGAATGGGGGAGGTGGAAACAAATTAGGGTTTGATATTTATTGTTGCTATGGAACCCCTAATTGGTTAGCTATGACTAACCCTAACCCTAACCTCGATTACATGGTGATGAAAGAGTTGCTTGCTTGAGTAATTAGCATGATGATCAAGTATATTTCTCTCTCCTACTTGTTGTAAACCTAACTTGTAGGTTGAATCAACACCATAGATAATGATTGTTGTTGTAACTCTTCATGACACATGTGTGATGATTATGAGACTTGATGAGGCATGATGAGATAATGATGTTATGCAGGAACTATGTGAATGGTCTTATGACCTTGGTAGAGGCTTAATGCCTAATTTGGAGGTGATATCCTCTAGTGATGTAATGAGGGATTTGTTATCCCATAGTGATGTGGAAATGGTGATAGCCTTGGGTATGGCAGTGAGACAATATCAAACTTTATGCTTAATATGTTTTACATCTTCTAGAGTTGTAATCTACCCTTATCTTTGTAGAATCTATATAGGGTTTCTATGTCATAAATTGATGGATGCAACATAAAAGATACCCATTTGTCTTAACTAATCAAGTGAAACCCTAATCATGTAGTTTCCCTATGCCATAGATCCATTCCAGTGTCTGAACTTGTCGGATGGTGAAATAAGTCTTCCCACGGGAAACTCAGAGCGCATACTGTTGAGTATGCTGGGTGCTTGGAGAGTACATCCTTATCATCCATATCCCAAGTGTTTTGATAATGGTTGTGATTGTATGTTGGTGATTATATTATGTGATGTGATTTTTAGGACAATTGTAGTTGTACCTTAGTGGTAGGGTTGACTCTTGTACCCTGGAGTCTAGCCCCATGACCTGTACCAATGCAGACTAGGTGTTTTTTAGCTTGACTATATGTCACCGGTGGCAGTTGACTATTATGTCTCTGCGATGTCTGTCGTACTGACCGAGAGGTTGAGGTGAGATCGTGGATTTTGTCTCTTCCATAGATCTTGTATGGAACTGATTTTGACTTAGTAGTGGTCAGTTAAATTTGGGTGGTATGACTCAAATCCTCAGGGCATAATAAAATATGCAAACAACCGTGTAGTATATCGGTTTGGAACTAAACAAAATTCACATTGGTTGTTGCCCTTTCCTTGTTTCTTGTACTTCTCAGTTGTATTATAATGTAGTAAGAGAAATCAATTATTATACATATTCTTCATATTCCTTCTAAATATATAATGTGTTATACTTATCAGTTGTAGTTGCTTAACCTATTTAGCTTGTATAATCAATTTTAAATTATTCACTTAGTTGAATCTGCTCATCCTATTATTCATGTTACTTTCCTACTTAAGTATAATCTATGTTTACAATAGTTGTTGGAAAAGAGGTTTATCACTCATTGGGATATGGGCCTCACCATTTTGGTTCTCTACATATTTTTAGGTGGTTGTCCATGACATGGTAGAGATTGTGCTATTAGGGAGGAACAACAAAGATATCAGTGAACACAGAAGGTTGGATATGCTACTAGTGTGTTTTGTAGTAGAGTCGTACGTGTCATCTTGTACTCTCAGGTCCTGGAAGGGGTGTTTGTAGATGTTCTATCAACACATGTTTTTGGCAGTATGCCTTTGGGTGTATGTATGTCTTGTATATGTGAAAATGATATCTTTTGATAGAGTTTGTTATAGGTCTTCACTTTGTTGGTATGAGACTGGTGAGTATCAGATTTTGGGTCTGGAGCTTATACAACATACTACAGAGAAGATCAAAGTGATACAACAACAGCTGAAGGCAGCCCAAGATAGATAGAAGTCTTATGCTAACAATTGTCACAATCCCTTGGAGTTCCAAGTGGGGGACAAGGTTTATCTCAAGGTCTCTCCTTAGAAATATGTGTTGAGGTTTGGGAAGAAGGGTAAGTTGGCTGCCAGGTTTACGAGACCATACCCTATGGTGGTATGTGTTGGGAAGGTGGCTTACAAGTTGGAGCTGCCTCCAGAGTTGCACAGGTTGCATCCAATATTTCATGTATCAATGTTGAGGAAGTGTCACCCAGACATAGAGCTAGTGTTGCAGCCCGTGGAGGATGAGGTTGGAAGAGGATATGTCATAGGTGGAAGGTCTTGTGTTGATCTTGGATCAGAGGGTGAAGAAGTTGAAGAAGAAGGATATAGTGTTGGTTAAGGTTTTGTGGCATCATTGTGGCATGAAGGAAGCCAATTGGGAGTTATAGGACAAGAGTCATAGGAAGTACCCGTCTCTTTTCACGTAGGATTTTGGGGGTAAAATCATTATTTGGGGGTTATGGTTATAAGGCCCCTGACCTAGATTTATGCTTGATCTTGCATGCTTAGCATAATTAGATGCTTAAAACCTTAATCTAATCATGTTATGCACCTTAATAACATTTGACATGTTTATGTTTTCAGTTTGGTCGGATTTGCCTGATGTTTGAGCTAGTTATGCTATATGTGTGCTTATTTTGGACCAAGTTGCAATTTATCCATGTTGAGTGTTTATCTTGCAATTTTTCACATATTGGACGTACCTCCTATGTTTTAGCATGATGAGTGAGAGAATGATGCTTGAGGGCACCTTGTTGTACCTTGGTTGATGAGGTGGCATTATGTGATGGAGAGTGAGGGTTTTTCTTGGGTTACATGGGTGCTTATGTGGATGTTGATCCTTTGTGTTGTTTCGACTGATGTTCTTTCCCTTAATTTTGTTGTTGCATTCAAAGTGTTTTGGATGTGATCTCCTTGGTTTCTATGTGAGAACGTTGGTGTCTATGTGAGCACCTTGGTTGCTATGTGCACATAGTGGTCGCTAGGGTTTTGAACCCTAGGTCTCTATGCTTTTGGGTCTGCATGTTTGTAGGGATTGCAACCCCTTATTTGTCACAACATCTCCTTCAACTGAGGAGTGTTTTAAGGACCAAGTGGTTGCCACTCTCACATCGGTTTTAACTATCTTGTTTGCATGCTTGAGTTGTGTCACGGGTTAACAACCTAACCCCACTCTACACCTCAGGCACCAACATAAGGTGTACAAAGAGGTTAAAGTTGCCCGTCCCTGAGTGGATCAAACACACACATATATACATGCACCAAATAACAAGATTCCTTAAATGAACCAAATGTTAATTACATAGGGGCCCAAAGGCATAGGAGTTCTATAGAAGAAAACTTAATACATGAGAGAACTACTTGCAGATGAAAAAGAACATAAACTAAGAGTCCCATTTAGCTTTACAATCCCCATGAAGATCTAATTTTGTTGGGCCAACATATTGAGTTGCAACATCATCACAATCATTAGAAGAAGGTACCTATGAAACATTTGCAATTGGTATACGTCAGCACGGTATATATATATATATATATATATATATATATATATATATATATATATATATATATATTATACTGAGTATGCCTACGTTTCTTCAATTATACCTCTCATCACATCTTGGCAAAAGAAAATACAAGAGACTTGGCAGGAGTACTAAAATTAAAGCTTTAGAAAAGTATAAAATAATAACAGACATATAATTGAACAATGATTTTTGAAAAGAAATAGAAGACATGTTTTAAGTTTATTTTTCCATTATATACTCTTGCATCTACCTACCAATGGGATAGATGCTTTAAGGCCTCATGATCTGCTTACCAAAGAGATAGATCATTACATATGGTGATCTGCTTACCAAAGAGATAGATCACCCTCAAGAACTATGCTTACCAAAGAGATATAGTGCTATAGTATAATGGAACAAGCATTTTATGTTCAGGTGTGATAACATACTTTATACAGCACATCATTCAAAATCGATCATACATTGATATCTATTTTAAACATTATCATATGCCAAGTCTTTTATAAGTATAATACAACCATTCACTGATATGAGCCAAATGAGGGTAATGGCATACCTTCTACTCAGAAGTGGGGAGTCAAGAGATGCTCCTCACTGCTACCTTTGTCTTCCTAAAATTATAAGAGTTTTGGTATTTATTAGAAATGTTGGTGACTCACCATTTAATTCTAAAAGAGTATAAAAAGGCCCTTTTCTTATTTCGAGTCATGAGAGTTGAGTATGAGCTATTGAGTACAAATTTGAGTCCATGATTGATAGTGTCATGTTAGAGTATGGTTCTTGATCAAATTGATGGTCTTTAGATCATATTGGACAATTATACCCATTTTTGGTAAATCAAATAGGGGAAAAGAGTGATAACTAGACTTTATTGATAATTGGGTCATATTAATTGGAAATGAACGTTCCATAATTATCTAGGTACAAAAAGAGGATAATCACAGGGTTTTGGTGATTTACTCAGGTTCGAGTAATTTCTAAATAATTAAACAAGAAATAACATATTTGAGAAATATTGTTTATTCGAGTCATATTTAGAGTCAACAGATGTCCGATTCATGATCCTCGTATTTTTATGATCAAAATGAAGTACTTATTTGTATTTTTCTGACATTCCTACTATTGATAACAAATTTCCCAAAATTAGGTCAGTTGGTGAATTTTGAGTTAATAAAACGAAATCTAAGTAAAGGGCGGACCGTTGGATGCTTAGATCCAACGGTCGAGATCTCACTCACGTAAATTAGAAAATATCTGTGTTTTTGAGGTGAATAAAAGGGGATGCTTACTTAGCGATCTTGGATTGGTCCACCTGGATCCGAGTCAGCCCCACGTGGACTCACGCTATTGGTCCAGCTAGGCTTGAGCGGGTCCCACCTTCCTTGCTCAATGCTTCACAGCAGGTTGGCAACTCGATCTCCGGTGACCTTGTCTGATGGATGTTCTCCTCCTCATGCGCATGTGACAACTGGGTTAGCTTCACGAGGTCCTTCCACAGCTGGATGGCCAAGCCTCGGGTTGTGGCTCCCTCCCAATCGATGGGTCGACTAGGAGTCTGGCGAGCTGCACAGCTCACGATGGAGGAAAGTTGGAGGGGGAGAAGCAGGTAGTGTCAGGGTGTTTTGGGGCACCATCGAGGTGGATGGAGGTTCCCTGAGACTATATGGAAGGTTGATTTGGAGCAAGGAGGATGGGAGTGGCCAGGTTAGGAGCTAGGCGGCAGCGGATAGGAAAGAAAGGGGCGAGCTTGAAGGCGGAGTCCTCTGGTCTATCTTTGGGTGAATTGAAGTGACAGATTATGTGAAGGGGTGTTGGCGAAGCACTTGGGATTTTTAAATAAGCATTGGATCGAGTGAGCCATGGACACCCAAATGGGCTCAATGACAGTTGGAGGAGGTCGCTCACAGGCGAGGTCGTGGTGAGAGTTGTAGTCATTTTTGGGGGTCGTGCAAGGACTTGGCAGGTTCATGGAGGTGAGGGGAGTTGTTTGCCTGGGTTGGATTTGCGTGAGGTGGTGCAGAATGGTGGGGAGTGGGGTGCCTTCATGCGAGGTGGCTGTAGACATGATCTCACTGGTCAGTCGGAGGAAGAGGATGACCGGATGGTCATCTGATCTGCCCATGATTTGTGGACACGCTATCCGACGGTCGTGGTTGCTCGGGAGAGGCAACCCACAGATTGCTGACATCAGCGCCGCGTGACAAAGGATTAAAAATCGACAACTTTAGGTTACATGATGGATATTGTGACAAAAATTAGATTAAACTTTATTCAAATCTTGTAAAAATCATAGAGGGAACTAGGAATGTCCAAATGGCATGAATTGGACCATAGGTTCACCATAGCATATCCCACATGTTGGTAAAGTTTGGGATCAAGATTCCAATCTTTGAGTGGTCAATTTATCTTTAGGTGAATTAGGGTTTTGAATTAAATTCAAGTGAAGAAGTCAATGTAATAAATGAAAGAGAAAAACCACATTATCACAACTTCAGTTCTTGCATGATGTCATATGGAGGACAAGTGACACTTATGTGTATGACACCTAAGTTCTATAACCTCTCTCCTATCCTTGGGTATTTATAACCCTCTCCTTGCATGTGAGTGGCCTCTTTAGATCTCTCTTCCTTCTCCCTTCGTCCTTGGAGTCAACCCTTGTTCTTGGTGGTGCAAGTGGAGGTCCTTGAGCTTGAAGAAGGTGGTCGTTCCCCCCTTGCATGTGATCTCGAGTTTGATCATATCTCTTTTGTTGATCCTTTGGTGATCCTTGATCATGGTAAGTGGTCTATCCTTCTTGGTTTCATTTTCTTACAACCCTACCCCTCTCTTTCTTCTCTTGGCCGATCCATGGTTCTCCATGGTGGTTTTCTTGAGGAACCTCTCTCTCTCTCTTAGAGGTCAAATCCATGATTTTCCCATGGTAGTACCTATCCAAGATGAGGACCTCCTCTTTTTCCTTTCCTTTTCAGCCTAGGGTTTGGTGCTCTCTTTCTTTGAGCTTTTTTTTTACCGATGTTGTTCTTCTTCTCTTGAGGTGATCTTGCTTGGTCGTGGAGTTGAACCAAGCTCTAGTTTACCCTCTTCTCTTAGAGCTTCTAGGCTTTGGAGTAGTTCTTCACTCCAAGGTGAGTTATATAACTTTCACCTCAATCATTGTTGCACTCATCTTGCATGTTAATGATCTATCTTTAAAACTTGATTATAAGTTGTATAGTGATGATATCTTGATTAAGTATTTATGATTATGAGATGGTCTTGTATATATTAACTCTTTTTCTTGAACCCTAATTCTTGTACCCAAGTTTGGATGGATGGTAGATTTGTACATGCACATCTTAAATGCTACTTTTATCTTCATGAATATGGTTTAGCTATCTTGATGAAGATGGTGGTTTTGTTTCTTGCATGCACATGCTTAACTCTTGGTTTTCTTTCTTACATATCATGGCTCCTATGTTGATCCTTGTGATGGTCATTCTAGGGCTTTCATTTTTATTTTCTTCATGAGGTTCTTCACCTTGGTGATGTTTCGGGTTCTTGATGTTTCACATCTATTTTGTCTGTTGTATTTCCCTATTTTCCATATGGTCACTATGTCCATGATGGTGGTTGAGATGGGGTTTTGGTTTTGTTATAACCCCATTTTTCTAAATCATGTAATGAGATTTGTAAATCTTCTTTGATTTAATGGTTTTATTTGAATGAATTTCTTGTATGATAGCCTTGTATGTTTTCTTAATGGGCCTTATTGGCTATTAATCCCAATTGAAAGAAAAAGAAAAAAGAAAAGGAAAAGGAATTCTATTGGATAAAGGAATTAACAAAAAAATAGATAAAGAAGAATAAAAGGCTAAGGGATATTTTCCAAAATGGAATTTCGAGATATTAGGGTTCCTTGAGGTTCAAGGAACTCAGGATAATAATATAAAGGCTAGGGAAAGAGAAAATATGTGGAATATGAATAATTAAGTGTTAACTTGCAACTGAAGAAAATGACTCGTTTTCTTTAGATAATAATCCCAAATTTTGTAAGATGAAAGATAAAATCATAAACAAGATTCCTTTAAAATTTTAGATAAAAAGGAATTACGGATTGGGAGTTATTGCTTTTTCAAATTATCCTCAAAATAGGATTTATCTTGGAAAATTAGGAAAATCATTTCCTTTTTGTTTGAGAGCAACGGATGTGGGCCGTTGGATCTTAATCCAGCGGGTGCCACTCATCATCAAAGTCCCAATGGGACGCAGACTGTGTATGATTTACATGGAAAACTTTCCCCTTGATTTCCCCTCGATCCAACGCATGTGCGTGTTTGGAAAGTGTCCCAATGGATTCGGGAGAAAGAGACGAAGCTTCTCAACCATATTTTGATGACCTTTCATCGTGTCTTCGCAAAATTCCCAATTGGGCTAGGAAACAAGTTGCGACGGGGATTAGGAACCCTAAAAGGGACCCCCCATATCCTATAAATAGGTCCCCATGCAATTCCTCTCACCCACGCGACCTCAGACAACTGCTTCCCCAGTCTCAGAACCCTTCCTCTTGCTCTATTGCCCATTCTCCGGTGAGAGAACCACTGCGATGCCGCCGCGTTGTCCAGTGAAGGAAAGAAGGGAGACGAGGAGCAGTAGCCCTCAGATCTGGGTCTAGCATGGACTCATGAAGGATCTGACGATCGGTAGTGGACAACGGTGCACGCATCCCAGCTAGTGGGGACGATCAAGGTGGAGTGTTAGATCAGGATCCAACGGACCAGCGTAAGTAGTCGGATGCACAGCCGAGTTAGCAGGTGCAAGCAACGTAGAGCATCAGATCTTCAGCAGACCAATGATGCAACAATCAAACGGTCGATGAAATTTGGTAAATAGCTCTCTCTAGTCGAAATTCCAATAAAATGCATTTTTCTTGGAAAAATCATATCTACTGGTAGAAACTCCAAGTGAAAAACTTTATATATGAAAGTTGCATAGAAAAATACGAGGAACAAGATAAAAATGCTTTGATATCCTGATTCTATTTCGGTCTACAAAAGTACCTTAACTTGGTAGAAAAGGTATTAAAAGGGATTTAGAAACCCTAATTGTATATAAAAGGTGAATCTTTGTGGATTAATAGGTTAATTTGAAAAGTATTAACCTATTGATTATTAAGCTAGAGTTTTCATCCGTTTTTAGTGCAAAGTTGGTTAATTTAGGGTTTTAATTTGTTAATGAAGGATAATACATATAGAAACCCTAATTTAGGGTAAAAGAAGAGAAAAACCTTGTTGATTTCGAACTATGGAAAAAAGGTTGTCAAATAACGATCCTAAGTATGATTAGGAGTAGTAAGGTGAGAAATTTAGGGTTTTTATATAATTTTGCTAAATAAGGATTCATAATGTTAAAAATGGAGATAAAACCCTAATTTCCAAGGAAACCCTAAAATTGGAATAGAAATCCTAAGAAATAAGATGAGTTTGGATAAATAATGATAAAAGGAAGTTTATATGTTTATTTCAGGATTTATGTTCATCTTTGCGTGCTTGGTTGGGTTTCCCTACTTAATTGATTCTATCACCAAAACTACCGTTACAGGTATGTGGTTACGTTTACGATTAACTGTCTTAGTTTCATGATGATTCTCGAAGATTTTATCGGTTGTTTGAAATAAACTACTTGGATGACTTTTATTTCATGCAACTATAAAGTGACTATGATTATCACTATAAATATATATATAACTGGCTTAGATCTGGATCCTCCTTTGTGGCTTTGCAAATGCTAAAAAGGGTAGCCTATAGTAAGGTCTAGGCTATCATGAGTTAGAAATTGGGCTACCCACGTGTAGTGCCATGAGACTCTATAGCACGCCATGAGTTAAGGAGTGGGCTACCTATGGGTAGTGCCATGTGAATCGACCCTAGAAATTGATTCACCAGTTAGGTAGGATAATGAGGGGTTTAATGGGGATCTACCATAAGGAAGGTAGCATCCAGGTCCACTACAGGGATAACACAGAGGTTAGGGTATGTATGGATCATGCAGTTATATTTAAAATGTAAAGTTGATTGTTAAATTATAATTGACTGCAATATGTTGTTATTAATTGCACGATTATTGTTTCTCTCACATACCAGCTTTATGCTGACTGACGTTTTGTTTTTTGAAATTTTAGGTACAAACCCAAAAGGACAAACAGTAAATTGTCACATTGTAAACACATGAATTAAAGAGAAAGGAGGATTAGTTAGACTAGAATTCATAAGTGGATAGAAGTTTAGATATCCAAACTTTTCAAAGGTATGCAAAATTTTATTTATTACAACTTTTCAGTATAGTCTGGTAAAGTTTGATAATTATTAATGTTTATTTGTCGAACCTTGATCCAGAAATTGGGATAATGGCTCTGACCTCCTAGTCTCCCTTAATTGTGGGTTACTGGAAGGTGGGGTCATTACATTTGGTATCAGAGCTAAGGTTCCTCACTTAACCATTAATAATTATTAAATTTTACAAACTCTGTAGAACCCAAGGGAGTTATTAGAGGATTATCCGAAAGACCGAGGTGTCTAGAAAAGGATCATGACCGGGGGCTGGCAATATTTTCCTCCGCACCGCTAGTCGGAATACGATGACTCCCAGATATGTGTGACTGCATGGCCAAAGTCTTAGGGTATGATTCAAAATAAGATACCTTTAGAACTCTCTCATCTTATTCATCCCTTCTCATCACAAATTCTATTAAGGATTTTAAGAGTTAGGGTTTTTCTCTCTCTTCCCCACCCTCATGTGGTATGGGTAAGTAAGTTAAGGATTAAGGAATTCTCCATCAAATTAATAAAAGATACGTAATGAGACATCATTGACATAAGTATAATTAGTTTAAATATAAACTAAAGGTCTGTTTGTTATGCTTATATAGATGGCTCGTACAAAGACTGTTGCTATTCCCGAGGGCATTGGGAACCCAGCTAGGAGTGGTTGGCCTCCCCGCAAGGGAAAGGGGTCTTCAGAGAAGAGAAAGAAGAACCATGATGGTGAATCCTCTAAGAAGAGTAAGAAACCCAAAGAAACCACTCTTGAGGTCCCTAACCCTGACCTGATACCCTTCAGCAACCTTGATCAAGAAGAAGACCAAGGGTACGAGGAGCAACATGAGTACGAGGAGGTGGCCCAGATGGAAGAAGATCAAGCTGGTGGTCCCGAACCAACCATGATAATCCACACCCCTGATGCTTTGTGGATGGAACTACAGAAGAAGCTGATAGAGGCCATAAGTGCCTTGGCTCTCTAAGACTTAGCTAGTGGTGAAAATGGTGAGCCACTTCTTGTTCGTCCTCAACTGGGAGCCACCATCTTGGACTTCATCAAGCTGAACATTGAGAAGTTCTGGGGAGAAGATAAATCTGAGGTAGTCGACAAGGCAGAAGCTTGGCTGCTTGCAGTCGAGAATGGATTCTGCATGCTTGAGGTACAACCGAGCAAGAAGGTCTGCTTTGTTGCTCATCTCCTGGAAGGAGCAACCAAGATATGGTGGGAGACTCACATCATAGGCCGAGACCTGACTGAGGAACCAATGGCATGGGCTGACTTCAAGATGATCTTCATCGCCAGATTCATCCCTGTCTCATCTAAGAAGGAAAAGGAAAGGGAGTTCACCAACATGACTCAAGGAAACTCATCTGTGGTAGACTTTGGGTGCATTTTTCGAATCCTGGAGCATTTCAAGCATATGATGGATGAGGAAAGAAGGGTGGATCACTTCATAGAGCGTCTTCACCCTACCATCAAGCCCCATGTGATGGCAAGTAAACTTAAAACCTTTGCCGAAGCTTACAACACTGCTTTAGACATGGAGAGGACTGTGATGCCTGCCTAGCTTCCACCCAAGGGGTATTTGGGTTTCACTGAAGGAACTCAAGGTCAGAAGAACAACCAAAAGAAAGGTCCAGGTCATCATCATGCTAAAGGAAGATAGGGAGTAAAAGGGAAACCCCGTCAAGAGAACAACTGACCGCTTTACCGCACCTACGGAAAGGGTTACACCGGTGAGTGTCGCTATAAGAAGAAGACATGCTTTCGGTGCCATCAAGAGGGACACCTACAATATGTTTTCCCTCTGCCAGATCCAAGAGGACCAGGATAGGTAGCAACTCCACCTGTGGCTGCCCCACCTGTAGCTACAGCCCCACCTGCTGGAGAGAGAAGACAAGCTCGAGTGTTTGCCATTGATAATGAGGAAGCTCAAGCTAATGCTAATCGGTTGATCGATGGTAATAACCCTTAGAGTTTTCTTTTATGTTTTAAGATAAGCATGTAATGGTCTAATGCATGATGAAAAACAATGTAGGCATGCTTGAAGTCATGGGACATAATGTAAAAGCTTTGTTTGACTCTGTATCTACTAATACTTTCATTTCGAGAAATCTTGCAACTATGCTTTGTTTGGATATCAAGGATTTAGGGTATGTCTTAGATGTTACAACCCCGAGTGGTCAGATCTTTACATCTCTTTTGAAAACTCCGGTGATACCTGTGAAATATCGAGATCATGAGTTTCCTACAGACTTTATCCTTATTGATATGAATGACTTTGATGTGATCATTGGTATGGATTGGCTTTATACTTATAGGGCCAATATTGACTATAGGGAGAAGAAAGTAATCATTAAGAAACCAGGTCACCCATCTTTTGTCATTAGAGGTAGGAAAGATGCCACCACCAGCCTGTATGTGTCAGCCTTGAAAGTAGAGCAGATGATGAGTAAAGGGTGTCGAGCTTTCCTGGAAGTAGTCACCGAGTCAGAACCCAGGGTACAACCATTAGAGGAAATAGAGGTAGTTAGGAGCTATGCAGATGTTTTTCCATATGATCTACCTGGGATTCCTCCCGAGAGAGAGGTAGATTTTTCAATAGAGCTAGCTCTTGGGACAAGCCCTATTTCTCAAGCACCTTATAGGATGGCTCATGCAGAGTTGCTCGAGTTGAAGAAACAATTGTAGGAATTGCTAGACAAGGGTTTTATCCGCCCTAGCACATCACCATGGGGAGCACCAGTTCTTTTTGTAAATAAAAAGGATGGTTCGCTCCAAATGTGCATAGACTACCGGATGATCAACCAGGCTACCATTAAGAACAAATATCCTTTACCCCATATAGATGACTTGTTTGACCAGTTGAAGTCAGCTTGAGTCTTTTCCAAGATTGACTTGAGATCAGGTTACCACTAGTTGATAGTTAAGAGTGAGGACATCCCGAAAATAGCTTTTAGAACATGTTATGGCCACTATGAGTTTGTGGTTATGCCTTTTGGGTTGTCCAATGCACCCAGTGTTTTCATGAACCTTATGAATAGTGTGTTCCAACCCTTCCATGACTCATTTGTCATTGTTTTCATAGATGACATGTTAGTTTATTTGGATGACTTAGATCAACACCGAGACCACCTAAGTAAAGCCCTTGATATCTTGAGAAAGCATAAGTTTTATGGGAAATTCTCTAAATGTGAGTTTTGGATAGACTGATTCATGTTCCTTGGACACATCATCTCAGGAGGAACGATCGTCGTAGATCCAGCTAAGGTGTCGGCAGTACGAGACTGGCCAGCACCGAAGAACCCCTCTGAGATCCAAAGTTTCTTGGGGTTAGCAGGATACTATCGACGTTTCATCAAGGATTTCTCAAAAACCACCCTACCTTTGACCATGTTGACTTGGAAGGACGTGAAGTTTGTGTGGTCCGATGTTTGTGAGGCTCGTTTCCAGGAGCTAAAAGAGAAGCTGACTACTACACCAGTTTTGACTCTACCATCAGGCAATGAGGGTTTCATGATTTTCACCGATGCGTCAAAGATGGGACTTGTCTATGTGTTGGAACATGATCGACATGTGGTTGCATATGCCTATCGACAGCTCAAGCCCAACGAGGTGAATTACCTGACGCATGACTTAGAGCTAGCTGTGATCATCCATGCCTTGAAGATTTGGTGACATTACCTGTATAGTGCTACTTTTGAGATCCTCACTGACCACAAGAGACTGAAGTACCTCCTGACATAGAAAGACATGAACCTACAGCAGCGACGATGGATGGAGTACATGAAGGATTACGAATTCACCATCACTTATCATCCAGGAAAGGCGAGTGTTGTAGCAGATGCTTTGAGTTGGAAACAACTTAGGTGTGCAACTATTTTATCCAGTCAGTGGAAGAGTTTAGAAGAGTTGGTAGAATGGTCTCCCCAACCATTTGATGATCGAGTTCGATTGGCCAACATCCAGATATAGTCGGAATTGTTGGGTGAGATTGTAGCAGCACAGTTGGCCAGTGGAGAACTTGACAAGATGAAAGGCTTGATGAAGAAGCCTCAGACCCATCTTTCTTTGGGAATAGATAGATGGATTAGATTTGAGAATCATATATGGGTCCCAAATGACTCACCGTTGAAGGGACGTATACTACAAGAGGCTCATGGTTCTAAGTACACGGTGCACCCGGGAACTACTAAAATGTTTAAGGACAAGTAGAGGTTTTCTGGTGGCCAGGAATGAAGAGAGATATTGCGGCATATGTGGCCAACTGTCTTACGTGTCAAATGGTGAAGGCTGAACACCAACGACCCGGTGGACTGTTACAGACTATAGAGATTCCAGAATGGAAATGGGAGCAAATCACCATGGATTTTGTGGTGGGTCTACCTCGGACTAAGAATGGTCATGATGCTATATGGGTTGTGGTAGATTGCCTTACCAAGTCAACATACTTCCTTACCCTGAAGACCACTGCCAAAGTGTTAGACTTATCTGAGTTGTATATCAAAGAGATAGTGTGTTTGCATGGCGTACCCGGTTCCATCATCTCCGATAGAGACCCAAAGTTTACTTCCAAACTGTGGAAGCAAGGTTAAGAAGAACTACGAACAAGGTTGAGGTTCAGTACCGCTTATCACCCCTAGATAGATGGTCAGTCAGAAAGGACAATCCCGACCTTAGAGGATTTGCTGAGAGCTTGTGTACTCGATTGGAGTGGATCATGGGAGCAGTAATTACCTTTAGCCGAGTTTTCCTACAACAACAGCTATCACGCCAGAATTGGGATGCCTCTGTATGAAGCTCTATATGGGAGACCGTGTCGGTCACCACTTCACTGGGATGATGTTGGTGAAAGGACCTTGTTGAGATCAGATGAACTCCAAGTGTATGCTGATAAAGTCGCTTTGATCAGGCAAAGGCTAAAGAGAGTCCAGGATCGACAGAAGTCGTATGCTAATGTGAAACGAACCGATGTGCATTTCAGTGTGGGAGAACATGTTTTTCCGAAAATCTGACCGCTTCAAGTTATAGCTAAGAATAGAGGAAAGTTGAGTCTCTGATACGTGGGTCCATTTGAAGTGTTAGAATGGATTGGTGAAGCTGCATATCGATTGGCGTTACCCCCTCAATATATTATGATGCATGATGTGTTTCACGTGTCTAATATGAAGTAATATGTGCAAGATCCGAGCCATGTGCTTAGCATTGAACCCATTGAGCTTCAAGGGAAGCTAACTTATCCTGAGTTACCTTTGTGGATTCTAGATACCAAGGTGAAAGAGATCAGAAATAAGAATATAGAAATGGTAAAGGTTCTTTGGAAGCACCATGGAGAGGATGAATCCACATGGGAGCTGAAGACAGACATGGAAAAGACATATCCTAATTTGTTTGTTTGATTATTGAATTTTGGGGACAAAATTTCTATAAGGAGGGGAGGATGTTATAAACCCAATTTTGTAAATCATGTAATGAGATTTGTAAATCTTCTTTGATTTAATGGTTTGATTTGAATGAATTTCGTGTATGATAGCCTTGTATGTTTTCTTAATGGGCCTTATTGGCTATTAAGCCCAATTGAAAGAAAAAGAAAAAAGAAAAGGAAAAGGAATTCTATTGGATAAAGGAATTAACAAAAAAAAAGATAAAAGAATAATAAAAGGCTAAGGGATATTTTCCAAAATGGAATTTTGAGATATTAGGGTTCCTTGAGGTTCAAGGAACTCAGGATAATAATATAAAGGCTAGGGAAAGAGAAAATATATGGAAAATATGAATACTTAAGTGTTAACTTACAACTGAAGAAAAGGACCCGTTTTCTTTAGATAATAATCCCAATTTTGCAAGATGAAAGATAAAATCATAAATAAGATTCCCTTAAAAATGAGGTAAAAAGGAATTACGGATTGGGAGTTATTGCATTTTCAAATTATCCTCAAAATATGATTTATCTTGGAAAATACGCAGACTGTGTATGAGTTACAGGGAAAACTTTCCCCTCATTTCCCCTCGATCCAGCGCATGTGCATGTTTGGAAAGTGTCCCAATGGATCCAGGAGAAAGAGAGGAAGCTTCTCGACCATATTTTGATGACCTTTCATCGTGTCTTCACAAAATGCCCAATTAGGCTAGGAAACAAGTTGCGACGGGGATCAGGAACCCTAAAAGGGACCCCCCATATCCTATAAATAGGTCGCCATGCAATTCCTCTCACCCACATGACCTCGGACGGCTGCTTCCCCAGTCTCAGAACCCTTCCTCCCGCTCTATTGCCCTTTCTCCAGTGAGAGAACCACCGCAACACCTTCGCATTGTCTAGTGAAGGAAAGGAGGGAGACGAGGAGCAGTAGCCCTCGGATCTAGGTCTAGCGTGGACTCACGAAGGATCTAACGACCGGCAGCGGACAGCGGTGCACACATCCCAGCTAGTAGGGACGATCAACGTGGAGCGTTAGATCAGGATCCAACGGACCAGCGTTAGGAGCCAGGCATGCAGCCTAGTTAGCGGGTGCAAGCAACACAGAGCATCAGACCTTCAGCGGACCAGCGGCGTAGCAATCAAACGGTCGAAGAAATTTGGTAAATAGCTCTCTCTAGTCGAAATTCCAGTAAAATGCATTTTTCTTGGAAAAATCATATCTACTGGTAGAAAACTCCAATGGGAAAACTTTATATATGAAAGTTGCATAGAAAAATATGAGGAACAATATAAAAATGCTTTGTTAGCCTGATTTTATTTCGTTTTACAAAAGTACCTTAACTTGGTATAAAAGGTATTAAAAGGGATTTAGAAACCCTAATTGTATATAAAAGGTGAATCTTTGTGGATTAATAGGTTAATTTGAAAAGTATTAACCTGTTGATTATTAAGATAGAGTTTTCATCTATTTTGAATGCAAAGTTGGTTAATTTAGGGTTTTAATTTTTTAAAGAAGGATAATACATATAGAAACCCTAATTTAGGGTAAAAGAAGAGAAAAACCTTGTTGATTTTGAACTATGGAAAACAGGTTGTTAAATAATGATCCTAAGTATGATTAGGAGTAGTAAGGTGAGAAATTTAGGGTTTTTATATAATTTTGCTAAATAAGGATTCATAATATTAAAAGTGGGGATAAAACCCTAATTTCCAAGGAAACTCTAAAATTGGAATAGAAATCCTAAGAAATAAGATAAGTTTGGATAAATAATGATAAAAGGAAGTTTATATGTTTATTTCAGGATTTATGTTCATCTTTGCGTGCTTGGTTGGGTTTCCCTACTTAATTGATTCTATCACCAAAACTACCGTTACAGGTATGTGGTTACGTTTACGATTAACTGCCTTAGTTTCATGATGATTCTCGAAGATTTTATCGGTTGTTTGAAATAAACTGCTTGGATGACTTTTATTTCATGCAACTATAAAGTGACTATGATTATCACTATAAATATATATATAACTGGCTTAGATCTGGATCCTCCTCTGTGGCTTTGCAAATGCTAAAAAGGGTAACCTATAGTAAGGTCTAGGTTATCATGAGTTAGAAATTGGGCTACCCACGTGTAGTGCCATGAGACTCTCTAGCACGCCATGAGTTAAGGAGTGGGCTAGCTATGGGTAGTGCCATGTGAATCGACCCTAGAAACTGATTCACCAGTTAGGTAGGATAATGAGGGGTTTAATGGGGATCTACCATAAGGAAGGTAGCATCCAGGTCCACTACAGGGATAACACAGAGGTTAGGGTATGTATGGATCATGCAGTTATATTTAAAATGTAATGTTGATTGTGAAACTGTAATTGGCTGTAATATGTTGTTATTAATTGCACGATTATTCTTTCTCCCACATACCAACTTTATGCTGACCGACATTTTGTTTGTCGGTGTTTTAGGTACAAACCCAAAAGGACAAATAGTAAATTCTCACATTGAGAACACATTAATTAAAGAGCAAGGAGGATTAGTTAGACTAGAATTCATAAGTGGATGGAAGTTTAGAAATCCAAACATTTCAAAGGTATGCAAAATTTTATTTATTACAACTTTTCAGTATAATCTGGTAAAGTTTGATAATTATTAATGTTTATTTGTCGAACCTTGATCCGGAAATTGGGATAACGGCTCTGACCTCCTGGTCTCCCTTAATTGGGGGTTACTGGAAGGCGGGGTCATTATAGGTTCGGTCGCTTTAGACCTAACCCTTACTTCCTTGGATGCTATGTTTTCCAAAATGATCATTGCATGTGTTGACCTCGTATGGTATATGTGTTCTCTAGTTTTCATGACCATTATGTGTTGGTCAAGATGGTTTTGTGGTCGCCATGCATGAAGCCTTTGTTGTAGTCAAAATACTTGAGTTCTTGGAGTGGTCATTATGCATAGTTTGATGATGGCCGATCATTATGCTAGGATGCTTCTTGCGGTTGCTACAGTTGCTGTTGGAAGTTGATCACTATGTTGTTGACCTTGTTGTGATTACTAAGGTTGGTGTGTGTGTTGGTCTCTATAGTGTTGCGGTCACCATAACCATAGTGGTCGAAGTGGTTGGCCAACCCTAGTGGTTGCTAGGGAAACCAATGCCTAGCAGTCTCTAGATGTGTTTACCTCTTGTATGTTCAATGCACTTCTTGGTTTCATGCTCGGTTGATTTTGATGACACCATTTGGTCTATGGCTTTCAAGAATGTGGGAAGTGGCAACAAATTAGGGTTTGATGTTTATTGCTGGTGTGGAAACCCTAATTGGTTAGCTATGAGTAACTCTAACCCTAACCTCAATTACATGGTGATAAAGGAGTTGCTTTCTTGAGTAATTAGCATGATGATCAAATATTTTTCTCTCTCCTACTTGTTGTAAACCTAACTTGTAGGTTGAATGAACCCCATAGATAATGATGTCTATGGTAACTCTTATACGATACATGTGTGATGATTAAGATCCTTGATGAGGCATGATGAGATAATGATGTTACGTAGGAACTATGTGAATGGTCTTATGACCTTCGCAGAGGCTTGGTGCCTAATTTTGAGGTGATAATCTCTAGTTCTATGATGAGGGATTTGTTATCCCATAGTGATGTGATAATGGCGATAGCCTTGGGTATGAAAGTGAGACAATATCATGTTGTGATGTGATCAACTTTATTCTTAATAGATTTTATATCTTCTAGAGTTGCAATCTACCCTTATCTTTGTAGAATCTATTTAGGATTTATATGTTATAGCTTGATTGATGCATCATATAAGATACCCAATTGTCTTAACTAATCAAGTGAAACCCTAATCATGTAGTTGCCCTGTGTCATAGATCCATTCCAGCATTAGAACTTGCTGGATGGTGAAACAAGTTTTCCCATGGGAAACTTAGAGCTCATACTGTTGAGTATGCAGGGTGCTTGGAGAGTACATCCTTGTCATCCATATCCCAAGTGTTTTCAAAATGGTTGTGGTCATATCTTGGTAATTATATTATGTTATGTGATTTTTTAGGACAACTGTGGTTGTATCTTGGTGGCCGATTGACTCTTGTACCCTGGTGTCTAGCGTCATGAATTGTACCAAGGCGGTCTATGTGTTTTTCAGCTTGACTATATGTCACTGGTGCCAGTTGACTTAATGTCTCTGTGGTGTCTCTCGTACTGACTGAGAGGTGGAGGTGAGATTGTGGATATTGTCTCTTCCATAGATCTTGTATGACACTCATTTTGACTTAGTAGTGGTCAGTTGGATTTGGGTGGTATGAATAAAATCCCCAGGGCATAATAAATTATGTAAAAAATAGTGTAGTATATCAGTTTAGGGTTGAACACGATTCACATTGGTTGTTGCCCTGACCTTATTTCTTATATTGTTTAGTTGTATTATAATGCGGTAAGAGAAATCAATTGTTATACATGTTCTTCATATTCCTTCTAAATACATATTGTCTTCTACTTATCAGTTGTAGCTTCTTAACTTGCTTATCCTTTATAATCGGTTTTAAATTATTCATTTAGCTAAATCTGCTAATTCTATTATTCATGTTACTTTCCTGCTTAAGTATAATTTGTGTTTACAATAGTTGTTAGTGGAGAGTTATATATCTCTCTGGGACATGGATCTCACCCTTGTGGTTTGTCACATGTTTTTAGGTCGTCATGCACGACAAGGTAGAGATCGTGGTATTGAGGAGGAGTAGCAAGGGGATCACTTAACATAGAAGGTTGGATATGCTTCTAGTGTGTTTTGTAGAAGAGTCCTATGTTTTTTCCCTATGCTCTCAGGTCTTGGAAGGGGTGTTTTGTATATGTTGTATCGACACATGTTTTCGGAAGTATGCCTTCGGGTGTATGTATGGCTTGTATATGTGAACATGATTTCTTTTGTAATAGATGTGCAGTAGGATGGAAATTGTACAATGATGTAATACCTTTATGGTATGATATGTGATATATGTGATGACAAGTTGAGGACCTTGATGTATATGTTTCCGCTTGATTTGGTTATATAAGTTCGGTTTTAATTTACCCTATTTTTTGGTAATTTGCTTGTTTAGTATTTCATCGTGCACTTTGGCTTTGAGTTATCTCACTTTTGTGGCATTGATTTATCACATCCTTCATCATTTATCCTAGGTTTCCTGAGGATGAGTAATCTCCCACTCACTCCACTATCTTTTTCTATTCTTTCCTTCTTACACAATGAGGACATTAAAGAATCACATGGCCAACAATAGTTTTCCTCACAATCTTTGTGGTGTTGTTCACATAGTTTTTAGATCATACCTTGGTGTTAATGGTCCATTACAAGTCCTTGTTTACAAATAGTGTAACATAAACCCATCACATCCACATTGAGATTCTTGAATGGTTGGGGATGATAGTTGTTGTGTCAACATTGTATGGCATCTTGGGCTAAATCTCCAATTGGGATGTAGATGGGTGACATACAAGCATCTTACCTTGGAGTCCCTCAGTTCAATATCTATGAATTGAGTGATAATAAGGATGAAAAACCCTATGATGAGTTCATAGGGTTATTTGGATTTGAGAATGGTCCTGATTTCATATACAAAGGTTTCTTTAAGGAACAATCAAACCTGTGGGCTGTTATTAAATTGGTGACATCATTTAGAGGAGCCATTTTATGCATCAAAGATGTATCACTTGGCAGTGGAATGCATTCATAGGTTTTTTCCATGTTATCTATAACTAGGGGGTGCAGAAAGCACCATGTGGTAGATGTAAATTTCCCTTTTTTGGATTTTCCTCCACAATGAAAACCATGTAAATATCAGATAATTCTTACTTGACTAGTTTGAGTTGTTACTTCATTGTTGTATTATGATTTGAATTTACATGCATATTTACTAATATCTCTATAAGTTTAGGCTTCGAGGATGAGGTTATTGGTATGGTATGCCCAGAGAGCCAATCATGTGATGATTGACACGACATATAACATAAATGATTTGATTAATAATAAAGATAAGCTTCCAATTCATTATGGTTTACTCAGTTATGAGATAGTGAGGAAACATAATGAATGTATAAATAATGAGAATTACTCAATGATGTGTGTCTTCAAGTATGTGACTTAAACAATGCAATCATACAGATGTTAAGAGTATGTACATTCTTGTTATGTCCCTAGTCTGATGCTATTGTGGAAGGCAGATAGATAATAATAACACATAAGACTAGAGTGTGTGTTGGTTGATGACATAATCACATTAGTCATGATATGGTATATCAAACCAAACACACAGATACATGTTAGAGAATAGTGTATTGGACAGACCCACCTTGAGAGTGACACATGGAAACCATACTTGGTGTTCATAGTCATCTATCATAGTGAAGGTGGTGATTGTGATTCTTAGACATGAAGTCACGATGCTCGTCACATGTCATTCGGTATACTTTGACATCATCCAACATAAACTGTGAATAAGGATTTCCATAAAGGTGATGATTGGGTACCTGTGACACATGGAGACTGATTGTGAGTGATGTAGATGGGATTTGTCCCTCCTACCGAAGTTTAATATCCTGGCCACTTGATAAGATAGACTAATAAACACACGTGCATGTACATGTGAATCAATATATGATATTGAGGTCACATATATCTCAGATAGTCTGCTCTAGTTCAAGGAACATGGATTGAGCATTAAGAGGATGATGATTCCATGCCTTGAGTTCATTTTAGATATCAGATACAAAGGAATTATACAATCACTATAACACCTTACACAGATTGTAGGTTGAAGTTGTTCTCCAACTTTCTATTCACTTGGGTAGCACTGATGTATGACTAGGCACCACTCTATGCTTGTGATGTCATAAGCTAGTTATGGACATTCACAACCAATGTGATATGGGACCTACAGAGTCACACACATAGGAACTCATCTAGAAGAGTAGTTTAATCATGAATGATAATTGGATTGATCACTAAAGTATTTAGGTACTCAAATCAAGCAAAAGATCAGCTGACTGATCTCCCAACCAATCAGTTCAAGTATCGAGACGATCGTTTGGAGTGTTAGATTGATTAGAAATTGAATTAGATGAGTTCTGCATGAATAGGGGCACTGAACAATTAACTCACTCAGTGAACCGATCGACTTAGGTTGGGTGAGATGACCGATTCACCTGGTGTACCGATTGGCTCAGTTATTCCAACCAAAGGTTCTGGTGACTTTCCCAAATTTGTGAGAAAAATTGATTATTTCACTTGCTCAATTTGATTGGTGCAAGGAATTAATTTTTAACATTAATTGAAAATGAATTGCCAATTCATGTGCGATTGGGAAACATGGTGAAATGACCAATTTGGGGAGAAAACTGATTGGCATGCATGTATACCGACCGGTTTGGTTGCCAACCAATCGGTTTGATACTTTCAAGTTATAAAAATTCATGATCTTTCATCTTTTCCACTCCCACATAGACTGGAACCCAGACCCTAACCCCTCCTATAAATAGAGGGGTACTGGGGGCTTCCCAGAACACAACTCAATTTCCTCTGACAATTGTTGTTCTCTTTAGTTGTGTCAACCAATAGAGAGCCCGACCAAGTCCTACCCGCTAAAGGGAGGGATAGTAAGGGAGAAACAATTATGGGAGAGTAAGTTGGTGACTAGTACACCAACAGGAGGGACAACTCCGTCCTATTTGTTCTACTAGAACAACAAGAGTTCTAGTTGGTTCATGTGGACTTCTCTAGAGGAGAGGTGGCCTTTGTCTGTCGCTAGGAAAGCAACATCAGTCTCCAGTCTGTGATGAAGACCAGGAGCTATATAGACACCGTCCAAGAGCAACTAGGAGTTTTTGTAGACAAGTCATAGTGTAACAAGGAGTGCACGACTATTGCTACCAGTTATAGTCATTGGGCTTGCTCCAAGACCATGTATTAACTTGTTAAACCATCATTCCCATTACATAGTTGTTGACACAATCTTGCTATTTTGGGGAATACATATAGTAAAAAGTTTATTTCCACTACCTACCATGATCCGGTATTTCCCAAGATTGGTACCAGAGCCACATCAATTTACTATGTTTTGGGATAATCGATATGATCAAATTTTTGGTTTTCATTGTTTTTTTATTGCATACGATGTGATTATATAAACTAATTCATATGCGTATCTGATCAAAGACCACATATAATTCCAAACTTATATATATATATATATATATGAATATATATATATATATATATATATATATATATATATATATATATGAATATATATACGAATATATATATGAAATTTACACGTATATATATATATATGAAATTTACACACACACATATATATATATGAAATTTACACGTGTCTCCCTAAAAGTAGTTTTGATGGTGGATGTGTAGCCTTGGTTATGGCCAATAACCCAATCTCTGTGTGTGGTTGGATGGTTTGGTTTTATTCCTATTTATTATGGTTTGCATATCGAGCCACTATCTTCTTCCCAATGTAAAAGTTAATGCTTTCCTACCCTTTCTCCCCTCAAATGTAACTCAAGGTTTCTCATTACCTTATAATAAACTTAATAGCAATAGGTTAGCTTCCTTTTCTTGCAACAACAAAGATGCCAATCAGCATCAGACAAGCTGATCGATTGGAGGACCAAGGAGGGCAGACCACAGACATGAATCGACTGACTGGAGGTCCCAACCGAACATCTGGAGGTGTCCAAACATTAGTTGGATATGAGGCCAATCGATTGTTTCAGGAGATTAATCGACCGACCAAGAGGAAAAACATGTGGGAAATACGACATCAGTTAGGTAGTAGAAATAAAAATTTTACTGGCATATTTCCCATAAACCAGCAGATCGTGTCAATAACTATGCAATGGGAAGGATGGTTTCATGAAGATATACCTAGTCTTGGAGCAAGTCCAGCGATAATCCTTATCAATGTATATGCACACTCTATCTTGGAGGGTGTCTGTGCAACTCCTAGTTGTACTGGGACTCGTTTGACTACTCCTCATAGGACAACAAACTCATACAACTATTACAATGACTTCTCTAATCCCACCATGAACTATGAGTTGATTTTGACCTCCTAGCAGTAGCCAAAGGACTCCTGCCTCTAGAGTAGTCTACGCGAACCAACTAGAACTCATGTCGTCCTATTAGAACGAACAGGGAGGAGTCCTGCTTCCAGAGTAGTCCACATGAACCAACTAGAACTCTTATCATCCTATTAGAATGGATAAGAAGGAGTTGTCCCTCCTATTGGTGTACTACTCACCAACCTACTCTCCCACAATAATGATCTCAGTTGTTTCTCTCCCTTGGCTATCCTTCCGTAGTCAGGTAGGACTTGCCTGGGCTCTCATGATTACCACAACCATAGAGGACAATGTTTGTTAGAGAAATTGATTCTCAATTGTCTATTTTGTACTCTAGGAAGCCCCCAATACCCCTCTATTTATAGGTAGAGTTTGGGTCCAGGTTCCCAGTCGATGTGGGAGTGGAAGGGACCTGAAGATCTTGAATTTTTGCAACAATTTTGGAAGTTTTACAACTTGTAACACTCCAAACAGTTGTCTGGCACACCCATACAATCATCTGGTGTATAAGATGGTCATATTGCACTGTGAGATGGTTTTCTGGTAGTTTCCCAATCACACACAAATTTGGCTATTCGATTCCAATTAATATCACATATTAATTCCTTGCGCCATGAGTATTGTGCAATCGAAACAAGTTTGGGAAACATCCAGAACGTTTGTTTGGCCCAACCGGGCTGTCTCACATGTGCGAGACACCTATATTTCTCACCCAGATGCCTGTCTGGTGAGTCAAGCCAAGTCGATCGGTTCAACAGCTTCAATCGGTTAGTTCATGGGGTAGAACTAGGACAATTCAATTATTCCACCAGCTCGATGTCCCAAACAACTGTCTCAACCATTGAGCCAGTCATCTGTTCCTCCAGACAATCGTCTCACTTTGTGAGATGGCCGTTTGGAAGTTTAGACATTGTATTTAGATTTTTTGTTGCATGAATTGAGTACCTAGACACTTTATAATCAATCCAATTATCATTCAGGATTCAACTTCTCTTCTAGATGAGTTCCTATATGTGTGACCCTATAGGTCCCATATTACATTGGTAGTGAATGTCCATAACTATCTTATGACATCACAAGCAATGAGCGGTGCCTAGTCACACATCATTGCTATCTAAGTAAATGGAAAGTTGGAGAACAACCTCAACCTACAATATGTGTATGATGTTACAGTGTTTGTATAGTTCCTTTGTCATTGATATCCAGATTGATCTAGAGGCATGGATAAGTCACCCTCATTATTATTCAAACTTGATCCTTGAACCAGAGAGGAATGTATAAGATATATGTAAGCTAAATATCACATATTGACTCACATGTGCATGCATACTTTTCACAGTCTCACTAATCAAGAGGCCTAGGATATCATACTCCCTTAGGAGGGATAAATCCCATATCTATCACTCACAGTCAATCCCCATGTGTCACAGTCACCCAATCATCGCCTTTATAACAACCCATGTTTCAGGATTGCATTTGATGATGTCAAATCATACTGAGTGACATGTGATGAGTGTAGTGATTTCAGTTCTAAGAACCACAACCACCACCATCACTGTGTGAACTAACTATGACTTCCATTATGATGTCTTCCATGTGTCACTCTCATGGTGGGTCAGTCCGATACACTGTTCCCTAACATGTGTCTGTGTTCTTGGTTTGATATTGCCATATTATGACTTATGAGACTTTGTCATCAACCAACTCACACTCTGATCTTATGTGTTATTGTTGTCTATCTACCTTCCACAATAACAATTGATCTGAGACATAATGAGAATGTATATACTCTTAACATCCATATGATCTCATTCTTCCAAGTCACGTACTTGAAGACATACATCATTGAGTAATATCATTATATATACATTTATTATGTTATTTCATTACTCATAACTAAACAAACAAAATAAATTGGAAGATTGCCTTTTATTAATAATCAAATCATTTACATTTATGCCATAACAACTATTACATGATTGGATCTCTGGGCATATACACCATCAGACTCCCACTTGCACTTAGAGACAATCACCCATGTATCATATACAAAGTGACCTAACATGACCATCATGCTTCTGCTGTGAAAGTGCCTTTGTCAAGGGATCAACAATATTGCTCTCAGTTGGTACTCTACAAATCTTTACATATCCTTACCATACGATCTCTCATATGACATGAAACCACCTTTGTATATGCTTGGAATGTTGATGCGATCTGGCTTCCTTAGCTTTTGCAATAGCTCCATTGTGTCACAATATAGCTCAATTGTGTCATTGATGCTCGGAAAGACTCCTAGTTTAGATATGAACTTCTTGATCCATACAGATTCCTTTGCTACATTTCATGCCCTCTGTTGTAGAATCGACAACTATCTCTTACTTGGAACTCTTCCAACTCACAACTCTGTTGTTTAGGCAAAACACAAATCCCAATTGTGATTTATAATCATCTTTGTCAGTCTGGAAGCTTGCATCGGTGTAACCTTTTACCACCATCTCTTCCTCTCCACCATACAAGAACTGATCCTTAGTCCTTCTCAAGTACTTGAGGATGTTTATCGCAGATGTCCAGTGAGCATCTCCTGGATCTGACTGATATCTTCTCATCATGCACAAAGCATACAAGACGTCTGGATGGGTGCACAACATCATGTACATGATTGATCCAATTTCTAACACATATGGAATCTCATTCATGCTCACCCTTTCTTCACAAGAATAGGGACATTGACTCTTAGAGATGGTCACTCCATGCAAAGTAGGTAGGTTTCCTCTCTTTGAGTTCTTCGTTCTGAACCGCTTCAACACTTTGTCAATGTATGTGTTCAGACTGAGTCTAAGAAGCCTTCTTGATCTATCTATACTGATCTTTATCCTAAGGATGTAAGATGCTTCTCCCAAGTCTTTCATAGAGAATGTATTTCCAAGCCATGTCTTTACCTTTTGTAAAGTAGGCATGTCATTCCTCATCAATAGTATGTCATCCACATACAATATGAGGCATACAGCCATGCTCCCACTAACCTTCTTGTACACACAAATGGTTCATCTTCATTTTGAATAAATACAAACTCTTTGACTGTCTCATCAAAATGAATATTCCAGCTCCGAGATGTTTGCTTCAATCTATAGATTGACCTTTGTAGCTTATAAACTTTGGAACTATAAAACTCTCAGGTTGTAGCTGGTAGACATGATAAGGATGGACACATGATCGGTTCATAGAAGACATGATAGAATAGAGATCTTGATGTATATGCTCCTGAACCTATAGGTTGTACGCCTGCAGATGCACCATTTAACCCATGAGGGCTTCATTGGATACATGAAATGAGGCATGGGCTAGCTGAGGTGGTGGTGGCCGCGGAGGTGCCTGGGTGGAGGTAGAGGCTCCATGTGTGGTGGAAGAGGATGTAGGAAAAAATCTTTTCTTGATTGTGGTCTCACTAATACATACTCCTTTTCTAGAAGGTTTGTAATGAAGATCATGAAAAAGAGACTTTCCAATGGTAAAGGTGAAAAGACCACAAATTAGGGATGGAAAGGGTAGGTGGGTTCCACAGGTATTCTTCCCGGAGTCGAAGCAGGTCATATGGTGGAGAACATATCTAGACCACTTGACTCAGATGTTTTTCAACATGCAAAAATGTAGTATTCTCTACAATTTCAGTTTGATTCTTTTTGGGATGAATATTACAGTTGTCTACCAAAGTGAGAATGTGGTTTTAAAGGTCCAAGGTAGAGGAAGGTAGGTTGGATTTCTTCTTGTAGACAAACTAAGGCTTCTTCATGAACTTATGTATGTTAGCGAGAGTAATATCATATTTCTTGTAGAAGGCCTCAGGGACTAGCAAGTCAAAAAACTTAGGATAATGTTTCCTCGATGTGTCAGTTACCTCAGTACCATTGAAAAATAAATTCAAGGTATCTTCTGAGATAGTGAATTTCTTACCAAAAATCATTGAAGTAAGAATCACTTGAGTATTAGGCGGGGGTACAAGAGTGTCATAATTCCATGACAGATTAGTGTAGAACTCATGAACCTCCTTAGTTCTTGTGATGGAATTGTAATAGCACCAACGTTCGACACTCAGTGCATCTAGGAGATGATCATAAAGCAACTCAACTACCTCATCTATGACTTTTTTCTTAGTGGGGTGAGGCTAAAAAAAAGCACGGAAGGGAAAGGGGTTCCCAGGAAGGATCTCCTTGTACTGATTTAGATCTTCGATTGAGACAAAGAAGGTCTTATCATAGGGAATGATGAGAGAGTTAGATGAGGATGAAGGAACTCCAGCAGGGGTGGCCCTCTTTCTTCTATTTGAATACATGGAGGAGAAATAGAGATGAATGGGAGCTAAAACTGGAGAAGATCACCACCTAAGGTCATCTAACCACCTAGGGCTGATAAGCAAAGGAGTTAGGAAGGTCAAAATTGGGATGGTTAGGGCTAGGAGAGGGAAGGTTGGGGTTGGGTTGAGAGTTTGAGAGAGCTATAGGAGGAATCAATTGACTTTTCTCTAGTTGAGAGGGAGCATAGTCGTCCAAAACCTACTTAATATTTGGTCGAGCCCGGCCATCGATCGAGTTTTGTGAGATGGAAACTCGACCAAATGGCTTTTTACAAAAGCCCTCAACCACCAATTAGTCGAGTTACTGAAACTCAGCCGATGGCTAGGCTGGACCAAATCTTAAGTAGGTTTTGACCAACTATTTTCCCTCTCAACTAGATAACAGTCAACCAACTCCTTCTCGGAAACTCAACTGAATGGATTTTTATAAAACCCCTCGGCAACCAATCAGTCGAGTTGGAAACTCGATCGATAGAGGTTCTATCCAAAAATTATAAATGTTAGTTTCTAGCCATTTGAGTGCTAATTAAATTTATTTTTTTGGTCCAATTTGCATTTTACATATAATTAGGCACATACCACTCATCATTGGGTACTATTTAGTAATACAACAAGCTTTTGCAAAAAATACCCAAAACAAGCAAAAAAGAACAGGGCAAAAGAACGTGAAATTTTAGCACTTTAGCAAGAAAGAGTGATCAAGACATGAGCAAAACATATAAGATAGATGACAACTAACTAGAAGGTAGATCAAATTCATCCTAAGTAGTTATGAGTAGTTTAGATATTATAAAATTAAATTGCTCTCTAGTATAGGTTTAGTAAAAATGTCCACCAATTGATTTTATGTGTCCACATCATGATATAAATATCCTTCTTGGAATTGTGATCACAAATAAAATAATGAAAAACCTCTATATGCTTGGCTCTACTATTCAATATAGGATTATAAGATAAATTGATTGCGCTAGTATTGTCACAAAAGATAGCAGAAGCATCAAAATAAACGTTAAAGTCTTGGAGCATTTTCTTCATCCATAGAACCTGGGCACAACAACTCCTGGCTACAATGTATTCAGCCTCGATAGTTGATAAATCTGCTATGATTTATTTCTTAAAAAACCAAGACACCAAGCATGATCCTAGGAGGAAGCAAGTGCCACTTATGCACTTTCTATCAATCAAACATCCTACATAATCAGCATCACTATAAGCAGAAAGAGTAAAGTCCCTTGACTTTGGATACCATAGTCTAAAAATTTTGGGTTTTGGCTAAGTACCTTAAAATCCTCTTAACAACTATAAGATTTGATTTCTTGGGATTTGATTAAAAGTGAGCACACAATCAAACACTAAACATTATGTTAGGTCTAGAGGCAGTTAAATAAAGTAAACTTCCAATCATACCTCTATAAAGCTTCTCGTCCACTTTCACCTTCTTCATCTTTATCAAGTTTGACGGTGTTTGAGATGGGTGTGTCCATTGTCTTGGTGTTTTCCATACCAAAGCACTTAAGTAGCTCACTTGTGTACTTGCCTTGGTTGATGAAGTTCCCATATTTAGTTTTCTTCATTTGAAAGCCAAGGAAGAAAGTAAGCTCACCCATCATGATCATCACAAACTCACTCTGCATAAGATCACTAAAATCCTTGCAAAGATCAAGATTACTTCTGCCAAAAATGATATCATCAACATAAATGTGAATGATAAGAAAATTATTAGAAGTGTGTTTGAGAAACAAGGTAGAATCCACTTTGCCCATGATATACCCATGATCTAGCAAAAATTTCTTTAATTTCTCATACCAAGCTCAAGGTGCTTTTTTGAGGCCATAGAGAGATTTTTACAATAGACAAACATTGTTAGGTAAAATATCTTATTCAAAGCCCAGAGGTTGTGCAACATACACTTCATCCTTAATTGTACCATTCAAAAGTGCACTTTTAACATCCATTTTATATATAGAAGAAAATTATTATAACTAGCAAAAGAAACCAACATACAAATGGACTCAAGTCTATCTACATGTGCATATGTTTCATCAAAATCTATACCTTCTCTACTAATTGTAGCCTTGAGCCACTAACCTTGATTTGGTTCTTACCACCTTGTCGCTTTCATCTAGCTTGTTGAGGTAGACCCACTTAGTGCCAATGATCTTTCTATCACATGGTCTTGGCATTAGAGTCCACACTTTGTTCTTCTCAAATTGCTCCAGTTCTTCTTGCATGGCTAGGATCCACTCATCATCCCTAAGAGCTTCTATGATATTCTTTGGATCGAGTTGTGAGATGAATGTGTTGTTGGTTTGTTCTTTGTTGTAGGCAACCCATGTCTTCACTCTTTCAAATGGGTCACCTATGATTAGCTCTTTAGGATGATTCTTTCCAAAGAGGGGGGTTGGATCCTTATTTTCTTCATCTATCTCTTCTTCTTGAGTGGACACCTCTTTTCCCTTTTGAGTGATGTTGAGTTCTTTCAGGATAGAAATTACTTCATCTACAAAATCATCATTAATAATATCCTTGGAAATAGAGGGGTTAGTCTCAAAAAAATTGACATTAATAGATTCTTCTACTTTGGATAGATCAAAATTATACACTTTATAAGCCTTGCTAGTAGTGCTATAGCCAAGAAAGAAAACATTGTACGATTTCAGATCAAACTTGTCAAGAGAATATTTCATGTCCAAAACAAAACAAGGACACCCGAAAATGTGAAAATACTCGATAGAAGGCTTCCTACCATTCCATAGCTCATAGGGGGGTTTTCTTCAAAGAAGGATGTCTGAAATCCCGGTTCTGCACAAAACATAAGGTACTAGCAACTTTGGCCCAAAACTTCTTTGGAGTGTCATACTCTAAAAGTATGGTCCTAGACATATCCTGTAGTGACTAGTTCTTTCTCTTTATAACCCCATTTTGTTGAGGTGTTCGAGGTGAAGAAAAGTTATGTGCATATCCAGACTCTTCACAACAACATTCACAAAGATTATTTTCAAATTCTCCCTCATGATCACTACAGATGAAGATAATGTAGCAAGAAGGTTAATTTTCAACTCATTTACAAAAGCTAGAGAAAACATAGAGAGTACTATTCATATAAACGAGAAAGAAGGTCCAAGTATATTGAGAGAAATCATCAACAATAATAAGACAATACTTGGAACCACGAAGCGATTGAGTTCTCATAAGTCCAAATAGATCAATATGGAGAAGTTCAAGAACTCTCTTGGTACTAAGGACTCCTTTGGATTTGAAGGAGGACTTGGTTTGCTTTCCTTGGATACAAGGTTGGCATTCCTCATCCTTTTCAAAATCCAATTTGGGGAGTCCATCGACCAAGTCAGTTTTTCTCAACTTATTCAATTGATGCATATTTACATGACCTAAACAATGATGCCAAAGAGAGATATCATTCAAATTGACTACAGGGAATCTACCACAATATGCCTAATAGAATAAAGTACAATTACATAAATATTACCATTCCTAGTTCCCTTATATATGACATTGTAAGTGGGGGAATCTAGGAGCAAGCATTCAAAAGAAGTAAATAGCACAAGGTGACCATTATCACATAATTGACTAACACTTATTAAATTGTGATGTAGGCCATCCAAAAAGAGAACATTCTTGATACAAAAGGATTCACCTACATAACCCTCAACTTGTACCTTACCTTTCTTGTTGTCCCCAAAAGTGATCAAACCTCCTTTCTTCTTTGTGAAATTTTTGAAATGGCTTATATCACTTTTCATGTGCTTTGTGCAACCACTATCAACAATCCATTTTCCTTTTTCCTGTAAGAAAGGAGAGTGTTAGTTCCCATCTAAAACTTTAGGATCCACTGTTATCTTGGGGACCTTCATCTTTGGGTTGGTTCCTTTAGGCTTGTAAAGACAATAAGTAGAATAATGATCGTCCCTTTTGCAATGATAACAAATCATATGGTTCTTGGAGCCAGAAGTCTCTCCAATGAAAATAGGAGTTTCCATATTCTTTTTCTTACCTTTGGCCTTACTCTTTCCCTTAGGAGATCCCCCTATAAATCCCAAACCACTAGTACCACTTTGTTTGATAGATTGGTCAAGGATTTCATTTAGGGAGTTTTTCCCTTTGAGGAATTTCTACAAATAGGCTCTAAGTCTATGATTGTCATCAGTAAGAGATATAATAGTAGAAGACAAGCTAGCAAGATCATCTCTATCATGAACAAGGTCGACCTCTAAATAGAGGGCTTTAGTCAAATAAGAATCCTTTTCAAGATTAATAGAAGCAATCAAATTACTAGGAAAAATAGGACTTGAAGATAAATCATTAACTTGACCAAGTAACCTAGCATTTTTAGATTTAAGCAATTGAATTTCTTTAAGATAAGCATCTCTCTCATCAATACGAGCATCACTAATAAGCCTAAGTTCATCATTTTAAAATTTAAGTAACTCCAGCTCATTAAGGCACTTTTGGTTGTCTTAAGAGATTCAATATTCTTAAGATAGACAACATTCTCTACTTCAACTCCATTGTATTGGAGATCAAGATCAAGAAATTGGCCTTGCAAGGAATCAATGCTCTCAAGATAAGTTTTCTCATTTATCTCAAGAATATCAAGCTTAGCATACAAGTGAATGGGTCATGATGTGATTATCATTTAATCTAATTTTATAATCTCCTCTTAGATACATATATTGAACACTAAAACAATGTACCATCTTAAGTGGTTTAAAAGACATCATATGTGATATGAGATGGGAATGTCCCAGTATGTCTTAAGGATTGAAACATATACAAAGAAAGTAGTTTCTTGAAAATCTTATCCACAAACCATAATTGTTAAATACTACTATTAATCCCAATCTGATAACAAAAGTGTTTTGTTGCAAGGATAACTGATCTCCAAAAGAATCAATGGGAGTAAAAGTAGAACTCAAATGTTTGAGATCAACAAAGAGGTGCAACAAGAACAATTAAGAATCACACATTGTTGTGGAATCTCAAGTTCCTTACATAACACATAACCTCATGGTTCTCGTAAAATGCATTTGAGATAAAAAGATTGTGAATCTAACAACTCAGATGGGTTGGCCATAAGATGATGAGCCAACAAATCAACTAGAAGCTATTGAAGACTAGAATATGAGAAATGGCTTAAGGCCATTATGAAGTCCATGTACACTAACAAGGTATGACCTTGATAGTAATCACCTGAAGGGGGTAAAACTGATAAGGTGAAGTTGGGTTTTCATTGGAAAGACCTACATGGATAACATAGAAGGGCATACTGGTTGTAAAGGTTTTCAAATCAATTCAAGTTTTTGAAAAAGAAGAGAAACCTTCACCAATTGTCATGCTTGTTGTTGTAGTTAGAAAAGACTGAGATTTGGAATATGAAGGTTAAAACTAGATTCCTTAAAAGGAATATTTGAAAGGATGTGTATGTGGCACAACCTAAAGGTTTTATAAACTTCATGAATGCAAATACAGTCTATAAGCTACAATGTACAATCTTGTGATTGAAATGAGCATCTCAGAAATGGGATCTTTTGACTTGATAATATAGTCAAAGAGTTTGACTTTAATCAATATAAAACATGAAATTTTTTATTACAACATATTTAGTGGGAGCATATATGAATATTCCACACATGGATGGGGAATAACATCTCAATACTGTGAGTATTGAGACCTGACATGGAAAACACCTTCAACAATGAAGAACTACGTGAAACATCCTATGTGATAGGGATCAAGATCTATATATATAGTTCTTGAATGCTTCATAACATAAACCTAAGCACATACAATGGTAAGATGTTAAAAGAATTCAACATGGATGATTCAACGAGAGAGAATCCAGATTAGTCTATCATGAACCCTAATTTCTGATTCTTGTGAAGAATGGAAATACATGAGTAAGATGCCATGTGCACAAGCAAATGGATCTATCACATATTCTATATAATGTAATCATCCCATATAATCCTTTATACACTGGACATGACAAGATGATGTTAGTTTCCAATGAGGGTCATTGGAATGTCATTAAAATTATCTATTAGTACTTGTGAAGTACTTAAGGATAAGTTGCTAGAACATAGAAATAAGGAAGAGTTGAGTGTAAAGGGTTACACTGATCCAAGCTTCTAGAATCACTAGTACATAACTGGCCTTTAGTGTCGGTTATTTAAGGCCTTTAGTGTCAGTTTTAATGCGACACCTATGTGGGCGCCGCTAAAAGGACAACCTTTAGGCGTCGGTTCGCAAACTGACGCCACAACCCTTCGCGTGCCACCAAAAATGCACCAGCAGGGGGGTATAGGCGTCGGTTATTAGCTTTGAAATCGACGCCATAAACCTTTGCACCACAGAAAGGGCGCCATCTGGGGCACTATCGGCGTCGGTTTATTAGTGATAACCGATGCTATCTCACCCTCTGCCATGGTCATGCTGGCTAGCACGGTCATGTTGTCTGGCCCGCTGCCACGGTCATGCTGGCCAGCACGACCATGGTGTCTGGCCTCATTAGGTAAATCGACATCGGTTATTGATAACCGATGCCACATCACATGCATTAGGCGTCATTTTTAATTATTTATCCAACGCTTTAACCATTTTTCGTCGGTTTTAAACAAATAATCGACGCCTATTGCAAGTTTTTTTTATCAGTCTGCAGACCTGCTGTGGCTGGTTGCAGGATGAGAAACCAACAGTTCAGTTATGAACTGCATGATTTATGACATCCATTGATATCAGCCAACAACATGCCACAAACCTACAAATTAACAACATTAATTTTCACACATTTAGCAACCTACAGTTCCATTCAATTTTCACACATGTAGAAACATTCATGTAGCAATCTGCAGTTCCATTCATTTTCACATTCACACATGTAGAAACATTCATATAGCAACCAGTAGTTTTGTTCATTTTCACATTCACACATGTATAAACATTCGGATACATGTAGAAACATTCAAACATGTAGAAACATTCACACATATTATAATTCAGAAATTTATTTACAAAATATCATTCTTTAGTCATTATTCGCTATCAACATCCCAATTATATGTTAAAACCCCCACTACTTGTATGGTTGTTTCCCATTCTTCTCTTACTTCATTTAATTCTCCCATTGTATAGGGAGCATGTACATTTGGTAAGGCCTTTCTTGTAGTGTGGTCACTTTTAAACACCTGCAAAGAGTATGATGTATATATATAATTAATGAGCTATAAATAAGATTGATATATTTCATATTATCTAATGAGACTATATATAATACCTCAGGAATGTTATCGATGTCCACTGTGGCATATTTGATAATCATGTGCATAAATCACATCACATAGTATGTGCATGCCCATCCGTTGTCCTGTGTAGCACACTATAAATTGAAACATACAAAATATTAAACAATACAACTAATTAAACACTGTTCACATAAATAATATATACATTGCAGTCGGGAACTTACTTCCACATTCTTCCAAGTTATTTGCTGGTTCTTTTTCCTGGGGACCTTTCCTCCAGCCTTTTTGAACTCATCTAAACCCCTACATGTTAATCTAACACAGTACATTGCATAATTAAATAGTAATATGATAACATATGTTAACGTATATGAAAATGAAATATTTCTCACCGAAATAATGCCATTTTCATTTTGTGTCCATATTTTGAATTCAATTTAGTCCCCTTAGGATCTAGATAATAGGCAGTGAACGTCTCGGGGACAATAACTAGTAACTCCCAATGCATACCACTAGAGGTAAAAAAGTTAAAAATTAATAACTCGAAATCCACAATAAAAATGTAATTTTCTTAAGTCCAAATTATAATAAGCAAAGTAAACTTACTCCACATTGAATGGAGCTATTATCAACGTCTTCTTATTTTGAGCAAAATTTGTAAAAGTATCATAGCAGTATTGTTGAACTGACAGAGGGTCTTTAGCTACTAGACTAATCAAAGATGGAATCACAAATCCTACATGTTCGAATGAAAAATCTGCACATATCTTGTCTAAGTAGCTACAAAACATGTATTACATATGCATTAATAAATAAGAAACTAGATCACCAGATCCTACACAAGGTATATGGATGTATAAAGAAGATCTCACCTTATCCATAGTTCTATCACAGATGTATTCAACCAATCATATCGAAACAACTCCAAAATATCTTGTATAAATAGATTGCTTTCGTATGATTGACCTGCATCATCCTCATCTATAGAAACAGTTATAGGGAAATTTATATGATGTTCGCCTAACCATATTTCCATACCCCTACAATTAGGATCTAACGGGACAGGTAGGTCCTGTGGAACCCAACTTGGTAATGTAGGAGGTGGAGGTGGAGGCCTAGATGTTGTGGGTGTCTTCTTTTTAACCTGTATATATATATATATATATATATATATATATATATATATATAATTTCAGATCAATTGACATCATATACACACACTAACAATTTAACGTAATGTAAATTTACCATACAGTTTCAGTATAGAGGACATCTGCTTTTGGCCACAATATCACTCCACCTTCTGCCTCAGCAAGCATTTCATAATCTGGGTGGGCATATGGCAATGGAAGATCCATCCATTTGGGGAATATATGTACTGGGCTCACACAAACCCAACCAACTGGTAATGGAGACCCATGAAACATTTCCCCTGGTAGGGATGGGTAAGCCGACGCCTTTGCAATGACAAATTCTTTACTTTTTAGATTGCATGGATTCAACCCCTATAAATTTTTGTGTAAAGAATGTTATATACATATATACATATCATCTTGAAAAGACTAGTTACTATGTCATAAAAATACTTACAGCGGATGTGCTAGGTGGTGGGTCTACAGGATTACTCCCAACCTCTGCAGTAGGAGTAGAGCGGGACGCCATAGGTATTGTCTGCTGAGTGGCAGTCAGAGATGTCTGCCACTTGCTCATTGCTTCTTCGAGTTTCCTATCAACTAACTTATCTACCTATACATGGATAAAATAAACGTTAGCTTCTGATTATTGAATTCTCTTTTATAGTAACATTATAAAGAAAGAATAGGTTACCTCTTCTAGTGAAAGTCCCACTTTTGGGACATGTTTGCGCTGAGATGGCGCAAAGAATGCTTTGATGCCCACACCAGCGCCTGCAGCCCTATCACGTCCATGATGCTGGGTTAACCAGAGCAACTGTCAATTCATCCCTTGTGCCCTCAGGGATAAACTTGCCTTGTTTCCTCAGCTCGTGCAGCTCCCACTAATCGCCAAAACCAAACATTTGTAATTAAGTAAACACCACAAATAATCAATATTCGAATGATTTCTCTAAGAGTTGTATTTTACCATTTTTGCAGCTGCTTCAGCAGTTGCGGGCTTCCTTATTTCTCCCTTCTTATTTTACCTCCCAGCTATCCAAACATCATGGCAAGGCAGTGGTGTGGAACCTATAGTAGAGGACTCCTGAGTAGCAGCAGACTGAGCATTAGACTCAGCCTGTAGTCTTTGGCAAATGCCTGCATACCCCTTTGGACCCATTGTGTGGTCATGCACATTCAGTGCACGCCTTGCATTTGTGCCTCACTGAGGGCCTAGTTAGGTAACACTAAATGTTAATCATGAATAGGTGAATACAATGTATATTAATTAAATTGGGAGTGACGCCTAATACCTTGAATTCATTAGTTTGTCTTGAAGCAACAAACACGTCCCATTCTTCTTGGTCCAGGAAGTTTCACTATTCAGTGGTTGTCTTTTTCTTCTTGCCACCTTCTTTTATGTATTCTCAGGTGAGATTTTTCCTATAGTTCCTTAGGACTCTCCCACAACATTACATCACACATTTACGATGCAACTTTTCATCCAATTCAAATATACTCTATAAAATAGAATTGCTATTAACTAGTATCCAAAAAATTAGTAATCTACAAAATAGAATTGCAAATTAATAATAACTCACACATAAATCCGTCCATAACGTCTTTCTTCCCCTTAGGAACTTTATGCCAAGAATCTATCTTACAACCGCAATGGCTACGAGTAACATACCCAAGATATGAAACAAACAAATTGCGATTCACTCCAATTGCATTTCCTACATTATCAAAATCCACAACAAGTTTGGGTCCATTGCCCCTTTGCGCTATTAACTTATTCATCATAGTGATGCCCCTTGTCTTGTCAACTTTTTGGTGTTGCTGATCAAGTACCTCAAGTGCTTCAGAGGGTACATGTGCATCATCAACCTAAAATTTGACAAAATAAACACACTTATATGATATAACTATAAATGGACATGTACATATAAATATATGATATATTTTTAAAACTTACATTGTGAGGCGGTGCATTGATGTCCTCACCCTCACGGTAATCATCAGCATGCTCATCAGGAGAATTCTCAGCCATCTAAAAGTCCACATTCATATTGTAAAGTTCACATTGTAAAGTAATTCACATTGTAAAGCTCACATTGTAAAGTTCACATTCACATTGTAAAGTAATTCACATTGTAAAGTTCACATTGTAAAGTAATTCACATTGTAAAATTCACATTGTAAAGTTCACATTCACATTGTAAAGTTCACATTTAGAAAAATAAAACATATAAAAAATATAAACATGCCTCTAATAAAACATATAGATCGAATTGCCATAGGAAATATTTGTTGCATTAGAGTGTGACAATCATGAGATTTAAAACCTATCAACTTCAGATCTTTCATTGATACCAATCTACGGATGTTGGATGAGTAACCCTATGGCACCTTAACATTTACCAAACATTCACAAAAAGCTTTCTTCTCCTTTCTAGACAATGTATAACAAGCGGGAGGTAAGTATGTTCTCCGATTTCCCATTTCACGTAATTCTATTAATTCTGGCCTTATTCCCATTTCACATAGGTCCAGTCTAGATTTTATCCCATCTTTAGTCTTACCTGGTATATTCAAAAAAGTACCAATGACACTATCACAGACATTTTTCTCAACGTGCATGACATCGATACAATGCTTGACTGTCAAAGATCTCCAATAAGGAAGATCCCAAAATATTGACTTCTCCTTGAATAAAGATTTGTTACTCCGTGTGGCCATACATTGTGATCTCTTACCAAATTCATTGACAAAGTCTTTTACTCTTTCATAAACAACCTCCCCTGGTATAGGTTTAGGTGCACTTTGTTCCTCATTCAATCCATTGAATGCTTTGTGCTTCCTACGATACAGATGGAATTTTATAAGAAACCTTCAATGACCAAGATATACAGTCTTACCGCCATGTTTTAGTCTTGTTGAATCAGTGTTCTCTTCACATATAGGACACGCTTTAGCTCCTTTAACACTATATCCAGACAAATTCCCATATACTGGAAAGTCATTAATAGTGCAAAACAACATAGCATGCAAACGAAATGTCTCTCTTCGTGAAGCATCATAGGTCATCACACCTTCATCCCAGAGTTTCTTTAAGTCATCAATCAGAGGCTTAAGATAAACATCAATATCATTTCCAGGTTGTTTAGGGCCCGATATCAACAACGACAGCATTACGTACTTATTTTTCATACACAGCCAGGGAGGAAGATTGTATATAACAAGCATGACTGGCCAAGTGCTATGTTGGCTGCACAATGTCCCGTACAGATTCATCCCATCTGTACAAAGCCCAAGTCTTAGATTCCTGACTTCTTCACCAAATTTAGGATACAATAGATCAATCTTCTTCCACTTTGGGGAATCAGACGCATGTCGTAGGATCCCATCATTATTTTTCTTAACATCTGCATGCCACCTCAAATTCTTCGCATCTATCAGATTGGCAAACAAGAGTTGAAACCGTGATATTATATGTAGATACCACATCACCTTGGCAGGAGAACCAGTTTTGGACTCCCCTGAAGTCGTCAATTTATACCGTGACTGTAACATTCTGGATTTTGGTATTAAATTTAATTTTGACTATAATTTTGAAATCCTCCCAAACTTGATTTCATTCACTAATTGATCCTCAACTTCAACATCTCCATTAAATATTTTGATCAATTGTCAAATTTTTGGTCTTACTTTCATTCTCTTTCAAAATAAGATGAACCTCCCCTAGAGTAATATTTGTGGATAGATCCCTTATTTTGGTTAATGAGTCGTTTCATTCTTAATTTGTTCAATACTTGCTGGCCTACACATCTTAATTTAACCTTACACGAATCATATACTCTTGATTTTTCCAATGGCTTTCGAATAAATGAAAAACATCAACACATTAATACATATGTATATTTGAATGATATATAGGATAGATTAAGTTGGTCATCGTAGAAATCATAATGTAGGAGTTAGTATTTTTATAAATCACCTTATTAAAGGGTAGATGTTTGGAACAACATTGCATTGAATAAGTTTAAAATCTTTGAGTAATTGAATTATCTCTAAGAAGTTACAAAGTGATTATAAAGAAGAAAAAAAAGATATATAGCCATTTTGATGTAGGAGTTAATTAATCTATTTAAAAGAAATGCTTCTCTCTTCCCAAATTACCTAACTGATGATTAGGGAAAATAAACATAACAATGCCCCTCTCCTTGCGTCCGAAGACCAAGTGAAGCTGTTACATGGAACGTGTTCCTTCCCCCCATCGTCTTTCCTAATCCCCATCAGATTAACTTGTGTCCTAGATCTTCGCATGAACGCAACAGGGTCACCAATTCCGAACCATAGCCTACCATTAAAAGTCCCAAGTGATTGATTGTAACCGCAGGTAGAGGAATAATGATCGGTTGTAACCCCTGATCGCATCCTCTCCTCTTCGTCCTCTCACCCCCTTCACTTAGAAAACCCTAAGCACCCCTTTCCTTAATATATAAACTGCTACACACACACCCGACCTTGAGATAAACTATCAATCCTACCGTATCTCCAATCCTCATCTCCGCCATCTCAAATCCCAGGTTTCCAACCTGCTGTGAGTCTTCAACACCCCGAAACCCCAGCAGCACCGTCACATAAAGCCCCGACCCCTGCCCGACTGTCTCCACCAGGCCACCGGCCGCTAGTCCTCCCCAGATCGCAGCCTCACGCTGCAGCTGTGGCTTCTTCTCCTTCAACCTGCTAGACTCCCACACGTCCCGACGACTGTTGCCTGCAACTCAGAGTTTTAGATCCAACCATCGTCGACCTGCAGGTTGTCCTCTCCAACCTCCTCTCTACCAATTTCGTATGTCAGTGACCTAGATAGTGTCTCACCAACCACCATGGCTCCTTCATGTCGGCATCACAGCACTACAACGGCGTCAGAAAACAACCTGCAACAACCAAACGAGCTCACCTCCCTACAGTTACGTGACACAACGACACCCAAATCCTTTCCTCCAGCCTCCCTGCATCCTCCGCCCAGTAATTGCAGTGGCAGAGAAACACCATGAGCCCCGGTGACATCTGCAACAGGAAGACAACCACCACAAAGACTTCACAGTAAGCTCACCTCTTCCCTCTTCTATTCAGATCTATAATCCAGATTAACAAAATAAAGAATAAGCTAGTGAATATTAGGTTAATTATATAACCAACCAAATATCACGTAGGTGTTTATGTATACATAAATCAAGGAATATATAATTGTATATAAGGAGACAATAACTTTGATAATATCATACCATATCCATGACATTGTGGTATATTAGTTGATCAATCGTTAAATGCAAATTATCTCACAGTACATATTCATATACCTTAGTGCATTGAAATGTAATAACTAATACGGAAATTGAGTATTAGACCTTGCAATACATACATGTATTAATAGTAATGTTAAAGTGTAGTGAAGACAATGCATAAATATTATGATAGATATTCCCATCATAGGAATATATTTTTTTTTGACTCAATAAGTAAAGAATTCTAAGGTTTCATTATTGAGTAATTGGATACATCCAAAATGTTAACTCCATTATTATCATGAATTTAATACACTTTATGTAAGGATATGTATACACAGATGAATGGAATATGAATTTGTAAATTGTAATTTTAAGACATTGTCATATGATACAAACATAAGCTAAGAAGATAAAATTACATGCATAGATAAAATAATTGTACTACAAACTTAATTTAGATTGTATATAGATGGATCAGTATATGAAACTGCTCTATTATTGTTCATTTAGATACCGCATGTAATTAGGGACTCAATTGAGATATATGTATATGACTAGAAAATGTTAAGATATATCTAAAACCCTAGTAATTGTATATTGCTAAATAAACATAACTGATCTTAGTGAATGAATAGAGTTATATTCTTATAAAAGAGAGAGAATAATCTAATTCAGAGAAAAATCCATGAAGTAATTGAGTATGTGGAATTGATTATATATATATATATGACATGACTATGAATAAGGATAATGAAGAACTACAGGATGATAATAACCCTAGATGGGAAATAAAACACAATATTTGAAAAGATTGAACCAATAGTTGATTCCAAGCCAAATGATAACACCCTTATATAAATTTGTAGATTCTTCTTCTTGGAGCCTTGTTATGTTTGATCAATCCATGGAGCTTTGAATAATTTGAGGTACTAAATTCTCTATTCTTTTATTGAACTGTTTGCCTCCCTCTTGAATTCATATATAAAAGTTTTGCAAACTGGTGAACAAATATTGTTGTTAGCCTTTCCCTTTTTGTTGAAGTTCACCACGACTAGATTTTGAATATTGAACATTATTGAGAAATTGAAGTATTATTAGATTTTGATATTGGCACAAAAACTCAAAATATTGGCTAAGAGCTTTGGCTCACTAGTTTCGGTGGGTCACGACCCCCAACCCTGCGTAGTGGATAATGGACAATTAGAGGTCCCCCAGTACTGGTTACCCCCACAGGAGAAGTGTCGTTCTCTCATAGAGGGGAGAACACTAGGCACCTAGCCACTGGTGAAGACAAAATATTAGATTGATTGTGCCAATAGATAAATCCTTGCATTTTGAATTATTGGATAACTTGATACTGGTTTAATGAAAATTGTTCAATTTTAAATCTTGATATTGGTATCTCTTTATCATTTTCTAGTCGCCTCTTTGAATTATTGTATCTTTTTGAAATTAGCATGGTAACTAGACTATTCTTGTGTTACCTCCATAATTCACCAAGCAATCTTACCTAAAGTTAATACCATAACTCCTTATTTTAAAAATAGCTCAATAATGGATTTAGTACCAGCCTAGCTGACCTTTATTTTCCCCTTCAATGGGGTCCATGTGTGGTTTTGTTCCTTTTGGGAACTCATGGGCAGGTGATACAAAGGAGAAACAGATGAGATGTGCAGGAGCTGTCCTCTGTTGAAGATTAGATGGGAACCTGTTCTTATTTTCAATCTTGTAATATTATGTTTGTAAATTTCCACAACTCTGATGTACAAACATTATTGTAATAAAGATTGTTTATATTTTGATACATTTTGTAAATATTTGATCGTAAAGATCAAGTCTTTACAACATGGTATCAGAGCCATAAACAGTCGACACTCATGCATGTCTCATGGAAGTTAGGGTTAAAAACTAGCATACTTAGAACTTAGTCGAGTAGTTTAGAACCAACCCTAGTCTTGTTAACCTTATCTAATTAAATACAAATAGTAACTCAAGAGGAGATAATTTTTCACAAAGTCATATGACTTACCAATTAGTGAATATAAAACACCACCATATTAGTAGAGATGAGTTAGGGTGTCATAAAATGTGAACAACATAGTAAGTGGATGGTAAATAGTAAAACTAGGAAGTATAAGTTTGAATTTGTGTACAACATTTGTATTCCCTATACAATAAGTGAACTATTGAGTTAAATAGTTAGTATGGAGAATGTTGAAAAAAAAAGGGTGATTGTGACTTACTCATCGCATTGATTTTGGCCAATTTCAGTTTTGCATCAAATGTTTTCCACAAGAAATTATTTTTTTATAATATTATATGTACAAAGAAATACGATTTTATGAGATTTTATCGAAGATTGCTTGAGCTAAGTCACAATCATGGGGTGAGAAAAACATTAGAGTCACATAAAATCCATAGTTGGGGGTTAAGAGAGTGAAGTTAGATTGTGGTTGAGATGCTATATAGACCCATACTTACCCTTACGAGTAATGGAGAGTAATACTTGACATAGACCATGGTCGTGCTGATTTCAAGGACAAAATATATTTTAAGGGTTGTAGAGTTGTAACATATTGGATTTTGGTATTAAATTTAATTTTGACTATAATTTTGAAATCCTCCCAAACTTGATTTCATTCACTAATTGATCCTCAACTTCAACATCTCCATTAAATATTTTGATCAATTGTCAAATTTTTGGTCTTACTTTCATTCTCTTTTGAAATAAGATGAACCTCCCCTAGAGTAATATTTGTGGATAGATCCCTTATTTTGGTTAATGAGTCATTTCATTCTTAATTTGTTCAATACTTGCTGGCCTACACATCTTGATTTAACCTTACATGAATCATATACTCTTGATTTTTCCAATGGCTTTCGAATAAATGAAAAACATCAACACATTAATACATATGTATATTTGAATGATATATAGGATAGATTAAGTTGGTCATCGTAGAAATCATAATGGAGGAGTTAGTATTTTTATAAATCACCTTATTAAAGGGTAAATGTTTGGAACAACATTGCATTGAATAAGTTTAAAATCTTTGAGTAATTGAATTATCTCTTAGAAGTTACAAAGTGATTAGAAAGAAGAAGAAAAAAGATATATAGCCACTTTGATATAGGAGTTAATTAATCTATTTAAAAGAAACACTTCTCTATTCCCAAATTACCTAACTGATGATTAGGGAAAATAAACATAACGATGCCCCTCTCCTTGCGTCCGAAGACCAAGTGAAGCTGTTACATGGAATGTGTTCCTTCCCCCCATTGTCTTTCCTAATCCCCATCAGATTAACTCGTGTCCTATCTCTTCGCATGAACGCAACAGGGTCACCAATGCCGAACCTTAGCCTACCATTAAAAGTCCCAAGTGATTGATTGTAACCGCAGGTAGAGGAATGATGATCGGCCGTAACCCCTGATCGCATCCTCTCCTCTTCATCCTATCATCCCCTTCACCTAGAAAACCCTAAGCACCCCTTTCCTTAATATATAAACTGCTACACACACCCGACCTTGAGATAAACTGGCAATCCTACCGTATCTCCAGTCCTCATCTCCGCCATCTCAAATCCTAGGTTTCCAACCTACTGTGAGTCTTCAACACCCCGAAACCCCAGCAGCACCACCACATAAAGCCCCGACCCCTGCCCGACTGTCTCCGCTAGGCCACCAGCCCCTAGTCCTCCCCAGATCGCAGCCTCACACTACAGCTGTGGCTTCTTCTCCTTTAGCCCGCTAGACTCCCACACGCCCCGACGACTGTCACCTACAACTCAGAGTTTTAGATCCAACCATCGTCGACCTACAGGTTGTCCTCGGCAACCTCCTCTCCTCCAATTTTGTATGTCAGCGGCCTAGACAATGCCTCGCCAGCCACCATGGCTCCTTCATGTCGGCATCACAGCACTGCAGCGGCGTCAGAAAACAACCTACAGCAACCAAACGAGCTCACCTCCCTATCGTTACCAGACACAGTGACACCCAAATCCTTTCATCCAACATCCCTACATCCTCCGCCCAGCAATTGCAATGGAAGAGCAACACCATGAGCCCCGGTGACATCTGTAATAGGCAGACAACCATCACAAAGACTTCCCGATGGCCTACAACCTCGCCCTAGGCATTACACCCACAATCACTTGCGGCGGCACAGAGGAGTCTCCAAGATGTAGATGGTAGTTTGATCCCGCTGCCCTGGACCTCGCCATCTATGACAGCATCACCACGACCTGCTGATCTCTGATGTAGAGCTATGACCTGCAACAGTACCACCCCACCTCGCCACAGACCCTGAGATCATCACCACTACCTACTGCGGCCAGTGATCTATGATTAAAGCATTTACAGAGCAAACCCCTCAAACCCGTGGAGTCATGAACAACAGGTCCTTGGCCAACACCTTCCGGTTCTGCCACTTCCCTCGCAGCCACCTGGAGCCTAGACCATTGCTTCTCGATCCTTGACCAGAGATCAAGTTCTACAGTTCAGATGGCATGAACCAGATTGGAAACCCTCAATGAAAACCAGAATCTCATAAGTCACAGTAAGCTCACCTCTTCCCTCTTCTATTCAGATCTATAATCCAGATTAACATAATAAAGAATAAGCTAGTGAATATTAGGTTAATTATCTAACCAACCATATATCATGTAGGTGTTTATGTATACATAAATCAAGGAATATATAATTGTATATAAGGAGACAATAACTTGGATAATATCATACCATATCCATGACATTGTGATATATTAGTTGATCAATCGTTAAATACAAATTATCTCACGGTACATATTCATATACCTTAGTGCATTCAAATGTAATAACTAATACGGAAATTGAGTATTAGACCTTGCAATACATACATGTATTAATAGTAATGTTAAAGTGTAGTGAAGACAATGCATAAATATTATGATAGATATTCCCATCATAGGAATATATATTTTTTTGACTCAATAAGTAAAGAATTCTAAGGTTTCATTATTGAGTAATTGGATACATCCAAAATGTTAACTCCATTATTATCATGAATTTAATACAATTTATGTACGGATATGTATACACAGATGAATGGAATATGAATTTTTAAATTGTAATTTTAAGACATTGTCATATGATACAAACATAAGCTAAGAAGGTAAATTTTACATGCATAGATAAAATAATTGTACTACAAACTTAATTTAGATTGTAAATAGATGGATCAGTATATGAAACTGCTCTATTATTGTTCATTTAGATACCGCATGTAATTAGGGACTCAACTGAGATATATGTATATGACTAGAAAATGTTAAGATATATCTAAAACCCTAGTAATTGTATATTGCTAAATAAACATAACTGATCTTAGTGAATGAATAGAGTTATATTCTTATAAAAGAGAGAATAATCTAATTCAGAGAAAAATCCATGAAGTAATTGAGTATGTAGAATTGATTATATATATATATGACATGACTATGAATAAGGATAATGAGGAACCACAGGATGATAATAACCCTAGATGGGAAATAAAACACAATATTTGAAAAGATTGAACCAATAGTTGATTCCAAACCAAATGATAACACCTTTATATAAATTTGTAGATTATTCTTCTTGGAGCCTTGTTATGTTTGATCAATCCATGGAGCTTTGAATAATTTGAGGTACTAAATTCTCTATTCTTTTATTGAACTGTTTGCCTCCCTCTTGCATTCATATATAAAAGTTTTGCAAACTGGTGAACAAATATTGTTGTTAGCCTTTCCCTTTTTGTTGAAGTTCACCACGACTAGATTTTGAATATTGAACATTATTGAGAAATTGAAGTATTATTAGATCTTGATATTGGCACAAAAACTCGAAATATTGGCTAAGAGCTTTGGCTCACTAGTTTCGGTGGGTCACGACCCCCAACCCTGCGTAGTGGATAATGGACAATTAGAGGTCCCCCAGTACTGGTTACCCCCACAGGTGAAGTGTCGTTCTCTCATAGAGGGGAGAACACTAGGCACCTAGCCACTGGTGAAGACAAAATATTAGATTGATTGTGCCAATAGATAAATCCTTGCATTTTGAATTATTGGATATCTTGATACTGGTTTAATGAAAATTGTTCCATTTTAAATCTTGATATTGGTATCTCTTTATCATTTTCTAGTTGCCTGTTTGAATTATTGTATCTTTTTGAAATTAGCATGGTAACTAGACTATTCTTGTGTTACCTCCATAATCCACCAAGCAATCTTACCTAAAGTTAATACCATAACTCCTTATTTTAAAAATAGCTCAATAATGGATTTAGTACCAGCCTAGCTGACCTTTATTTTTCCCTTCAATGGGGTCCATGTTTGGTTTTGTTCCTTTTGGGAACTCATGGACAGGTGATACAAAGGAGAAACAGATGAGATGTGCAGGTCCTGTCCTCTGTTGAAGATTAGATGGGAACCTGTTCTTATTTTCAATCTTGTAATATTATGTTTGTAAACTTCCGCAACTCTGATGTACAAACATGATTGTAATAAAGATTGTTTATATTTTGATACATTTTGTAAATATTTGATCGTAAAGATCAAGTCTTTACAACATGGTATCAGAGCCATAAATAGTCGACACTCATGCATGTCTCATGGAAGTTAGGGTTAAAAACTAGCATACTTAGAACTTAGTCGAGTAGTTTAGAACCAACCCTAGTCTTGTTAACCTTATCTAATTAAATAGAAATAGTAACTCAAGAGGAGTTAATTTTTCACAAAGTCATATGAATTACCAATTAGTGAATATAAAACACCACCATATTAGTAGAGATGAGTTAGGGTGTCATAAAATGTGAACAACATAGTAAGTGGATGGTAAATAGTAAAACTAGGAAGTATAAGTTTGAATTTGTGTACAACATTCGTATTCCATATACAATAAGTGAACTATTGAGTTAAATAGTTAGTATGGAGAATGTTGGAAAAAAAGGTGATTGTGACTTACTCATCGCATTGATTTTGGCCAATTTCAGTTTTGCATCAAATGTTTTCCACAATAAATTTTTTTTTTTAATATTATATGTACAAAGAAATATGATTTTATGAGATTTTATCGAAGATTGCTTGAGCTAAGTCACAATCATGGGGTGAGAAAAACATTAGAGTCACATAAAAGCCATAGTTGGGGGTTAAGAGAGTGAGGTTAGATTGTGGTTGAGATGCTATATAGACCCATACTTACCCTTACGAGTAATGGAGAGTAATACTTGACATAGACCGTGGTCGTGCCGATTTTGAGGACAAAATATATTTTAAGGGTGGTAGAGTTGTAACATACTGGATTTTGGTATTAAATTTAATTTTGACTATAATTTTGAAATCCTCCCAAACTTGATTTCATTCACTAATTGATCCTCAACTTCAACATCTCCATTAAATATTTTGATCAATTGTCAAATTTTTGGTCTTACTTTCATTCTCTTTCGAAATAAGATGAACCTCCCCTAAAGTAATATTTGTGGATAGATCCCTTATTTTGGTTAATGAGTCATTTCATTCTTAATTTGTTCAATACTTGCTAGCCTACACATCTTGATTTAACCTTACATGAATCATATACTCTTGATTTTGCCAATGGCTTTCGAATAAATGAAAAACATCAACACATTAATACATATGTATATTTGAATGATATATAGGATAGATTAAGTTGGTCATCATAGAAATCATAATGGAGGAGTTAGTATTTTTATAAATCACCTTATTAAAGGGTAGATGTTTGGAACAACATGGCATTGAATAAGTTTAAAATCTTTGAGTAATTGAATTATCTCTTAGAAGTTACAAAGTGATTAGAAAGAAGAAAAAAAAGATATATAGCCACTTTGATATAGGAGTTAATTAATCTATTTAAAAGAAACGCTTCTCTCTTCCCAAATTACCTAACTGATGATTAGGGAAAATAAACATAACAATGCTCCTCTCCTTGCGTCTGAAGACCAAGTGAAGTCGTTACATGGAACGTGTTCCTTCCCCCATCGTCTTTCCTAATCCCCATCAGATTAACTCGTGTCCTATCTCTTCGCATGAACGCAACAGGGTCACCAATGCCGAACCTTAGCCTACCATTAAAAGTCCCAAGTGATTGATTGTAACCGTAGGCAGAGGAATGATGATCGGCCGTAACCCCTGATCGCATCCTCTCCTCTTCGTCCTCTCATCCCCTTCACCTAGAAAACCCTAAGCACCCCTTTCCTTAATATATAAACTGCTACACACACCCGACCTTGAGATAAACTGGCAATCCTACCGTATCTCCAGACCTCATCTCCGCCATCTCAAATCCTAGGTTTCCAACCTACTGTGAGTCTTCAACACCTCAAAACCCCAGCAGCACCACCACATAAAGCCCCGACCCCTGCCCGACTGTCTCCACCAGGCCACCGGCCCCTAGTCCTCCCCAGATCGCAGCCTCACACTACAGCCGTGGCTTCTTCTCCTTTAGCCCGCTAGACTTCCACACGCCCCGACGACTGTGACTTGCAACTCATAGTTTTAGATCCAACCATCGTCGACCTATAGGTTGTCCTCTCCAACCTCCTCTCCTCCAATTTCATATGTCAGCGGCCTAAACAGTGCCTCGCGAGCCACCATGGCTCCTTCATGTCGGCATCACAGCACTGTAGCGGCGTCAGAAAACAACCTGCAGCAACCAAACGATCTCACCGCCCTATAGTTACCCGACACAGCGACACCCAAATCCTTTCCTCCAACCTCCCTACATCCTCCGCCCAACAATTGTAGTGGCAGAGCAACACCATGAGCCTCGGTGACATCTACAACAGGCAGACAACCACCACAAAGACTTCCCGATGGCCTACAACCTCTCCCTAGGCATTACGCCCACAATCACTTGCGGCGGCACAGAGGAGTCTCCAAGATGTAGATGGTAGTTTGATCCCGCTGCCCTGGACCTCGCCATCTATGACAGCATCACCACGACCTGCTGATCTCTGATGTAGAGCTATGACCTGCAACAGTAGCGCCCCACCTCGCCACAAACCCTGAGATCATCGCCACTACCTACTGTGGCCAGTGATCTGTGATTAAAGCATTTACAGAGCAAACCCCTCAAACCCATGGAGTCATGAACAACAGGTCCTTGGCCAACACCTTCCGGTTCTGCCACTTCCCTCGCATCCACCTGGAGCCTAGACCATTGCTTCTCGGTCCTTTACCAGAGATCAAGTTCTACAGTTTAGATGGCATGAACCAGATTGGAAACCCTCAACGAAAACCAGAATCTCATAAGTCACAGTAAGCTCACATCTTCCCTCTTCTATTCAGATCTATAATCCATATTAACATAATAAAGAATAAGGTAGTGAATATTAGGTTAATTATCTAACCAACCATATATCACGTAGGTGTTTATGTATACATAAATCAAGGAATATATAATTGTATATAAGGAGACAATAACTTGGATAATATCATACCATATCCATGACATTGTGATATATTAGTTGATCAATCATTAAATACAAATTATCTCATAGTACATATTCATATACCTTAGTGCATTGAAATGTAATAACTAATACGGAAATTGAGTATTAGACCTTGCAATACATTCATGTATTAATAGTAATGTTAAAGTGTAGTGAAGACAATGCATAAATATTATGATAGATATTCCCATCATAGGAATATTTTTTTTTTGACTCAATAAGTAAAGTATTCTAAGGTTTCATTATTGAGTAATTGGATACATCCAAAATGTTAACTCCATTATTATCATGAATTTAATACACTTTATGTACGGATATGTATACACAAATGTATGGAATATGAATTTGTAAATTGTAATTTTAAGACATTTTCATATGATACAAACATAAGCTAAGAAGGTAAATTTTACATGCATAGATAAAATAATTGTACTACAAACTTAATTTAGATTGTATATAGATGGATCCGTATATGAAACTGTTCTATTATTGTTCATTTAGATACCGCATGTAATTAGGGACTCAACTGAGATATAGGTATATGACTAGAAAATGTTAAGATATATCTAAAACCCTAGTAATTATATATTGCTAAATAAACATAACTGATCTTAGTGAATGAATAGAGTTATATTCTTATAAAAGAGAGAGAATAATCTAATTCAGAGAAAAAGCCATGAAGTAATTGAGTATGTAGAATTGATTATATATATATATATGACATGACTATGAATAAGGATAATCAGGAACCACAGTATGATAATAACCCTAGATGGGAAATAAAACACAATATTTGAAAAGATTGAACCAATAATTGATTCCAAGCCAAATGATAACACCCTTATATAAATTTGTAGATTCTTCTTCTTGGAGCCTTGTTATGATTGATCAATCCATGTAGCTTTGAATAATTTGAGGTACTAAATTCTCTATTCTTTTATTGAACTATTTGCCTCCCTCTTGAGTTCATATATAAAAGTTTTGCAAACTGGTGAACAAATATTTTTGTTAGCCTTTCCCTTTTTGTTGAAGTTCACCACAACTAGATTTTGAATATTGAACATTATTGAGAAATTGAAGTATTGTTAGATTTTGATATTGGCACAAAAACTCGAAATATTAGCTAAGAGCTTTGGCTCACTAGTTTCGGTGGGTCACGGCCCCCAACCCTGCACAGTGGATAATGGACAATTAGAGGTCCCCCAGTACTGGTTACCCCCACAGGCGAAGTGTCGTTCTCTCATAGAGGGGAGAACACTAGGCACCTAGCCACTGGTGAAGACAAAATATTAGATTGATTGTGCCAATAGATAAATCCTTGCATTTTGAATTATTGGATATCTTGATACTGGTTTAATGAAAATTGTTCCATTTTAAATCTTGATATTGGTATCTCTTTATCATTTTCTAGTTGCCTCTTTGAATTATTGTATCTTTTTGAAATTAGCATGGTAACTAGACTATTCTTGTGTTACCTCCATAATCCACCAAGAAATCTTACCTAAAGTTAATACCATAACTCCTTATTTTAAAAATAGCTCAATAATGGATTTAGTACCAGCCTAGCTGACCTTTATTTTTCGCTTCAATGGGGTCCATGTGTGGTTTTGTTCCTTTTGGGAACTCATGGGTAGGTGATACAAAGGAGAAATAGATGAGATGTGCAGGAGTTGTCCTCTGTTGAAGATTAGATGGGAACCAGTTCTTATTTTCAATCTTGTAATATTATGTTTGTAAACTTCCGCAACTCTGATGTACAAACATGATTGTAATAAAGATTGTTTATATTTTGATACATTTTGTAAATATTTGATCATAAAGATCGAGTCTTTAAAGTGACACACCACATTTTGGACAATCTTTCAAATCCACATAGTCCTTTTGAAATAATACACAATCATTCGGGCATGCGTGTATCTTCTTGGCATCCATTCCCATTGGGCACAATAATTTCTTTACCTGGTATGTTGAGATTGGCAACTCGTTTCCTTCAGGAAGCATTTCTTTCAACAAAGACAACAATGACGTGAAGCTTTTGTCGCTCCATCTATTGTTAGCTTTCAGCTTATACAATCTCAACACAACACTAAGCTTCATAAACTTAGTACAACCTGTGTATAATGATATCTCATCATCATGCACAATGTTTCTAAAAATGGGAGGTGGATCGATGTGCTCTACCCCACAACTATCCAGCATCGCATCAATGATGTCTACTAGAACTGGTTCTTTCACATCTACATCATCGGAGGCAATTTCTTCTTCCACACAAGCACTGCTATCGACATCCACTGGTTTTGAGTTTGAAATCTCTCCATGCCAGTTCCATTCTGTATAGCCTTGTATAATCCCATTATACATGACATGACTTTTGATTTCGTCACCAGTGCTGACTTTTAAGTTGTTACCGCAATGCCTACATGGACAGTAGAACCTATCTCCAGGTTTTTTCCTATGTTCCTCAGAAAATCTAATAAACTGGTCAAGACCAGAAATAAACTCTAGGGTGTAGCGATTGTGAATGGACATTCATGATCTATCCATTCTATGATCAAAGAGAAAACAAGTATATATTACAACAAGATTAGGGTTAACAGATTAGAGTTTTTGCATGGTTAAAACTTTAGGCCAACAATTACATGTGTACCACCTATCCCATTCTTGAACACCTAATCACACTAGTAAGTGTATAGTGTGTATTGGGTTTTCAAGAAAATTTCGGCAGCATTTCCCCATTGTTCTCTAAGTACATATGTACTTAGAGAACAAATGGGGAAATGCTGCTGAAATTTTCTTGAAAACCAAATACACATTATACACTTACATCCTAAGTGAGATTAGGTGTTCAAGAACAGTCCCAAACCAGGGACTATCCAAGATTTACTCCTAATGAGTAAATCTTGGATGGGTTTCTAGGCCAACAAATACATGTGATGTCGTTCTTATATATAATAAATATGTGCCACCTATCCCATTATTGAACACCTAATCTCACTAGTAAGTGTATAATGTGTATTGGGTTTTCAAAAAAATTTCGGCATAATTTCCCCGTTGTTCTCTAAGTACATATGTACTTAGAGAACAAATGAGGAAATGCTGCCGAAATTTTCTTGAAAACCCAATACACATTATATACTTACATCCTAAGTGAGATTAGGTGTTCAAGAACAGTCCCAAACTAGGGACTATCCAAGATTTACTCCTAATGAATAAATCTTGGATGGGTTTCTAGGCCAAAAAATACATGTATGTTGTCACTCCAATACCTACAATCCTAGTTTCATCACAATTGATGTTAGGGTTTCATCACAATTTTAGGTATCATATAGAGTATGTAGATGTTAGGGTTTCATCATGCAATAGGGATTCATGTAGATGTTAGGTTTTCATCATGCAATAGACTCAGCCAGATGTTAGGGTTTCATCATGCAATAGGGATTTCATAATATAATTGATTTAATCACAAATTCATAATTGATTTCATTTGAATATATGCCCTCTTATTCTTCCTTCTCCATCCTTACCAACAACAACCACGGTCGTGTGGGCTGGCACGACCGTGGCTGTGTTGGCCAACCACACGGCCGTGCTGGGCAGCACGGTCGTGTGGTCGACCAACATAGCCACGGCTGTGCCAGCCCACACGGACGTGGTTGTTGTTGGTAAGGAGAGGGAGAAGGAAGAAGAATAGTAGGAGAACCAATGATGAAGAAGAGGAGGGCCTACTGTTGGTAGCAGTGTGGAGACGGAGGCGGCAGTGAGCACACCAGCAGCAGGAGACGGTGCAGAGGCAGGCGAGCAGAGAAGGAGAGGCACTGGAGTCAAGCAGAGAAGGAGAGGGCGCCAGTGGCGAGCAGAGAAGGAGAGGCAGGCGGCGGCGGTGGCGAGCAGCTGTAGCAGCAGCAGGTGGCAGGTGACGCAGCAACAACAACAACAGCAGGCGGCGGCGACGCAGTAGGGGTCCGAAATCGGAGCAAAATCGATCGATGAAACAGAAGAAAGGGGAAGAGTTTGTTGTGCGTGGGGGCTATTAAGTTACTAAACGGTGTCGGTTATCCATAACAACCGACACCTTTATTATTAAGTGTCGGTTATCCAAAGACAATCGACGTCAATTGGACATTCCTTTACCCTAATTTTTTTGGCGGGGACGACGCGCACACCCTTATTAGTGTTGGTTATTCTTAGAAAACCGACGCCCATATTGTAACTTTTGGCACAAATTTTATCTTCATTCAACATCAGTTATTAGGTAAAACACCGACGTTGTATCTGATACTTTGGCGTAATTTTTTTTGCTCAAAAAAATTGGATTTCATGGGCTACTTTAGGCGTCGATTTCTTTTATTCAACCGACACTGAATGAAAAGTAATACCCATGTCTGGCTGGTCTTCAAATATAGACGTCGGATGTCCTTATTAACCGACATTGAATGTTAACAACGCCGATTTTACTAAAAAACCGATGCCTCTAAAAGCGACGTTGAACGTTGTTTCTGTAGTAGTGAATGACAAAAGTGATTGCAATAAATATGATTGATTTAAGAATAGAGTTGGTAGTTGGAATGGTTCCAAACTACATGCCATTAATTTTATTCTACAATAGAAGCCGAGTATCTTGGTGTAGTGAACATTGGAATGGATAGTATATTGATCTATAAGTTCATATGGATGAACTTAAAAGATGTTCCAACCATTGATGATGCAATATAGATACTATGACAACAATGGAGCTACTTGATAGGCAAGGAATATCAGATACCATATTATGACAGTTTCATCTCACATCGAAGAAATGAGAAACATGTAATATACTGAATAATAGAAAAAGCATTGCTAACATGTTGGATTAGCACTTGTGCAAAAAAACATGATGGACATGTTGAAATCACTCAAAATGAGATCCATGGGTGATTGGCTCTAAGTGCAAGGGGGGTCTTTTGGTATGGTATGCCCAAAGAGACAATCATGTGATGGTTGACATAACATATAACATAAAGGATTTGATGAATAAAAAAGGAAAGCTTCCAATTCATTTTATTTCACTTGGTTATGAGATAATGAGGAAACATAATAAATGTTAAGTAAATGAAACTTAGTCAATCACGTATGTCTTCTAGTATGTGACTTGAACAATGAGATCATATGAATGCTAAGAGTGTACATTCTTATTATGTCCCTGTCGGATTTTATTATGGAAGGCAGATAGACAACAATAACACATGAGACTAGAGTGTGTGTTGGTTGATGATAGAATCTCATTAGTTATGATATAGTATATCAAACCAAACACATAGATACATGTTAGACAACAATGTATCTGAAAAACCCACCTTGAGAGTGACACATGGAAACCATACTTGGTGGTCATAGTCATCTATCATAGTGAAGGTGGTGATTGTGATTCTAATACCTAAAGTCACTACGCTCATCCCATGTCATTCGGTATACTTTGACATCATCCGACGTAACCCTGAATAAGGATTGCCATAAAGGTGATGACTGGGTAGTTGTGACACATGGGGACTGATTGTGAGTGATGTAGATGGGATTTGTCCCTCCTACTAGAGTTTGATATCCTGGCCACTTGATAAGAGAGACTGAGAAACACATTCGCATTCACATGTGAATTATTATTTGATATTGCGGTCACATATATCTTAGAAAGTCTACTCTAGTTCAAGGGACATGGATTGAACATTAAGAGGATGATGATTCCATGCCTCGAGTTCATTCTAGATATTAGAGACAAAGGAATTATACAAGCAACATAACACCTTATACAGATTGTAGGTTGAAGTTGTTCTCCAACTTTCCATTCACTTGGGTAGCACTGGTGTGTGATTAGGAATCACTCTCTATTTGTGACATCATAAGCTAGTTCTGGACATTCGCTACCAATGTGATTTGGGACCTATAGGGTCACACACATAGGAACTCATCTAGAAGAGGAGTTTAACCATGAATGATAATTGGATTCATTACTAAAGCATTTAGGTACTCAAATCAAGAAACAAATCAGGTGAATGATCTCCCAACCGATTGGTTCAAGTGTCAAGAAGATCATTTGGAGTACTAGGTTGATTAGAAATTGAATTGGTTGAGTTCTACATGAATTGAGGCACTTACCTATCGAATCCTTGGGTGCACTGATCATCTCAGGTTGGGTGAGATGACCGGTTCACCTGGTGAACCAATCAGCTCATTTATGCCAACGTAAGGTTCTGGTGACTTTTCTAAATTCATGAGAAAAGTTGATTGTTTCACTTGCTCAATTCTATTGGTTCAAGGAATTAATGTTTAGCATCAATTAGAAATGAATTATCAACTCATGCGATTTGGAAACATGGAGAAATGACTAGTTTGGGGTCCAAACCAATCATACGGCATGTGAACTGACTGGTTTGACACTTGTAGGTTGTGAAAATTCATGATCTTCCTATCCCTTCCACTCCCACACAGACTGGGACCTAGACCCTATCCCTTTCTATAAATAGAGGGGTAATGGCCCACTGAGGGCTTCCTAGAATGCAACTCAATTGTCTCTGACAATTTTTGTCCTCTCTGGTTGTGTTAACCAATAGAAAGTCTAAACAAGTCCTACCCGCTAAAGGGAGGGATAGTAAGGGAGACACAATTATGGCAGAGCAAGTTGGTGACTAGTACATCAAGGAGAGGGAAAACTCCTACCTATTTGTTCTACTAAAACAAAAACAGTTCTAGTCGCTCTGTGTGGACTTCTCAGAGGTAAGGTGGCCTATACCCATTGCTAGGAGAGTAACATCATCCTAAAATCTATGGTGAAGACCAGGAGCTGCACAAACACTATCTAAGAGCAACTAGGAGTTGCTACAGACAAGTCCCAGTGCAACTAGGAGTGCACGACTACTGCAATGAGTTATAGTCAATGGACTTGCTCCTGGACCAGGCATGAACTCATAAAACCATCATTCCCATTACATAGTTGTCAACACGATCTTGCTATTATGGGGAATACATTTAGTTTTTTTTTCTGCTGCCTACTGTGATCCGATATATCCCAACAGAGTTTGAGACCCTTACATTAGTTAAGCATCCATGTTTTGGAGATAATAGGGATGGTCAACCAAGTAGATGGTGTCTAATTCTATGTATGCTTCTCATACTTATCTGCTTCTCTCTTATGATTTCCTAGGTGTGTCCTATGTTTTTTGGACCACATCATTTTTGAAAGTTCTCTATCCACTCATCTAATGACATTGAGGATATTGCTTTGGTCTCCTCCTCTAAAGAGTACTCACCCTTAGCCAATTGTTCACTATCTATGAGTTCTTACATAAGGAAATGGCATGCCCCTATCACTACTGACCCTCCCTTTACCTGCATCTTCCTATGTTATTGTAGCACACTAATATCCAGATGCATGACATGTACACACTTCACTTCTCCACTTCTATAGGATACTTTAATGTTGGACCATGCTTCTTTCCTAATAGGATCCACCCAGAAATGTGTTTACTTTACCAAATATGCTACCTCTCAGCATAAAACAACATGTTGTAGATTAGTAGATCTATCTTCATAACCAACAATGCTCATTCTATACTAGTAGACCCAGCTTTAGGGAAATATGAAAACATAATAGGTAGTGGAAACAAAATCTTTTTTACTACCATATTCACATAAACTAGTGGATCATGTTGACAACTATAATATGGGGAGGATGGTTTCAAGGATATACCTGGTCCTGGAGCAAGTACATTGACATCTCCTTATCTTTGTAGATGTGCAACTATCTTCTAGTTGCACTGGGACTCGTTTATTGCACCTCCTAGTCTGCACCATAGACAACAGGTTGATGCCATCCTCCTAGCGACAGATAATAGACTCCACACCTCTAGAGAAGCCGTCACTGACCAACTAGAACTCCTATTGTTCTAGTAGAGCACACAAGAAGGAGTTATCCCTCCTATTGGTGTATTAGTCACCAACTCCCTCTCCTATAATTGTTTATTCCTTATTATCCCTCCCTTTAGCAGGTAGGACTTGCTCAAACTCTCTATTGGTTACCACAACCAGAGAGGACAACAATTGTAAGAGGCAATTGAGTTATGTTTTGAGAAGCCCCCAGTACCCATCTATTTATTGTAGGGGTTTGTGTCTGGGTTCCCAATCCGTGTGGGAGTGCAAGGTACTATAAGATCATGAACTTTTGCAACCTACAAGTTCCAAATCGATCGGTTGGAAACCAAACCAATCGGTTCACACACGAGACGATTGGGCACCTATTTCCAAATCACATATGAATTTGGTAATTCATCTCCAATTAATGCTAACCATTAATTGCTTGCACCAATTGAATTGAGTAAGTGAAACGATCACAAATTCTGGAAAGGAACCAAAACCTTTGGTTGGAACAAGCGAGCCAATCGGTTCACTAGGTGAACCGGTCATCTGACCCAACCTGAATCAATCAAATCATCTAGTGAGCTAATCGGTTGGCACCCTAATTCATGAAAAACTCGACCAATTCAATTTATAATCAACCTTATACTTCAAATAGTTGTTTCATCACATGAGTTGATTGGTTGGGAATCCAGTCAGTTGATTTGTTGCTTGAATTGAATACATATATACTTAAGTAATCAATGTAGTCATCATTCAAGATCAAACTCCTCTTCTAGTTCAAGACCTATGTGTGTGACCCTATAGGTCCCATATTACATTGGCAGTGAATATCCATAACACTTACGACATCAGAAGTAATGAGTGGTGCCTAGTCGCACATCATTGATACTCAAGTAAATGGAAAGTTGGAGAACAACTTCAACCTACAATCTTCATATGGTGTTATAGTGTTTTTATAGTTCCTTTATCACTGATATCTAGATTGAACTTGAGGCATGGAGTAGTCATCCTCTTCAACATTCAATCTTGTTCCTTTAACCAAAGCACACTATCTGAGATATATGTAAGCTCAATATCACATATTGACTCACATGTGCATGAAAAGGCATTTCTAAGTCTCACTAATCAAGAGGCCTTAGATATCATACTCTTGTAGGAGGGACAATTCCCATTTACAACACTCACAGTCAGTCACCATGTGTCACAATCACCCAATCATCACTGTTATGAAAACCCTTATTCAATATTACTTTGATGATGTCAAGCATACCGAATGACATGTGATGAGTTTAGTGACTTCAAGTCTAAGAACCACAAACACTACCAACACTATGAGGGCTGACTATGACTACCATGGTAATGGCTTCCATGTGTCAGTCTCATGGTGGGTCTGCCTGATACACTGTTCTCTAACATGTATCTATGTACTTGGTTTGATATCACCATATCATGACTAATGAGATTCTGTCATCAACCAACACACACTCTAGTCTTGTGTGTTATTTTTGTCTATCGACCATCCACAAAAACATTCAACTAGGAACTTAATGAGGATGTATACTCTTAACATCTATATTATCTCATTGTTCAAGGCATGTACTTGAAGACAAATGTCATCGAGTTATATCATCATCTAGACATTTATAATGTTACTTCATCATCTCATAACTCAACAAAATAGAATAAAGTGGAAGCTTGCCTTTATTAATAATCAAATCATTTATAAGTTATGTCATGAAAATCATTATATGATTTGATCTCTTGGCATACATACCAACAAACTCCTATTTTATGTCCAAGGCATCATTGGCATGCTTCCAGTAAGCATCCACTTTTGCCCTTGGCGAATCAAGAGTGGGTATTTCTAGCACTGGCTTATCAAGGACATAGAACTTACACTCTTCATTGAACCCTTTTCAAAGTCCAAAACCATTCATGGAAATTTGTCCCGTCAAGTTTGTCCTTGCTAAGGATTGATCAAAATACTGATTTGTTCTTCATTTGATTCTATAAGAGAAAAATTACATTTTCTCAAAACACTTTTGATTTAATTTGATTTAAAATTTATCGATAATAGTTAGGTCTTTAATTAATTATCGTTCCCACTATTTTATTCAAATTGATAGCCCTCACATATAAATTTAGAATATTGCAGCGTATAATATTCTAGTGGGTCAAGATCTAAGAAAATTCAACTATTATCACGCCAACGTCAACATTTATAGTCAATTATCAAGGTAGGAAACTTTTTCCAATTGCATCATATGCAATTCTTAGATAGATGATACACACAACTCCTTGCCATAATCATATGCATGCTTCTGGTGCTTAATCTCATTAAGGCCAACGGTTAAGGGTGACCCAAAAGCCAACATGATAATAATACAACCCACTTGGCGGGTCCACATCATTACCATCACCCTTCCACAAGATATATGACGCACCACCCTTAGTGTGCCCACACTTAGTTTCTCAAGCTTTTGATGTGTGTCACTTTTAGAAAGAATCTAAGATTTAGTTTATAATTGAGGGAGTTTGTATTTATAAATACACATTCTTCATCCAATCACAACAAATAAAGTTAGTATCATATACATGCTATATCCTACAAAGAAAACATACAATAAATAAAAGCAATGGTTATGGATAGCCTAATGTAATTCCTCAAAGCCACAAGGAATTACCACAACCTAGGGTCCACATCACATGTAGAAACCTATTGTTTATGAAGATTCGTGCTTACCAATTTGGTTTGATAGATTCAACCCTTGAATCGATTGGCTCGCCTCCTTGCCATTCATTTGGTCATTGCACCTATCACCTATTCCTACTATCCACCATCTACTGGCTCCTCTAGCTGATCGGACGGGTCCACCAGCCAATCGGCTCAGCTCATCCTCATCAGTCCTCCTTGGTCCTCCAACCGATCGGCTTGCCTCCAATACGGTTGTCTGGCTTCATTTGTATTCTTCATTGTAACAGGAAACTAAACTGTCCCACTATTATATAATTATTAAGAAACCTCGAGTTACATTCAAGGGGAACAAAGATAGGAGAGAATAATACTTTTATGATTAGAAGATAAGGTAGAGGCTTGGTATGCAAACCAAGTTAAAATAGGATTGACCAACCACTCAACCATGCACAGATAATTAGGATTATTGGCCATAACCACGCAACACGGACACCATCAAAAATCATTTTTAAGGCGATGTGTGTACATTGCACATATATATCATATATATACATATATATATCATATATATACATATATATACACTTATATATATTAGTTTGAGATTATGTGTGGTATTTGATTGGTAAAAATTATTCACATCGCATGCAATAATTGAATGACAACCAAAATTTGATCATATTGATTATTCCAAAATATAGTAGATTGATGTGGCTCTGATACCACAATAGGAAATATGGCAACAAAATAGATAGTGGAAATTAAACTTCTTTTACTACCTTATTCCCATAAACCAATAGATAGCATTAACAACTATAAGATGGGAAGAATAGTTTCAAGGATATATTTGATCCTGGAACAAGTCAAACGATATCTCCTCGTCGTTGTAGATGCACAACTATCTTCTAGTTGCATTAGGAATCGTCTATTACGCCTCCTGGTCTGCACCACAGACAATAAGTTGATGTCGTCCTCCTAGCAATAGACAACAACCTCCATGACTCTATGGAAGTCCACATGGACTGCCTAGAACTCCTGTCATCCTACTAGAATGGACATGAAGGATTTGTCCCTCACGTTGATGTACTTGTCACCAACTTACTCTCCTATAATTGTTTCTCCCTTGCTATCCCTCCCTTTAGCGGGTAGGAATTGCTCGAGCTCTTTACTAGTTACCACAACCAGAGAGGAAAATAATTATCATAGGAAATTGAGTTGTGTTCTAGGAAGCCTTAGTACCCCTCTATTTATAGGAGGGATTAGGGTCTGAGTTCTCAGTTTGTGTGGGGGTGGAAGGGACCAAAAGATCATAAATTTTCATAATCTGTGAGCACTGAACCGGTCAGTTGGCAACTGAACCGGTAGGATCACACACAAGATGATCGATTTTTCATGTGAACCAGTCATTTTTCCTATTTACTAATTGCATATTAATTCGTTTTCAATTAATGCTAAACTTTAGTTCCTTCCACCAATAGAATTGAACAAGTGAAATGATCACAGATTCGAGAAAGCCACCAGAACCTTCAGTTGGCATGATTGAGCTGATCGATTCACTAGGTGATCTGCTCATCTCACCCAACCTGAGTCGATCGGTTGATCTAGTGAGACAATTGGTTGGTGCCCTGATTCAAGCAGATCTCATCCAATTCAATCTATAATCAACCTTATACTCCAAAATATCATTTCATTATATGAGTTGATTGGTTGGGAGTTTAGTCAGCTGATTTGTTGCTTGAATTCAATATCTAAACACTTTAGTAATCAATCATATCATCATTTAAGATCAAACTCCTCTTCTAGGTCAAGACCTATGTGTGTGACCCTCTAGGTCCCATATTATGTTGGTAGTGAATGTCCATAATATATTATGACATCACAACATATGAGTGGTGCCTAGTCGCACATATTCCTACCCATATAATTGGAAAGTTGGAGAACAAATTCAACCTCCAATATGTGTATGGTGTTACAGTGTTTGTATAGTTCCTTTGTCATTGATATCCAGATTGAACTCAAGGCATGGAGTAGTCATCCTCTTCAACATTCAATCTTGTTTCTTAAACCAAAGCAGTCTGTTTGAGATATATGTAAGCTCAATATCACATACTGACTCACATGTGCATGGACATGCAATTATCAATCTCTCTAATCAAGAGGCCTTGGATATTATACTCATGTAGGAGGGACCCATCTATATCACTCACATTCAGTCCCCATATGTCACAGTCACCCAATCATCACTGTTATGGAAACCCTTATTCAGGATTACGTTTGATGATGTCAAAACATATCAAATGACATGTGATGAGTGCATCTACTTTAGGACTAATAACCACAAACACCACCAACACTATGAGAGATGACTATGGCTACGATGGTAATGGCTTCCATGTGTCAGTCTCATGGCAAGTCTGCCCGACATAATGTTCTCTAACATGTATTTGTGTGCTTGGTTTGATATCACCATATTACTAATGAGATTTTATCATAAACCAACAAAGACACTCTAGTCTTGTGTGTTATTGTTGTCCATTGAAGGAACCATAAGGAAGGTTTAGCTGGAGGCCGCCCACTCAAGAACAATGGACATTTTGAAGAATGAATGTTAATGAGGCAGAATATATATGTATTATAATCCCTCACACTCTTGATCTTGGGGATACACCTCTGGTGACTGCATTCCCATATTTTGGTTTATTTGATATGTACCTCGTTAGAACTCTTTTAATCCACTGATTTTCGCTACCAATGTGTTCCTAGACTTAATGTGGTTTGCATAAGTCAATATCAATACAAGGAACTAATTATCAAAAAATTTGTTGTCTATCGACCTTCCAAAACAACATCCGAATAGGGACATAATGAGAATGTAAACTCTTAACATCCATATGATCTCATTGTTCAAGTCACATACTTGAAGACATACGTCATTGAGTAATATCATTATCTAGACATTTATAATTTTACTTCATTATCTCATAACTAAATAAAAAAGAATAAATAGGAAGCTTGCCTTTATTAATAATCAAATCATTTACAAGTTATGCCATTATAATCATCATATGATTGTCTCCTTGGACATACATACGAACACCAGCTCCTATCCACACAATGAGGCTGCATTTATCAGGTTGAGCAGACCATGAGAAAATTATTACACACTTTCTAGATTGCTTAACACTGATTCAATCACTCCAAGGAACCACTACTCATCATATTCAACGTCTCCTAAGATCAAAAGTGTAGTTAATAGTATATAAATGAAATAATCCCACCATTATACCCACAAATGAGTATGATTAGATTCCATTATTTTACCCATTACCGCATGTAGGAAATATTTCAAATCCTAATAGGTTATGTTAGGAAATTTGGGATTGTCTCTAAATAGCCACCCTTAGTTGCATGATTTTGTCTTTCTTTAGTTTTTAGTATTCTACGATTACAATTTGGTTTTTTTCTACTATGCAAGATTTTACCCATTTATTTTCGTTGCATTTTATGTATTGCTATTTCTTTATATTTTCCTAATAAAATATAATAAAACATTAAGAAAAATATAAGCAATCCAAAAATGAGAAAAAACCTCCAAAAATATGGAAATGTTAAAAACAAGAACTCAAAAAGAGAATCTTCAAAATGAAAAATAAATATTAAATTCAAATTGTTTTCTAATATTTAATCTATTCTAACTTAGCTTTATGTTTCTTTGTTATTATTGTATTTGAATTTTAAGAACAAGGATACCATTTTATGGTCACCTATGCTTCATGCATGTCATATCTACATCTGGACATTGTGAGCTCCACATTCCTTTTACACCAGGTGTTCATTATGTTTCATGTGGTTTATTCAAATTGAGGTTAATGTCAGTTTTATTGCATGGGGATAACTATATTTAGGTTCCTCTTCTTTACAAAACTACTTTTTATATAAAGTCACTTGGCAAGTTTTGTATTATTACCTTACTCAAAGACCCTAAATATACATAAATTTTGGAATATATATATACATGCACACACACACACACACACACACACACATATATATATATATATATATATATATATATATAAAGAGAGAGAGAGAGAGAGTCAGGCTAGGATACACTCGAGTATATTCGGAGCTTTATACACTCAAGTCATTTTTCATGATGCAATATTTTTTTCAAAAATCTAATCCATTGATCTTCTTAAACATCTTATGAATAGCTCATATGGGCTCAAAATTTGTATGTAGCCTTATTATAGTATGACAGTAAAGATCAATGGTTTACATTTTGCAAAAAAATAGTTTTGATATGCAAACACACTTGAGTGTATTCGTGCGATCTGTACACTCGAGTGTATTCTAGCCTGACTCTCTCTCTCTCTCTCTCTCTCTATATATATATATATATATATATATATATATATATACATATATATACATATATATACATACATATATATATATATAGAGAGAGAGAGTCAGGCTAGAATATACTCGAGTGTATTCAGAGCAGAATACACTCAAGTAGTTTTTCATGATGCAATATTTTTTTCAAAAATCTAATATGTTGATCTTCTTAATCATCTTGTGAATAACTCATATAAAAAATTTGAGCATATTTGGACATTTATAGTTCATTTTATAAAGATTGCAAAAATTATACATTTCAAATTAATTTCATGCATCGATTTTATTTCTCTCAAATGGGTGACTTACACTCATCCAAATGGGCTCAAAATTTTTATGTAGTTGAATTATAGTATGACTGAAGATCAGTGGAAAAAAAATAGTCTTGATATGCAAACACACTTGAGTGTATCTGTGGGATCTGTACACTCGAGTGTATTCTAGCCTGACTCTCTCTCTCTCTACACACACAGACACACACACATATATATAGATATATATATGTATATATGTGTGTGTGTATGATTCACTTTTGGCAAACATGATGGAATAGGATGATATTCATCATATCCTACATATTTGCGTATTAATTTTGGATATTATGAGGAATTCTCATTTGTTTATATCACAAGAGTGTAATTGAGCAATTTCTAGTCTTGTATGGGAGTTTATACATTGATTAAATAAATCACTTAGAATCCCCATATACTTAGCTCAACTTAGTTGAAAGCTACTTATTTTCTAGGTAACGAGTCGCCCATCGTAAGTCATTAAACCGCATCATGTAGGGTTTAGTGAGATGATTCCACCTAGATCTCCAGTTCCATATCTCACCATTCCACCTAGAATCCCAAATTTTAAATTATTATATCCTAATATGTTGAAGGAACGAGATCCATGGTCTAGTGACTACCAAGCTAATGTAGTCCTACATGTATTTATATCACTGGGTCATAGGTATCTCCACTTATTGAATCCCAAAAAACACACCAAGCATGTGTAATGACAAATTGCAACTTTGACAGTGTTGGTCGGGAGTGAATAGTGTCTTATTATTTAGAGTTCATTGTGTGCCAAACCATAGGTGACACATTACAAAAAATATCTTTTTAGTTCGTATTGTACATTGCTTCACTATCCTTCTTCTATGTATATACCTTCCACTAAGTGGGATGAGGTGAAAATATCATTGTACTTGGAAATATGGGGGCACCTTTTGATTAAATTTAGGTCATGCATTCCTTGAGAACCTAATTTAGACTTAGTGGTTTTAGTGGAACAAGGTTGGGTGAGGTGGTGAGGTGCATATAAGTGATTTATGATATAGGATTTTACTACCTAACTAAGATCATTTTTATTCATGAATTCATGCTCAATTGGTTTTTTTCCATTCTTTTTCCCTCTCTAATGGATCATTCTTGAGGACAAGCAAATTCTAACGTGTGGGGGTTGGATGAAATATCTCTTATCACCATTAATAGAGTTGTGTATTGAATTTATGTTTACTCTTAATGTAGTCTCTTTAGTTGTGTGGTCAATTATTGGGCTTAATTTATACATAATACTTTCCATGTTACTTTGATGCACATGGAACATCCCATGTTGATCTTGGTGAACTTTACAAAATAGTGGATTTTATAGCTTAAAAATTGGGCATTTGGTGTGGATTTGGAAATATTTTTATGGCCTGAAGACCTATGGACCAGAAAACCTAGGGTATTGGATTGATTCATCCTCATAGAATTGTCCAATAAAAGGTTTCTACAACATGTTTTGTGATCTGAGTTTTTTTTACTATTGGGGGTATAAAAGGATTGAGATTCACCCTTTTGAGTGAACGTTTTCTCCTTATTTCACCAAGTTATTTCAAGATCAAGGTGGTATGTAGGGCTCTTCTCGAACTACAAAATGGAAGGGGTTTGTGTCCAAAGCCCCCACTCATCCCAAGTCATTTGCCAATAGTTCAGAAGCAAGAACTCACAATGTAACGACCCCGCCTCCTGGTAACCCCCAATTAAGGGAGACCCGAAGGTCGGAATCATTAATCAATTTACAGGATCAAAGGTTCAGCATATAATCAACAATAATTATAAAATTCTACTAACTAAACTGGAATTGGGTACAAAAATTAAAACTTTTACTTACCTTTATAAAACTGGGAAATCTAACTATCCACAACTTGAAGTACTCTATCTAATCCTCCTTGCACTTTATTTCTTATTTACATGATGTGCCACTTTTCTGTTTGTGATTTTCAGGAAGTTACCTAAAATGCTGACAAACAAAACATCGATCAGCAATTGCTGGTATGTGGAGGCAACCAAAAATTTCACAATTAGGTCTAACAATTTAAGTATTGCAATCAAGGTAATTAACAAGTCAATTTACATTTTCCATGTGACAATCCCCATCGCTTTTGCCCTAACCCTGGATTTGACTTAAGGCCACCTTCTCAATCCCGAGATTGGTGCCTGGGAGTCACCTCTCATGGTGCTCCTTAGTCTAGCCTCATCAATCACCTTCTCATTCCCGAGCTTGGTGTTTAGGATCACCTCTCATGGTGCCCATTGGTCTACCCTCCTGGGCCTGATCTTTATGGCATCTTCCATCAGGGTGGTATGTAGGTGCAGGATTTACACATTTATATTAAATGGTGATAGTCATAGTCACTTTATAATTGCAATATGAACATCCAAATAGTTTAGTTGCATTCAATGCGATTAAACATCCGGGAATCTCTCGGGAAACTAAAGTGGTTATTCATAATTAACCACATACATGATCTGATGAGTTGAATAGAAATATCCATGCACATAAGAATTCAAGTAGGCAAGCATTTTCAACAATATCCTGAAATAATAATGTAATTGCCTTTTTACTACTCATGTCATCAAGATCTATTAAATCTAGCTCTCTTCCTAGGGTTTCTAGTCCACTTTTAGGGTTTCCATTGCAATTAGGGTTTCCCTTTCTTATTTTATTATTTTATACCCTAATTACTCATAAACCCTAACTATTCATCTAGTCATCACAAAAGATGTTAAGGTTATTCTTTAACAACATTTAATCTTGTTTTCGGATTAACAACACCATTATCTATCAATTAAGTCCATCAAGCCTCTTTTCATTAAAGCTACTATTTTAATCCTTTTAATCCATGGAAAATTATTATAAGCATTTATCATCAATTCATAGCCCATTATGATCTAAGTCGCATATGAATTCATTTTATCATAATTTTACCCTTTTATTCCTGAGAAAACCCTAATTACTACCTTTAGGGTATTTATCCAGAATTAAGGACTTTTGTACTCTAATAGCTTAGATTCCACATATTTCAACTCCCATCATCAAATTGGTCAATTAAAGCCATTAATAATCTCATTCACTAACATTAGGGTTTCAAGGCCCATTAGAGTATTATTCATGCACATGAAACTTGAAATTAATCTAATTATATGCAAAGTTCATCCTTTTTGTTCCTAATGTTCCTTTTCATCATTAACAGGTTAAGATCAACTTTAATCATCTATTAAACCCTACTAATCGCTTAAATCATATCAAAATAGGGTTCTTTAAACATTAATACATTAAAGTTGATATCTTCCATTACTTTTCGAATTGCATAAGGAATCAGGATTAATTTATATTTTATTTAGATTCCTCTCAATTTTCTGAGCAACTTTCATGTATTAAGCGCATCTATCCGAGCTACGGTTGAGGAGATACAAATTTAATAAGAATCACTTACTCGGGACCAATAGGGAAGTGCCACGTCATCAACCCATGCAATCTTGGCACGACCGCTTTCATTGGAAACATAACGCATTTACTGATGTACCCCTGTGTAAGTCGCTTCTTCTTCAGCCCGCGGAGGGGCAAAATCATCCACGACCCCAAGGGTCGTCTTCCTCCTCCAGTTCGCACTAGCGGCCGCCCACAGCAGCCATGCGCGGGCCGGTTCTCCCTCCATGGTCCACGGAATTTGATGAAATTTGTTGCCCTGGCTGCGCCGCCCTCTTGTGCTCCTGATCATGGCCAATATGGTCGTTCTTCATGCATGATCGCTCCATGGTTGCAGCCGCAATACGATCATTTCTGCAGATCTTCAGATGGTGCAGCGCGAAGACCAGGGCAAAGTTAGCTTGCCCACTAGTCAAGTGTTGTCGTGGGAGTATCTCACACCCATCGAGACTGTTTAACAACTCCTCATGGCACCAGGGTCGTGCTTCCCTTCATGATTAGGGTTGATGGTCAAAAACAAAAGAAAAGAGAGAGAGAGAGGAGAGTGTGTGGATCTCTTTGATCTCAGCCAAGGGCTCCACCCCTTATATAGGGGTGGGAAACCACACCTCAAAACGTTCTTTCAAGGGGAAACAAGTCCCTTCCCTACTAGGAAACACTTCCCATCATTGAGAAACAAGTTTCTCTCTCTTAGAAGTCATCATTATCCTTTTGATACTTTTATTTTTCTTTAAACACTAAGATTTCGAAAATTACTTCCTTCCTATTCTTTGTACTTGTCTTTTAATGTATTGGCACGAATATATGCTTTCCCTTTTTAATAGAAAATACTTTCCTTTTTCAATGCCACCAAAAATTAGTAATAATGTATTATATTACTTTCTCATTTTGCTTTATTGGTATTTTCTCTTTCCTCTTTCTTCATTGGGGCTCCTTGAACCGCAAGATATTCCAAGATCTCGAAATTCCTTCATAAGGATACTTATTATCCTTCTAGATGCATCTAAACGCATTATTCTTCATTATCATGTGTATTTCTTATTAAAATATTTCTTTTTGAGGATTTCTCTTTATTTCTCTTTTATTTTCATCATCAGTATTCCTTTTATCATTAGGAATCCTTGGGATACGAAATTCCACTAAGGATTACCCAATTATACATCTTTTCACATATTTTCCACATTTCATCAATGTTTTCAATTTCTTTATTAACAAGGAAATACTTGATTGATATTTTCTTTTCTTATTGCTTTCTTTTTGCAACTTTGGGCTCCTTGGAGCCCAAGGAATCTAAGAGGCACGAAATCCTATTTGGATTTGCCTTCTAGAGGTTTCCACACCTTTCTTATCTCAAATTCTCATTTATTCATTAATTAATCGAATATCCTTGTTATTGGGCCCAATAGCCAATAAAGCCCAAAAATCAAACAACAAGGCTATTGTAAACGAAATCCATTTATTCACAACAAATTATATCATTATTTGTACAAATATCTTTAATATGAGAAATTACCTTTCTTGCCAAAGGAACCCAAAATTTGGGGTTGTAACATCCTTCCCCTCTTATAAGAATTTTGTCCTCAAAATTCCATCAAGCAAACAAACAAACAGGATAAGTCGTCTTATGTCCATCAGGGCTCCCATGTGGCTTCACCCTTTCCATGGTGTTTCCCAAGAACCTTCATTATCTCATTTTCTTCCATATGAGTTCTTTCTTACCTTGGTATATCATACCCTCATAGGTGACTCAGGACATTTCAGTCTCTCAAAAGTTGAATAGGTTCAGGACTCAACACATGGCTTGGGTACCTCACATAGTGCTCTAGATCGGACTTATGTAACACATTATACATCATGTTATCCTGAGGGGCAAGGCTAAACACAACCATATCCACCAATCCATCTCAAATGGACCCATATATCGGGGACTCAGTTTTCTCAGCTGTAGCTCAGAGGGGTCAGATTTTTACATCACATATTCTCCCACAGTGAACTGCATGTCAGTCTTCTTTGTATCAACTCATGACTTATGTTGCCACTGGCTCTCTCTCTCTCTCAGCCATTGCACGATCAAAGCGACTTCATCTGCACACACTGTGATTCTTTTCTGACCTTCGCGAGGCCTCCTTTACCAACATCATCTTAATGAAGTGGTGACTGACACAACCTCTCTATAAGACTTCTTGCATCCCGATAAAGGCTATGGTGGTTAACATCACATCTTAAGAATTGTCTCTATGTATCACCCTGACTGAGCACACATGCTCTCATCAGACCCTCTAGTCTGGATCATACTGTCCATTAGTATGGGGTGATAAACTGTTCTATTATCGAGTTCTTCATGTATCCACTTCCACCTCATGGAAGTGAACCTTGGTCATACCCAAGAACTTTTGAACTTGCATCATGGTGTAGTTGAACCATCTATCTCTCTTATGTAGTTCAACGAAATCTATCCCTTGACAATACTCCTTTCTTTCTCATGTTATCTAGGTAGGGCGATCTACCATAACCCATATTGCATCTTGACCTTCTGGGTCAAAGGGAGACTTACCACAACATCCATAGTGATGAACTCCCATTCCCCCTCAGGGACTCTTTTATCCTCTATATCGATACACTGGGTTACTGGTGTTCGTCCTTCACCTCCTGGCTTGCATGGCCACATGCTACATGCAACTTTGTTTTAAGCATCCAGAGTGCTACCATCACTTATTATCTTTGTAGTACCAAGGTATATCATGACCTCCTGTATTGTTATGATTCCTCAAGCTTGATACCTCGGAAACCCTAAACCACTCTCAAAAGGGTTTTATTACCTTCCTATCCAAAGAAGTGTATCTGAGGTTCTATCACCATCCTTTTACTACATCAAGGACTCAACTGGCTACCCAAACAACCATTAACTTGTTCAACATATCTTATTACATCCGAGTGTTAGCCAAAACACATCTTCTTCTCAAACTTAGGGTTAGCCCAACAACCTCAACTTCTTCTAGCTTCTAACTAAAATAGGAAGCTAGATCTCAACCAGAGCATTCATTACCACCTCTCATCCTTAAGTGTTAGGTAGCATACACCTCCATGTATTATATTTATCACCTCATCTCAACCTCTAAGTCTATCTTCATCAAGAAGCTTTGAGCTCATCCTCACTGTGATCGAACTCGACCTTGGTTAACTTGCAAATTCCACATAGTTCCTGATAAAACATCCTCATAAGCTGACTACACTATCTCTCTTAGTGTTTGCGAATCATCCATGTATCATTCACTTTACCAGGGTATGTTATCATCTCTATCATCATACCTTGTAGCTACGTTCCAACTTACATCATCTCTTATCCTTGGTGTAAGGCATGCATATTGTCCTATCTCTCACTCCCATAACAAGAAGAAATAAGCATTTGGCTGCAGTCCAAATACAGAGTTCTTCCTGTTCCAAGAGTAGAGATGGTACAGCCCACCTTGCCCGTACACTTTCAAATCCAGGTTGAAACATGCAGGTTATGTCTCTATATCACAAACATCATGATATCCACACTACTTCCAAGGAAAACTGGTCTCGGACTTACCTGGTCCAAGCATAATCCTAGGTCTTCTCCTCTAGGTCTATAGGGAGCCGACACTTTTGGGGTCATCCCTTTTCCCTTATGCATCAGAGAGTGCCCTACTCATCTGCCCTTTGGGTCCCATGAGTTCATGAAGGTGATCAATCTCCTAACCCATGGCCCTCAGACGATGATAGTTGTTACCTCCCGACCCCATGGTCATGTGCAACTAGGGAATTAGGCGACTCCTTCTTCCATTGGTCTTATCCCTACCTGCCCCTTGGATAGACTTAGGATTATAACATAGTACATGTCCAACATAGAACCTTACCCAAGCCTTCATCATCTCTCTCTGCATTCTCGACTGACTTTCATCCTTTCGCAGGGATCATGGCGATCTCCCTATCTTGGTCAGGCCCCATACCAGTTACCTTCAAGGTAACACATCCACATGCACTTAGCGATGGTTGTCTATGGGTCTATAGGTTCATTCTCATACCATGTACTTTTCACTTAGCTTCTCAAGATCCTACGAGACCTCTTTAGGTTACCTCAAAACCAACTAAACTGGTAAACTCCCTACCAAAGGGTTGCTCTCCCAGGATGGGAGGAACTACTCCTTTATAACAAAGGTCACAAGCCTTCTTAGGGTTTACATCCATATGAGCATGCTTAAACCAACAACTACTAAGGCACAAGCATACCTACAAAACCCTACTAGGTCACACTTGTTCTCATCCTCAACATTAGACCCACTTAGTGGTGAGGAGTTCGTCAAACATACCCTTACCTTAAGGGGTTTCCTTTACCTTTACACATGAGGAGTACCATGCTTGAAACTATAGAGACTCAAATCTCATCATGAGCATCGGATACACTGCTTCCCCTCTTAGGCCTAGGAACCCTAGGTTCTCCTTTGGGTATCCAACTACATGCTCAACCTCTTAGCCACGAATCAAGCATGTCCAAGGTATGTCATGTACCTCCATCATTTTTCTACTCGAGCAATGCTTCAGGATTGAGTCCTCTTCTAGGACAACCAACTAGGTATAAAACCTCACAGCAGGTTACTTAAACCTCCTCAGGGTCTAAGGCATTCTTTATCTCATCTAGTAGGTAACCACTTATACCATGGGTACTAGAAGCATCATCCTCTCTCTAGGGTTTGGTTCCTCTAAAGGCAACCAAGATATCATCAGTCTCCAGAAATCAAGCATAAGGCAACCACTATCATCCACGTAGGTTGCATCATCCTTAACTCCCCACTATTCCTCAATTTTTGGGGTTTTAGACTTCCAACCTCCTTGTTGGTGTCCTGCTTCCTCTCTCTAGAGATAAAACCACCTCCAACCATACCTACTAGAGGTCCCTTCTCCATGAAGGCTCGTATTCTCAATCAAACCCCTATGTGGTTGAAGCCTATGCTCAACTCATGTTTGGCTCAAGATTATTCATACCCCTTTATGCTTATCTCATAAGCCATCCATCATGCCCTTCTGGCCAAGGTTTCATCCTACTACCGTACCACTGACGTACTCTGGGTGCATGCTATCCCCTACTTGCATAAGACATAGGGTTTCTATAGGTCCTTCACTAACCTCATCAATGAAGGAGCTATCCTTCACTCTAACATGCCCGACCCTTTCCAGGGTTGGGTCGTCAAAGGTACTAGGTCATCTAACCTCTCCTAGCTCATATAGAAAACCAAAGGTATATCTATCCAAACACCCAGTCTACCATGACATCTAACTCATCATGTTATCTCTCTCTAACCTTCACTTAGGGTTAACATCATCCCCAAAGGATATGCTAGGTCTCTACCTTCAATGGAGGTCTCTACCTCCAAGACTAACTCTCTCTACTCATCCTCCTGACAAGGAGGTCTATCCTCAGGTCTCTCCTGAGGGCAATGACAACTCGTGTCATCCGACCTAAGCATGTATCTATTCTTTGCACTTTATCTATTAAGCTTATGTCCATGACATCTTATTTACATGCTTTTCATTAATTTGGTGGAGGATTCCTTAGACCTTGTTATCTTTACCCATACCTTAAGAGGGTGAGGAGAAGAGGGAAAACCCTAATACTTAAGGTCCTTAATAGAATTTGAGTTGCGAAGGGATGAACAAGATGAGAGAGTCCTAAAGGTATCTTATTTCGATTCATACCCTAAGACTTTGGCCAGGCAGTCACACAATCCGGGAGTCCTCGTATTCCGACTAGCGGTGCGGAGGAAAATCTTGCCAGCCCCCAGAAGTGATCCTTTTCTAGACACCTCAGTCTTTCGAGCACTCCTCTAATAACTCCCTCGGTTCTATGGAATTTGTAAAATTTAATAATTATTTATGATTAGATGGAGAACATGGCTCTGATACCAATTATAACGACCCCGCCTCCCGGTAACCCCCAATTAAGGGAGACCCGAAGGTCGGAATCGTTAATCAATTTACAGGATCAAAGGTTCAGCATATAATCAACAATAATTATAAAATTCTACTAACTAAACTGGAATTGGGTACAAAAATTAAAAGTTTTACTTACCTTTATAAAACTGGGAAATCTAACTATCCACAGCTTGAAGTACTCTATCTAATCCTCCTTGCACTTTATTTCTTATTTTCACGATGTGCCACTTTTCTGTTTGTGATTTTCAGGAAGTTACCTAAAATGCCGACAAACAAAACATCGATCAGCAATTGCCGGTATGTGGAGGCAACCAAAAATTTCACAATTAGGTCTAACAATTTAAGTATTGCAATCAAGGTAATTAACAAGTCAATTTACATTTTCCATGTGACAATCCCCATCGCTTTTGCCCTAACCCTGGATTTGACTTAAGGCCACCTTCTCAATCCCGAGATTGGTGCCTGGGAGTCACCTCTCATGGTGCTCCTTAGTCTTGCCTCATCAATCACCTTCTCATTCCCGAGCTTGGTGTTTAGGGTCACTTCTCATGGTGCCCATTGGTCTACCCTCCTGGGCCTGACCTTTATGGCATCTTCCATCAGGGTGGCATGTAGGTGCAGGATTTACACATTTATATTAAATGGTGATAGTCATAGTCACTTTATAATTGCAATATGAACATCCAAACAGTTTAGTTGCATTCAATGCGATTAAACATCTGGGAATCTCTCGGGAAACTAAAGTGGTTATTCATAATTAACCACATACCTGATCTGATGAGTTGAATAGAAATATCCATGCACATAAGAATTCAAGCAGGCAAGCATTTTCAACAATATCCTAAAATAATAATGTAATTGCCTTTTTACTACTCATGTCATCAAGATCTATTAAATCTAGCTCGCTTCCTAGGGTTTCTAGTCCACTTTTAGGGTTTCCATTGCAATTAGGGTTTCCCTTTCTTATTTTATTATTTTATACCCTAATTACTCATTAACCCTAACTATTCATCTAGTCGTCACAAAAGATGTTAAGGTTATTCTTTAACAACATTTAATCTTGTTTTCGGATTAACAACACCATTATATATCAATTAAGTCCATCAAGCCTCTTTTCATTAAAGCTACTATTTTAATCCTTTTAATCCATGGCAAAATTATTATAAGCATTTATCATCAATTCATAGCCCATTATGATCTAAGTCGCATATGAATTCATTTTATCATAATTTTACCCTTTTATTCCTGAGAAAACCCTAATTACTACCTTTAGGGTATTTATCCAGAATTAAGGACTTTTGTACTCTAATAGCTTAGATTCCACATATTTCAACTCCCATCATCAAATTGGTCAATTAAAGCCATTAATAATCTCATTCACTAACATTAGGGTTTCAAGGCCCATTAGAGTATTATTCATGCACATGAAACTCGAAATTAATCTAATTATATACAAAGTTCATCCTTTTTGTTCCTAATGTGCCTTTTCATCATTAACATGTTAAGATCAACTTTAATCATCTATTAAACCCTACTAATCGCTTTAATCATATCAAAATAGGGTTCTTTAAACATTAATACATTAAAGTTGATATCTTCCATTACTTTTCGAATTGCATAAGGAATCAGGATTCATTTATATTTTATTTAGATTCCTCTCGATTTTCTGAGCAACTTTCGTGCATTAAGCGCATCTATCCGAGCTACGGTTGAGGAGATACAAATTTAATAAGAATCACTTACTCGGGACCAATAGTGAAGTGCCACATCATCAACCCATGCAATCTTGGAGCGACCGCTTTCATTGGAAACATAACACATTTACTGATGTACCCCCGTGTAAGTCGCTTCTTCTTCAGCCCGCGGAGGGGCAAAATCGTCCACGACCCCAAGGGTCGTCTTCCTCCTCCAGTTCGCCCTAGAGGCCGCCCACAACAGCCATGCGCGGGCCGGTTCTCCCTCCATGGTCCACGGAATTCGATGAAATTTTTTGCCCTGGCTGCGCCGCCCTCTTGCGCTCCCGATCATGGCCAATATGGCCGTTCTTCATGCATGATTTCTCCATGGTTGCAGCCGCAATGCGACCGTTTCTGCAGATCTTCGGATGGTGCAGCACGAAGACCAGGGAAAAGTTAGCTTGCCCACTAGTCAAGTGTTGTCGTGGGAGTATCTCGCACCCATCGAGACTGTTTAACAGCTCCTCATGGCACCAGGGTCGTGCTTCCCTCCATGATTAGGGTTGATGGTCAAAAACAAAAGAAAAGAGAGAGAGGAGAGTGTGTGGATCTCTTTGATCTCGACCAAGGGCTCCACCCCTTATATAGGGGTGGGCAACCACGCCTCAAAACGTTCTTTCAAGGGGATACTTATTATCCTTCTAGATGCATCTAAACACATTATTCTTCATTATCATGTGTATTTCTTATTAAAATATTTCTTTTTGAGGATTTCTCTTTATTTCTCTTTTATTTTCCTCATCGGTATTCCTTTTATCATTAGGAATCCTTGGGATACGAAATTCCACTAAGGATTACCCAATTATACCTCTTTTCACATATTTTCCACATTTCATCAATGTTTTCAATTTCTTTATTAACAAGGAAATACTTAATTGATATTTTCTTTTCTTATTGCTTTCTTTTTGCAACTTTGGGCTCCTTGGAACCCAAGGAATCTAAGAGGCACGAAATCCTATTTGGATTTGCCTTCTAGATGTTTCCACACCTTTCTTATCTCAAATTCTCATTTATTCATTAATTAATCGAATATCCTTGTTATTGGGCCCAATAGCCAATAAAGCCCACAAATCAAACAGCAAGGCCATTTTAAACAAAATCCATTTATTCACAACAAATTATATCATTATTTTTCCAAATATCTTTAATATGAGAAATTACCTTTCTTGCCAAAGGAACCCAAAATGTGGGGTTGTAACACACAAGTAGTAAGTGTCAATATCTATACATATAAGATGGATGAAATCTACCTCCCAAATCCATTTTTGCCTCTTTATTCCACTATACCCAACCCCATTTTCTTTCCATTTAGACTTATCATCTATTGCATTCTCGATGATAAATGTCGTCAACTGAGAAAGATTTGTAGATAGTTTTGGGGAGTTTCTTGCTTGCATCGAGTCTTTCCAACAACTAAGTCATTGATTCTTTTGCCCTTTTCTTTTACTAATACTAATAATAGACACTTTCACCCAACAAAACAATCCTCCAACATTTCCCTCATGTTCCCTTCCATTATAACCACTCCATCAGTTATTGTCTTCACTTTTCCTCAATCCACCTACCTAGTTGAAGGCTTAGTAACCTTAAGAAATCATTGATTATAGGAGATATGCTCAAGGTAATATTCTAAGATTGTAGGAGACATAATTATGTAAATCCATTTATATCCCTCACTCCACTCTATTCCATAGCATGTGTGTCTTTTAAATCTTTCCCCCTTGTTTATATGTGTATGTTAGTCTATAATCTTGATCTAGGGACTCATGAAATCCTTGGCACATTTCAAATATTCTAGAATTCATGCTACATTTGTGGATCTTCTAAACATTTTGCTTCTATACAGTGGTTCTACCACCTTGATTCATAATGGTGTTTGTGCTTGTAGCCTTACATATGTTTGGTCATAGGTGAATACTATGGTTCATTTTTTTGTTGTATATTTTTATATAAGTGATGTTTTTAATGTTTTCTACTTTAGTATAATAATTGATCCTCATACTTGCAATAACCTAAAATTGACTAGTAATGAAACTTGTTGTGTAGGATGACTCACCCCACAATTGGATTTTTTTGTTATTTTAGATAAAATTAGTTACATACACACACCCCTTCTCATTTCTTAATCCTAGTGGTCTTTTTGTGCTTGTTTGAACCCCAAGCTTTTACTTCATAACCTAGTTTTCTTTTACATGTTTTTTCTAGATCTCATAGAGTTTCTAATAAACTAAAAAGAATTGTGAAAATTTTCCTAAAACTATAGAGAATATTAGATATTACAAACTTTAGGTTTAATTAAGAAGAAAACATACAATGCTCACAAATTCACTAAGCACAATTTCCTCAAAGCAGATCGACCCTGACTCACCACTATTTCAATATACATTGTGTGCTTGTGTTTTGTATTAGTTAGTGTATGTATAGGTTTTTTGTTAGACTAACATTGTTTAGTTTGACACATTCTTTGACTCATCTTTAGGAGTACCAAACCGTATGTCAAGTATGCCAATAATTATTGAAGTATAACAAAGTTGATCATCCAATTAGAGAGGCATATCCATGTAATTAAACTTAATGGGATAGTTACATATCAAGTTGATAATCCCATGCAACTTGTTTGGATTTATCCTATCAAAACATCTCGAGTCAACTCTATATTGTTCAACAACTATTATATGGAGATCATACATGCCATGGATTAGTCACATCATTAATCTTAGGTGTACCTACTACATATTATTTTGGGTTTTAGTCCCTTATCAAATTATATAATGAATATATAATATTAATGCATCACATTATTATCTTGGTCACCAGATGGGTTCTATACAATATCATAGTTCTACCTTGCATTTTCTTTTATTTTCTACCATATTCTATAATTAATATTCATGGCATGAGCATGTTACACCTAACATGATATCCAAAAGATTATTCAATTTTTTTATTTAAGGATTCTACAAATATCCATGTGTTTTTTTAAGAAACTAATATTTGATGGGTAATAGTACACATTAGGGATATTTTTTTTAAGAATGTTACATTATATGATAATATTCTAGAAATTTTGAATCAAAATTGTTGTTTGAAAAAGACTCATCATCGGATCCTCCAAGTTAGTGTTTATATGACCAACACATGTTCACCTAAAACAATACTCAATGTGATAAGATTATCCCGATCTTACATGCTCACAACTGAGGAGACGACTTCTTATTGGTCCACATACACCTAAGGTAGCTATATGATCTCCTCCTCCATTCTTCTTTCTCTTTCTTCATGCTTTTATGGAATGGTGTTATCACCATGAGATGGATCTATTGCATGCAATCAAGTTACTTCATCTCTTCCAAAAATTGTTGATATTTCTTTGGCTTCAACTATTCTAGGTGGTCCTCCTAAAGTTGCTTCACAACTCAGCCTCCAAGTGCCCACCATCGCCAAGAAGTGTTGCAGTAGAGCCAAAAGAGGAAAAATATCTCCAGAACATGAAAATCAAACCTTATAACATAACCTCCCATGTATTTGTTGTTGCTCCAAATTGGGGTGGGAAACTTCTCATAGCTAGACATCCCATAACTCTACTTTATCAGCATGATCCAATGTGTTAACTACCCAAAACACCATAGTTGGGCACTAGAAAGTATGGGTTAGGATCCACTAACTCCATCTTTATTTTTTCACCAACCCTTGACCACATTTTAACTTTGATCTTTTCCTACTCTCACAACCAGTAAAGTGTTCAGACATGGTCCAAATGTGTGGTGGGAGGTGGTAGTAGTGTCATCCCCTCCCAGGGCTCTAGGTAGTCTGGAGGTAGGTAAACATGTCATGTTGTCTGATGCACATGATTAAGCGATGATATCATGTCATTGCCAACAATTTATGTCTCCTATATAAATAAATTTTTTATTCTTTATCACCAACCTATGATAAATGGTGTATCATTAATCTAAAACAAAGGGGAGCATGAAATCCAATAATTGACCAAAATATAGGTTAAATAATTAACAGCCTCGATCATTCAATACATGCATATATTAATAAACAAAATTCAAACATAAATATCTTCATGTATGGTTTTGAAAACATAATGAAACTTGAACCTTATGTCCTGTATTTTACTACTCAAGATACATCTCATTAAAAAATGCAAAATTATGTTTGACAAATTAGTCACTTTCTATAAAATCGAACATGATATATGTAAACATCAGTCAATCTCCAAAATACGTCAAATAATTGATATACATAGGTGTGATCATGATACATTACAAGAACCACTTTTGGGCCATATAAACCATAATATCCCCTAAATTTATTGTTAACTTTATAAGAACAAAAAAAGAAGCAGTATGTTATCATCAACATTATACATAAATGAAACCTCTTAAAACAATTGGTTAACCTGTGCTTTGAGAGCCTAACTATACATAGATAGTGTAAACTAATATTTTAAAATTCCCACTAAAAGATAAAATAAATTAATTTCATGGTGAAAATTTCGAAATATGGTACTTTAAAAAAATAGTAATAAATTTAAGAACAAGTGAAAATATTGAGTCTTTATAATCAGACAAAACATGCAAAAAGTTGGATATTTCTAGTCAATTGATCATATACAACCATGTATAAGTCGAATAGAAATAATGATTTGATCACTCTTGTAGAAAATATAAAAATTAAACCCTTTGAATTATTCCATACGTTACTAACATGATATCAGACATCAGATAGTTGCATGTATATAAAGGATTCTCTTTTTAGGGGTTGTTCTAGATGATAGTTGGTTCTAGAGTATAGGTGTGCTTCTTGATTGAAACTTATAATCAAGGGTGATACATTCACAATAAGAAATATCATACTATTGTTTACCATTAATTTCAAAACACATATTCTCATTTGTAATGGGTATACTTTTGTTGTGGAAAAATTGACTACATAAACATCTTGGAAAATATTGGAAGTTGACATGTAGAGTTTATGTAAAAGGTAGCACTTACCTATATTAGAATTTCTATCATCACACTAATTAAAACTACTTAAAAAGATAACCGCAATAGTTGAGTCTTTTAGGATAAGAAATATGTGTGCCAATCAGAGTAGGAATATCATATACCAACTAAAGTAAGAATATAATATACCAACCTGAGTTGGAAAAATACATCTCAGTATATACTAAAATAATCATGGTCAAACCAAATATGAAGTTACAATAATGGATATATCTACTTGATGCATATAGTCATTCACAAATATAAAATTATTGCACACCATTATTTTTTATGTATATGATATTATGATTTTAAACTTAATTCATGTTGCAAACTCAACTTTAGTTAATAATAAGTAAAACATAATAGGAGTATCAATACATTTACATATTATGAACCATGAAGCCTAATTCATGTTGTTTTATTCTTCTTCTTCCATTTATGGCATTGAAAAGTCTATTTTCAGCACATTTCTTTGTGTTGAGTCACACTGTTGAGATTGTTGACATGTTTGATGCTTATTAACATTTTTAGTTAGTTTGATGGACGTTTTATTACATAATACCCATATTATAAGGTATTTAATCATGTGGACGTGACATTTTGTTATACACACACACAATATATATATATATATATATATATATATATATATATAGGCACACACACATATATATACATATGTGTGTATGCTCATACGTGTGTGTGTGTGTATGTGTGTGCATGCATTCTTGTTTGTGTGTTTTCTGATAATATGCTTTGTGAATTGTTATCATTAGTGGACTATGTTATCCCATTTCCATGCTCTATTTTAAGACATATTTGAATATCAAGCTAGTTCTATATAAGTTATGTATGAAATATATATTTTGTACTATATTCATTCTCTAAGAGTTGAAGCCTCTTATATGATTATTGTTGGATGTGTCACGTCCAATGGGTCAATAATTCTTTCCTATTGAGAATTTGTTTGAACCTTCATTATCTTGAGTGTCGTTTTTTTCCAATCATCCCTCTAGTGTCTTAGGGGACATGGGATCAAGTGTGTAGGTGATAGTCTTGTGGGCCACTATGTATCTAGTGTAGGGAAATTTGGTGTCAAAGATGGAAATGGAAATAAAAAATTTCTTTACCATATTCCCCATAACCAACAAATTGTGTTAACAATTGTAATATGGGAAGGAAGGTTCAAGGCATATATCTGGTCTTGAAACAAGCCCAACGTTGTGCTTCTTTCTCAAGCAGGACATGGACATTAGTCGGAGGCTGCCTCCTTTTGTAGCACTACAGTCAAAGGTTGATGATGTCCTCCTAGCATAGTGGCAACACCCTCCATGCCTCTATGTAGTCCAAGCGGACCAACGGGAACATCTCATAGCACTTCTAGAGCCAATAGGAAGGAGTGTTTCCTTCACATTGTCAACATGCTAGCATTGACTTTTCTCCCTATGGCTATCTCTCCCTTTTAGGGGTACGATGCCTCTGGCTCTCACGTTACCAAAATTGTGAGATGAGGAGTCTTGTCATACAAGAGGTGTCGAGAGCCTTGGTAACCCCCGTTTATATAAGAGTGGATGGGTTAGGATTTCCACAAACCCTGGGGATACAAAAGATTAGATCTCATGGTTTGACGGCTGTTGTGAATCACCAATCACTCGACTAGACTCCCTGTCAGTTGACAGGCATGCTAATCGATCGATTGGAACATACAATCAGTTGATCGGTCACCTTTCCTATTAGCAAACAGAGTGGAATTTAATGCAATGATTAATTCACTTTATTAAGTCAGCAACAATCACTTGATCCAGTCCTACTGGTTGTCTAGTCATCAACTAGACTACCCAGTCGGTCCACTGGTATTCCCAATCGATTGATTGGACACTCCAGTCAGAAAATTGACAACTAGTGTTGTTTAAGTTGATTACCTAAATACTTCTAGTAATTAAGTTAAACTTTGTCCATGAGTAAACTCCTATTACTAGTGATTTCTATGTGTGTGACCCTATAGGACCCAAATTATGTTGGCAGTAAACATTTATAACTAGATTATGTCATCACAAGAAATGAGAGGTATCTAGCAACACTTCATTTCTACCCAAGTATTTGGAAAGTTGGAGAAAAACTTCAACCTACATCCATGATCAATGTTATCATGATTGTATAGTTTATTTGTCTCTGATATCCACATTGAACATGCAACATGGAATTTTCATCCTCTTAACATTTAATCCATGTTCCTTGAACTGGAGAAACATGTATGAGATGTATGTGAATTCACATATCATATATTGACTCACATGAGTCTGGCCATACTTTCTCAGTCTTGTTTATCAAGTGGCTAGGATATCATCTCCTATAGGAGTGACAAATCATATCTACATCACTCACAATCAATCACTATGTGTCACAACATACCCAAGAATCACCTTTATGGCAACCCTTATTCAAAGTTATTTTTATGGTGTCAAAGTTCATCAAACAACATGTGATGAGCGCAGTGGTTTTAGGTCTAAGAACCACAATCACCACTATCACTTTGAGAGCTGATCTGACTACCACTCCATTCTTTCCATGAATCACTCGCATGGTGGGTCTAGTTGGTACACTGTTCTCTAAAAAGTACCTATGCATTTGGCTTGATATCATACATCATGACTTATGAGATTCTATCATCATCCAACACACATTCTAGTCTTATGTATTATTGTTGTCTATTTTGTTTCCATAATAATATACAACTAGGGACATAACAAGAATGTATGTACTCTTATCATGCATATGATCTCATTTTTAGGTCCTCAACCTGAAAACATATGTCATCGAGTAACATAATTCTTAAGACATCTTCCATGTTTGTGTCTTCATCTCATGACTGATACAAACATAATAGATGGAATTACCTTTCTTATTATCAAATCAACTACATGATGCCACAGTGTAATCATCATATGATTCACTCTTTGGGCATATATACCGACAGACTCCCACTTGTACTTAGAGCCAATCACCCACAAATCTTATTCTAAGTGATCTTAACATGATCATCATATTTCTTCTGTGCAAGTGCTTTTTTAGCGAGTTAGCAAAATTTTATTCTATTCGATACTTTGCAAATCTTCACACCTCCTTGTTGTACAATATTTCATATGAGATGACATGCCACACTATGCTATCTGGGTTCCTTAGCCAATCTAATATCTCCTTTGTTGTTGCAGTACATCTATTGCATCATCAATTGTTGAAACCTCCTAAGTTCATCAAATGAACTTCCCAATCCATACAATAACCTCTACTATGTTCAAAACAACAAGGTACTCGACTTCTATTTTACAATTAATAATTGTCTCTTACTTAAAACTTTTCTATCTCATAGTTTTGTTCTAAGGTCAAACACAAGTTTGTATTGTGATCTTTAATATTCTTTGTCAATTTAGAAGTTTGCACCAGTGAGACCTTGACACCCAACTATTCCTTATCATCATAAACAATGAACTGATATGTAGTGCTTCTCAAGTCTTTAAGGATGTTCTTTACGACATCCCACTGACCTTCACTGTCATTTGACTGATATATGTTCGTCATATCTAATACATATGAGGAAAATGAAAGAGTACATAACATTTCATACATGATAGATCTAATAGTGGATGCATATAGCATTTTACTCATTCATTCCCATTCTTCACAAGAACTAGGACACTGGGCTCTAAAGAGACTAATTCCACGAGACATGGATGAATTCCCTCTTTGAGTCTTGTATGCTAAACCTCTTCACCACCTTGTTAATGTATGTACTCTGGTTTAGGCCAAGAAGCTTTCTAGATCTATCCCTATAGATCGTAATTCCTAATACTTAGGATGCTTCACCTAAATCCTTCATAGAAATGTATTTCTAACCAGGTATATATCATTTATAAGGTAGGGATATCATTCCCCATCAATATGTAGAGTACAATTATGGTCCCACTAACCTTTTTGTAAACACATGTTTCATAATTCATCTTGACTAAAGTTAAACTTTTTGTTCATCTTGTAAAATAAAAGATTCCAGTTATGAGATGCTTGCTTCAATCTATAGATTGACCTTTGTAGCTTATTTGCAATAGCAAGCACGGTCTTGATGGATTTAACCATGGAAGGTGGTGAAGAGATTTCATCATGTTCAACACCTCGAGCTCGTTTGAAACCCTTTTACCAATATACCTTTATATACTTGTACATTACCATCTATGTCGTCATTCTTCTAGAAGACCCACTTGCACCCTATGGGTTTTACCCCTTCGGGTGGATCCACCATGGTCCATACCTTAATGGTTACATGGAACCATCTTAGATCTTATGGCCTTGATCCATTTCTCATGTGTCCCACTAGATCTTTCAGGCTCAAGGCATGTCCTACTAGATCTATGAGGTTCATGTGTTACATGAGGAACTTGAGATTCTACAAAAGTTTGTGATTCTCCTTATTCCTTTTTACCTCTATAGGTTCAATGTTTTCTTGTTGGTCTCAAACTTTTTGAGTTCTACTTTTCTCCCAATGATTCCTTTTTTAGGAATACAATCATCCTGGAAAAAAATACTTTGTTTTCAGATGGAATACAAAAGAAGTATCCTTTGGTTTTCTTAGGATATCCAAAATAACATTTATCTGAATTGAGACTAAGCTTATCAAGAAACTATTCTCTCTAATAAACTTTACATCCTCAAATATTCATACAAGACATTGATCACGTCTCGAGAGGAGGGTCAGACTTTAAATTTATAACTGAAAACATTCAAGGACCCCCGCAACTTTATTATGGGGTCGAAGTAGATATATGGGGTCGAACACAGGGACGTGGGGATCTTTAGGACGCTTAAGATCTCACTCTTAAGTAAGATAAGACAATCTGATAGTCGATAAAAGTATGGAGCTAGAACTAGTCTAGCAGGTTGTCACAAAATAAAGAAAAACAAAGAAAAGAAAACAAACTAGAGTTTGTCAGATTCTACTAATCAAAGAGGAGTTCTTGTCTATGTAACCACAAGTTGGGCAGTCTATGCACCCATTTTCAGGCGTAGACAACCCTTGAACACCCCAAAAAGCAACCTACATCCAAACACGGTATGTACTGTGGTATCTATTCCTGTGGGGTCATCCTACTCGCTCTCATGCAGCGTAACTAAAACCCATCAATGATGTGAAACCTCTCTCGAGGATGAAAAATCAGCACCCTAGAATATTCTAGATACCCTCTCAGGTCTAGAATGTTCTGAGGTGCTAGGAACATGTGTGATCTGGGAAGAACTAGGTAGTGGGCGCGACCGTGCCAGGCTGGGCCCGACCGTGCCCAGGTCTACAGTTCTGTACAGATCACCTTGAATTGTCCTCCTTTTAGATTTCGATCCAAACTACCTTTTCTTATCTATTTCTACAATGAATCTCTCGATATAGGTAGAAATATAAGTTCAAGCAAGAAAGAGATCAACCAAACTAGAAGTCATAACCAGAAAGAGAAGATAAAATAGAAACACACTAGATCTGGAATAAAACTACTTGCTAAAGGTAAAATTACATAAACATGCCCAAAATGGAGCTCAACTAGCCATGGACAAGCATAGTTGGCACTAAACAAAGATGGAAGAACATCATTTGTACAGAAACAAAGGAGAACAGTAGAAGAAATGAGAAGAAGAAGAGATTTAGGCCGTAGAGGAGAGGTGGCTCATTCTCCTTAGCCTCCATATAGGCCGGATCTCATCTTTGGGTCATCCTCCTTGGTTTTCTAGACTCCTTGACCTCCTTTCTCTTCGATTCCGCCCCGAAAAACAACTTGTTGGGTGTACGGAGGTGGAAGGTGGTTGGGAATGGTAGGATATGGGTGAATGGTGGTGGAAAATGACGGTGGATGGAAGAAAACTAAAGGAACGGATGTAGGATGAGCACTTCAGCCTTTTCAGACCTTAGAACTCTCCCACAGGGCTCTGGGAACCAAAACCGGTCAGAATCAAAATGTGGAGCCCCCCCAAAATTTGGAACTGGGACCTCCAAATCTCATAACCCCTCTCCAGGTCGTGAGGGGTGAGTATTTATAGGTGATGGTGGAGTGTATGTAATGAGTGGTCGCAACACCTGTCTCGGTCGCAACACTTGTCTCGGCACGGTCGTGTCAGGCTCTACATGGTCGTGTTGGGGGTCACGGCCGAATGAATGTCGCAGTCGAAGTGGACGTCACGGTCAAGGCATACGTTGTGGCCGAGGCAGACGTCGTGATCGAAGAAGACGTCACAGTCGAGGAAGGTGTCGCGGGTGAGACAGGTACAACTGACCTTTTCTTCGGTATGGCCATGTCGGGGGTCATGACCGAATGAATGTCGCGGTCGAGGCAGATGTTGCGGTCGAGGCGGATGTTGCAATCGAGGTAGGTTTCGCGGGCGAGACAGGTATAGCTGACCCTTTTCCTTGGAACGACCATGCTGAGCTCAGCGCAGTCATGCCAGGGGTCGCAGTCACGACAGACGAGATTCATTCATGGTCGTGGCAAGTGCCACAGTCGAGGCAGACACCACAGGTGCCACGATCAAGGTAGACGTCACGGTCATGGTAGACGTCACGGTCACGGTAGGTGCCTCAATCGAGACACGTGCAGATGACCCTTGTCCTCGACATGGCCGTGTCGAGCATCTCAATTGGATCAGGTGTCATGGTCGCAACAGATGGAAGCCTAGCTACTGCAAAAACCATGTGTTGGGGAGAAATCTTAGAGAATAGATGTCTTTTTTAGGTTCGGTTCCCGTAAGTCCCAAAATTGGCTAGTTAAGAAACTTTATCTATGAAAAGATATAAATTACTAAAAGATAAGGATCTAGGATTATTTTGGACATATTAAGGCTATAATGACACAAAACCATAAATAAATGCTTAGCATAAATGTCTGAATTTTGGGTGTTATCAACCACCCCAAGCTTAAACCTTTGCATTTACTCAAGAAAGATTGTGCTCAAAGAACAAAAAGATAACATCCAAATTAAGCACGGTGATAAATGCTAAAGTTAGGACAAATAGTTTAAAACATCAATTCTCCTGACCCATGTCATTAGAGCAAACCCCCACCAATCGAGCTCAATCCTACTAAAGTATGATCAAAGAGTGTCCAGAAAAGATTAAGTGAATTCACTGTAACCTGTCGATACTCATGAGGGTTTGAATCATAATTATAAAACATAAAATAATTGTCACATAGGTGATCACGCGGGTGATGAGCAAAGAGCAATCATCATGTATTCATGTAGACCAATCGGGAACAACATGCCTCTCACTTATTCAGATCCTAAGAAGCAACAAAAAGAATAAGACTCTAATGACTTCTTAGGGTCCTGATCTACATCAGGTTGGTCCATGTAACGAGAAACAGTCCCTGCAGTCTGATCCAATTGGCCCAAAGCAGTGATACAAACTCCTCATACTGCACTCAAACCAACCCTACTACTGGGATGATCTCATAGGTCTCTTAGGGGTTCCTAGTGACTCTCTAATGAGATTTAGGGTGGCACTACCAGACACGACATACCCGCATTCACGAGCGCAGTCATACATCGGCTGGGCACCATCCTCAACTCTCCTAAAAGAAAAAACAACGCTCATTTATTCACACTCGGGCTTTTATTCTCAACATTCTAATTTATAGGCACGTGTGAGAACTATTTTGATATTTTTAGGACTTTGTGGGCGGCCAAGACTCTTTTGTAAATTTTTAATTTTTCATCTTTTTGACTCAATCTAGGGTGAGAGGGCACGCATACCATTAAGGAAAAACACTTCAACTTGATTATAGCTTAAAACTCATCATTATCCACTTGATACCTGTATGAAAAGATAGTAATTATGATTCAAGGATCCTTAGAATAGAGGCAAGTTCGTGAAAAACGTAGCTTGGAGTTTTGATCGAACTCTAACTTATTTCCAATGGTCCTATATCCAGGACTTGTCGTTCACAACATAGATTGAGGGAATAATGTTTTAAACTATGAAATAGGTGCATGACCTTATATTTATCACCATACTTAAGGAAAGAGTCAATGAGAAAGTCAAGCAAAAGACCAAGCAGTTTAAAATGAAAATTGTGCATTTAGGTATAAAGATAAGAATTTAGCTATAATATTTCTATTGCATAGCCTTAATTGCAAAACTACAAATTACAAAACAAAGTCTTATAAAAGCTAAAAATTTATGCTAAATGCAAGGAACATAGAAGATAAACATGCATGCATGCAAGGAAAGAAATAAAAGGGAAAGGCGGAAGATAGAGGGTGGTACACCTTTCCACCCCAAGCTTAAAACTATTTCTCACCCTCGAGAAAGCCTTGACCTTGAGATAGTAGGGAAGGAATGCATGGATGTACGATAAAGAATTTTATTTATGTCCTAGTATGATGCGTGTATGCTAGGATATATTTAAGAAGTTAGAGGAAAGAAACTATCTAAGCAAGAACATGAAAAACCAAAATTATTTTAACAAAAAGAGAAAAGAAAGGAGTAAGAGGAAGGGGGTGGCTGCCCCACAATACCGACACTGGGATCCCAAATCCTAAGTTTTGGGACCAGTGTCACATGTGTCTTGTCGATGGGGTCCGCCATGTAGGAGAGCAAGGGGCGGAGATCTGGACCCTTCTGAGTGTGAAGTAGAGGAATATAATCTAATGACTTAGTGAATTCATCCTTGTGTTGGAATTGTCTTGAACTGCACTGAGATGAATTCTTTGGCAAATCATCTTCAAGGTTCCTTCCAAGATATGAATCTGAATTGAAAGGCCCTAGGATGTCAACACAGGATGAGATAGAGGGGAGAGGCTCAAATTTTTCTAGAAGACTCCTCTCGTCTCTCTCCATATCTGAACTTGAGGTTGGATGCTCAGATAAATTTATATATATATTCTAAGTCATCCAATCATCTTTCGAAAAAGAATTATCCCCAGTTGAATCTGTTTGCAGTTCTACCACCCCAAACTTGTCACCTTATATGGGGTATGGGGTATCTTCATGCTCAATAGCCATATTGTGATGGATTGTCCATCCTGCTCCTCTGATGTCCACCAAACCTTGTAATGGGATGGTGGTGAATGTCAACTCATGCTGCTCCAACTCATCGTCATCATCAGTATATTCACTCCACTGTGAGGAATAGTCGTCGTCATCCTCATCGAACAAATTCTTCCAAACCATGGTCGGTGTAGTGCTCAAAGTGAAGTGACAAGTCTCAATATGAGAGATATCACCCTGGTCTGGGTCAATGTTTGATTCAGGTTCCTTAAATTGACCTCCCTATTGCGAGGTTGTTTGACTTCCCTGGTGAAGATAGGATTCATCATCATCATCATCATAAAACCATTCGTGCATGTGGCTTGTAGATTCCATTGGTTGATCAATTGAAGCATCTGGATAAAATGAAGTGTTCCCCTGGATGGGTGAGTCTTCACCAAAAAATCCTGGTGAATCCAACTGATAGCCTGAATAGGATGTTGAGCTATGTTCCATATCAGGCCCAATGGTATGGAATTGATGATTGATGCCTTCACAATTGTGCTCTGGCACTAAATTGATGATCTCTTGAAGCCTCCTGCCCTATTCAACATCCTTATCTTGAAGCTGTTGTAGTTGAGCAACAATGCTTTCAAGATCCATCAATTTAATTATGCACCTATGTTGGGAACCCACGATATCAAACTCATGTACTTGAACGAATCCTTATTCAATAGTTTGAAGTAAACTTCTATTGTGGTCTGCGATCTCAGTGGCTACTTGGAGCTGATGATCCTACTTTTGTAGTAGATGTTGGAGCATATCCACATTTTCTTGGAGATGAGGAGCTAAGGATGAGGTGAGTGCATTGACACTTTCTCTGACCAACTCCACTGCTCTAATCAGCTCTTGATCCCACGTCAATGTGGAAGTCGAGGCTAATCAACCATCTCCTTTGATGGAATTTTAAGATATGACAACGGTGGAGACGAGTATAGCTAGACTAGATGTAGAGAACAACTTTCAAATATATCCCAACAGTAAGAACAACAGAAAAACTCGGGAGGGTAGGTGAACAAGATAACTTGCCATACTGAAGCAAGGTCCATGGCTTTAAAAGTAAAAGAAAAGGAAAAGATGTTCAGTATATATGAACAAGTATGTGCAAAGTGAAAGAAAAGTTATGCATATATATATATATATATATATATATATACACATGCTTATGGATGACAGAACAAAATCTTTTGGATGTGTAAATGTGGAAAACCACATCCCCAACAATGGCGCCAAAATTTGATCGCATCTCGAGAGGAGGGTCAGACTTTAAATTTAAAACCTGAAACCTTCAAGGACCCCCACAATTTTATTACAAGATCGAACACAAAGACATGAGGACGTTTAGGACGCTTAAGATCTCGCTCTTAAGTCAGATAAGCCTATTTGATAGTCAATAAAAGTATGAAGCTAGAACTATTCTAGTAGGTTGTCACAAAACAAAACAAAACAAAGAAAACAAAACAAAATAGAGTTTGTCGGATTCTACTAATCAAAGAGGAGTTACTGGCTATGTAACCACAAGTTGGGCAGTCTATACACCCGTTCTCGGGCGTAGACAACCCTCGAACACCCCAGCAAGCAACCTACATCCAAATATGGTATGTACTGTGGTATCTGTTCCTGTGGGGTCATCCCACTCGCTCTCGCGTAGCATGACTAAAATACATCAATGATGTGAAACCTCTCTCGAGGATGACAAATCAACACCCTAGAATATTCTAGATACCCTCTCAGGTCTAGAAAGTTCTGAGGTGCTAGGAACAGGTGTAATCTGGGCAGAACCAGGTAGTGGGCTCGACCGTGCCCAGGTCTATGATTCTGTACAGATGACCTTGAATTGTCTTCCTTTCAGATTTTGATCCAAACTACCTTTTCTTATCCATTTCTACAATGAATCTCTCAAAATAGGTAGAAATAGAAGTTCAAGCAAGAAAGAGATCAACCAAACTAGCAATCATAACCAGAAAGAGAAGATAGAACATAAACACACTAGACCTAGAATAAAACTACTTGCTTAAGGTAAAGTTACATAAACATGCCCAAAACGGGCTCCATAACCAAGAAGGAGCTCAACTAGCCATGGACAAGCATAGTTGGCACCGTACAAAGATGGAAGAACATCATTTATATAGAAACAAAGGAGAACAGTAGAAGAAAGGAGAAGAAGAAGAGATTTATCCCATAGATGATAGATTGTTATCGCTCCTTATCCTTTGTATAGGCCGGATCTCATCTTTGGGTCGTCCTCCTTGGTCTTCTGGACTCTTTGGCCTCCTTTCGCTTTGATTCTGCCCCGAACAACATCTTGGTGGGTGTATGGAGGTGGAAGGTGGCTGGGAATGGTAGGAAATGGGAGAATGGTGGTGGAAATGACGGCGGATGGAGGCAAACTGAAGGAACGGACGTAGGATGAGCACTTCAGCCTTTTCGGACCTTGAAACTTTCCCACGGGGCTTTGGGAACTAAAATGGGTCGGAACCAAAACGTGGAGCCCTCCAAAATTTGGAATCGGGACCTCCAAATCTCAGAACCCCTCTCCAAGTCGTGAGAGGTGGGTATTTATAGGTGAAGACAGAGTGTATGTAATGTGTGGTCGCGGCACCTGTCCCGATCGCGACACTTGTCTCGGCCGACCGTGCCAGGGGTGTCGGGGGTCGTGACCGAACAAATGTCAGAGTCAAAGTGGATGACGCGGTTGAGGCAGACGCCGCGGTTGAGGCAGGTGTCACGGGAGAGACATGTATAGCTGACTTTTTCCTTGGCACGGTCGTGCTGGGGGTCACAGTCAAACAAATGTCACGATCGAGGCAGATGTTGCGGTCGAGGCAGATGTTGCGATCGAGACAGGTGTCTTGGGCGAGACTGATACAGTTGACCCTTTTCCTTAGCATGACATGGTCGTGCTGGGGGTCACGATCACGGTAGATGAGATTCATTTGCGGTCACGGAAGGTGTCGCAGTTGAGGCAGACGTCGTAGGTGTCGTTGTCGAGGTAGGCATCGCGGTCACGGCAGGTGCCTCGGTCGAGACACGTGCAGATGACCCTTGTCCTCAGCACAGTCGTGTCAGGCTCAACACGGCCATGTTGAGCATCTCGATCACGTCAGGTTTCGTGGTCACAACAAATGGAAGCCTAGCTGCTATAAAAACCATGTGTTGGGGAGAAATCTTAGAGAATATATGTCTTTTTAGGTTTGGTGCTTGCAAGTCCCAAAATTGGCTAGTTGGGTAACTTTATCTATGAAAAGATATAAATTATTAAAAGATAAGGATCTAGGGTTATTTTGGGCATATTAAGGCTATAATGACACAAAACCATAAATATATGCTTAGCACAAATGCCTAAATTTGGGTGTTATCAGACATGTTGGGACACTTCCCATGCCATATCTCATATGGTTTCTTTTGAACCGATTAGACAGTACATGGTTCTACGTGAAGCATGTGACCTAGAAGGAAGTCGGGGAGATCATCCAAACTCATCATTTATCTCACCATGACCAACATGGTGTGATTCATTCTTTCTGATACATCATTATGCTTCAGGTGGAGTCCATTATGATACAATATCACAATCTTGTAGAAGGTCCTCAAAATTTTTGGTTCAAGTATTTTTCACATCAATCGTATTGAAGTGTTTTAATACTAGTAACCACCTCCAACATTTGTTCTGAAAGGTCTAAATACAGTAGTATATACAAGTCCTAATAGATCACTCACTCTCTCATTGTTTCCATTGAAAAGATCTTTTGACATCTTGCCCAAAAAGCAAGACTCGTGTGTTTCTATTGGTTCAAAACTAAATGAGTCTAGATAACCATCTTTATGGAGTTTAGAAATGTGTTTCTTATTTATGTTCCCTAGATGAAAACGCCTTAGGTATGTTTCGATTGAGTCATCAAGTCTTTCAATATTTACTTTATATATACTTGTGTCTAGAACTAATGAGTGTAAAATATGAGACATTGGGGCATTTCCATACATGATCTTATCTTTAAAATATAAAATAAATCATTCATTATATGAAATTTGAATCCACTCTTGTCCGAGTAGGATAAATATATGATGTTTCTACTAATGACATGTACATAATAATAATTCACTAATTCTATTTCATGCCCACTAGGCTTAAGATAAATGGCAGGTTCCAACTATAGTGGAAACAACTCTTGCTCCATGAAGTTCCACCTTGTCTTGTTTACTTCTTCTCGGATCATGAACATAATTATATGTCTGAGATGCTCATCCAATATTAAATACCAAATCAATTTTGTAAACATATTTATCTCAATAATATATATGCATGAAGTGAAGATCTCTATCTCTTACTTCTTCTTCTTGAGTTCCTCTACATAAAGAGGGTAATTCCTCTTCCAATTCTAGGCTGGTGAGAATGGTGACACTTTCCTTCCTTACTCACACCTCTGTTTTCTTTAAGTGTAGAAGACTTGGGTTTTTAGCTAGATTTAGAGCTTTTCTTGGCCTTACCTTTGCCCTTGGACTTTCCCTTTCCTCTATTGATCATCATCACAGATTCATGATTGTCCTTCTTCATTTTTGCTTCGATAGTTCCTAACATACCAAGAAACTTAGACAACAGTTTATCAAAATTGTTCATGTTGTATTTCGTGGCAAATTGATTATATGATTCAGGCAACAATTGTATAATCAGATTGGTGGCCAACTCATGGCTTAAAGGAAATCTTTGTCTCACTAGGTTCTCCACATACTCAATCAACATGAACACATGGGGCCTTACAAGATCTCTCTTTGTCATTTACACTTGAATAACGCCATTGAGATATCATATCTCTCTTGTCTTTCCTGATCCTAAAAAATGTTCTTGAGATATGTTACCATCTCGATAATTTCCATGCTTTCATTTTGTCTCTGCAACTCATAGTTCAATGAGCATCGCATCAGACACTTGACATCCACATCATCTTTGGAATGCTTCTTGTAAGCATCCATTTCAGCCTTAGGCCCAGTGAGAGTATGGTTCCTTTGGCTCTGGTGTCTCTAGGACAAAGATTTTGCGCTCTTACGTGAGAATGATTCTCAATGTCCCGAACCAGCCATCAAAGTTATTCTCGTTCAGTTTGTCCTTCTCAAGGACCAATTACAATGAAAACATTTTGGTATTTTCCATTTGTTTCTACAATAGAAAATGTGCATCTGTCAGAACACTTTTGACATGATTTGAAAATATTACTGATATTAATTAGATCTTTAAATATTATCACTCTCACTATTTGTTCAAATTGATAGATCCCACCATCAACTTAGAAGATTCCAACGTACAACCTTCTAGTGAACCAAAATCCAAAATGATTAAGTTATTACTCACCCAACGCCAAGGTCCATAATGAATTATTAAGGTAAGTAACATTTTCCAATTGCATATTATGCAATTCTTATATAGATGGTATGTGTCACTTCTTGTCATAATTCATATGTATGCTTCTAGTCACTTAATCTTATTAAGGTCACCTAGTTAAGCCTAACCAAAAAGTCAAAACAATAAAAATGCACCCTGCTTAAGAAGACCCACATGACTACCATGCGACTTCCACAAGATAGACATTGCACCGTGCTAGGGTGTTCCCACTGTTGGTCGATCAAAATATTTTCATGTGTGTTGCTTATGGAAAGTATCTAAGACTTAATATTTATTTAAGGATTTTATATATAGATACATATACATATCCAATCATCACATACTTATAACATGTATCATAAACATACTATATCAACAAACAAAACATGCAATCACAAATATACAGGTGATGGTTATGGCCATACTAATGCAGTTCTTTAGAGCCACAAAGAAATACTCTCCACCTAAGATCATACATCACATGTATCAACCTATACTGAAAAACATGTATTGGTAATAGGGCAGTCGATTGAACTGACCCTCCAGTCGATCAGTTAGTCTCATGTCAGTTGGCTATTCTCCATCGATTGACTAGTTTTTGTCTCAAGCACATGGTTGGACTCCTTCAGTCAGTTGATTTGGCCTCCACTCAATCAGTTGGCTCCTCTAGTTGGTTGGATCCTCTAGTTATCCATCGATTGACTCAACTCCCAGTCGGCCGAATTGCCTGATTAGAACGCCTTCTTCATGTAAAAAATAAAATAAAACTAATGCTAATCATATCTATATATTACATTTATGTAAGGAGAATATCCCGAGTGACATTTGAGAGGAGTATAGAAAGGAAAACATTAAATTACATATGGAGAAAAAGAAGGAAGGTTGATATGCAAACTAAATTAAAAGAGGCAGAAATAAACCACACAACTATACAGATAATCCAAGTAGTTTGGCCATAACCACACATACATCCACCATAAAAATATGTTTAAGGTGATGTGTATAAATTGCATATATAACATATCACATCTATAAGATCCACAGGAAACTCCCTAGCATATGTGGTTTCAATAGGATATACTCATTAATTAGTTTAATATTCACATCACATGCAGAAAAATAAATGATAAACAAAACCAATCATATCGACTAAATTCTTATAACATAGTAAATTGACATGACTGTAATACCACTATAGGAAATATGGCGTCAGAGATGACAGCAGAACAAAAAATTTCTTTACCTTATTCCCATAAGCAGCAGATCACATCAACAACTATGAAACATGAAGGAAGATGCAAGGTATATACTAGGACCTAGATCAAGTCCAGTGACAATCCTTATAGAGTTGTTCTTCTTTCTCAAGTAACAACCAGACAGCCATCGACGGAGACCTTCTAGTGTAGCACCACGGACGACAGTTGACGATGTCCTCCTAGCATAATGGCAACATCCTCCACGCCTTTATGTAGTCCACAGAGACCACCGATAACTCTTCTTTACGCTTTTAGATTCGATAGGAAGGAGTTGTCCTTTTGTGTTGTTTACGTGCTAGCAACAACTTTTCTCCAAGTGTCTATCTCTCCCTTTTACAAGTAAGATGTCTTTGACTCTCACATTACCATAACTATGAGATGAGGAGTCTTGTCATACAAGAGTGTTGAGAGCCTCGAACACCCCCATCAATGAGTGCATGGGATAAGGTTTCCACATATATCATGGTTCGACAGTTGTTGTGAATCACCAATCAGTTAACTGACATGCTAGTCAGTTGAATGGAACATCAAGTCGGTCGATTGCTTGCTTTCCTATTAACAAATGGAACATTAGTGATGTGATGATTAATGTACATTAGCAAAAATCTCTTGACCCAGTCCCACTCGTCGTCCAGTCGGTCGAGTGGCATTTTCATTTGGTCGAGTAGATGCTCCAGTCAACCAACTAATAGTCAATGTTATTTAAGTTAATTACCTAAACACTTTTAGTGATTGATTAAAACCTTATCCATGAGTAAACTCATATTCTAAGTGTGTCCTATGTGTGTGACCCTATAGATCCCAAATTATATGGCAGTAAGTATTCATAACTAGATTATGACATCACAAGCAATGAACAATATCTAGAAACACTTAATTGCTACCCAAGTAATTAGAAAGTTGGAGAGCAATTTCAACCCACATCCGTGAATAGTGTTACAATGATTTTAGTTCTTTTGTCTCTGATATCCAGGTTGAACATGAGGCATGAAATCATCATCCTCTTAACTTTCAATCCATGTTCCTTGAACTAGAGCAGACTGTATGAGATGCATGTGAATTCACATATCATATATTGACTCATATGAGTATGACCATACATTTCTCAATCTCGCTTATCAAGTGGCCATGATATCATCTCTTATAGGAGGGACAAATCTCATCTACATCACTCACAATCGATCCAAATGTATCACAACGTACCCAAGCACTACCTTTGTGGCAACCTCTTATTTAAAGTTATGTTGGACGGTGTCCAAGTTCATCAAACAACATGTGATGGGTGTAGCGACTTCAGGTGTAAGAACCACAATCACCACTATCACTTTGAGAACTGATTCTAAATACCACTCCATGGTTTTTGTGCATCACTCTCAAGGTGGATTTGTCTGGTACACTGTTCTCTAACAAGTACCTATGTGTTTGACTTGATATCACATATTTTGACTAACATGATTTTGTCATCATCCAACACGCATTCAAGTCTTATGTATTATTGTTGTCTATTTTGATTACACAATAATATCTAACTAGGGACATAACAAGAATGTATGTACTCTTATCTTACATATGATATCATTGTTCAGGTCCTCAACCTGAAGACATTTGTCATTAAGTAACAACATTCTTTAGACATCTACCATGTTTGTGTCATCATCTCATGAAAGAGACAAACATAATAGATTGAATTACCTTTATTATTATCAAATCAAGTACATGATGCCCCCATGTAATCATCATATGATTGGCTCTCTAGGCATATATACCAACATCTAGATGTGTTTGTCTCATGTTGATCACAATTGTGTGATAGTTTTATAGGTATTTGTTTGCACTTAAACTTGTATGGTGGGTTAGATTGATTTATCAATGTAGCTACAGTTTGATAACTCCATTCAAAATAATCATAGTAATGGTATCATATAGGTTTAAGTATTCATATGATATACTAAAATTTCTTGAATTGGTTGTAGCTCTTATTTTTATATTTACTCATTTATATCTAAATAATGATGTTTATATTTATATATGGTTCAATCATATTCGATATTATATATACATCATGTAAATTTTTGATGTCTTGAATGTGATCATTCTCATTGTTCCTATCATATTCTTACAAGGGGCACCATTATATGAAGTTCCAAGTGGGATACTTATTGTTTTTTAAGGTCTCATCTTGAAAAAAATTCTTGATTGTGTTGTTCCTTTACAAATTCTTATATGAAGATTTCATCTATATTTCTTGGATATTTCATACTTGCTTTGTCCAACAATAATATTTCTTCTAATTCTAGGAATCTTTTTTACTTATGGTGAATAGGTGGTGTATGAACAAAAAACGTAAAGTTGTTGGAGGTTGATAGTGTCCATTTTTGTATGTTTCATTTCTATCACTAAGATCTTAGTTCCGATACAGACTTAATTATTAATACATGGGCACATTTTGGGTTTTCTGGAGTCAACCTTGATTCAAGATAGGGGCAGTGGTGGAAAAGATGAACTATAAAATTAACCCCAACAATAATATGAGGGAAATGATAATCCCAATGAGTCCCAACCTAAAAGATGAAGTAGGTTTTAAAGTGGTATGTAAGTGATTTAAACAAAGAATAAAAACTTTATATAGAAATTTGTAAAACTAGGCACATGAGGATTGACTTATAGAACATAGTAGGGTTTAACACATATTAGGCTAGCTAAATCATATCCAAACTACTAACAAAACATGGTTGAAAATAAAGACAAACAACTAAGACCAAACTCAACCTACCTTATGCAACATAATATTAAAAAATGAACTAGATGAGGAATGTCCTACTTAAAATGGTATTATGAGAACAAAATAAATTTGAAGTAGAGAAGGCCAAACCAACCTTCTAATATATGGTTTAAGTAAAATGAATATGAGAAATATAGGTCTAGGTTGAGTTCAAGCTAGATTTTCACCTAAAATGAAATTTGGGTGTGGTGGCATCTTGTGGTCTGTGTTCATGATTCACCACGAAGGCATTAGGATGATTCTTATTATCCAGAAAAAAATAGAATTTCCAGTCTCAAGGCATACACTTTGAACTGTTTCCAAAGAAGAATTGAACTTGTTAGCAATGATAATAATTGGATGTTATCAATATTATGAAATTCAGTGAAGTTGCTCCAAATTTATTTCCAAACAAAAAATTGGATACTTCTGATGGTCAAATGAAGAAATGGAGAAAGTAATGAGTAATAGGGTGAAATCAAAATAGAAAATAGGTGAGGGTGTCACTGTGTGACAAAAAAGGATCGATGCATATCCAAAAGCATTCAAGAAAGCATATATTTGATGGGCAAAACCCTATCAAGTAGGCATGCATCAACGCATGAAAGGGGAAGAAAACATGGGCAAGTATATCATATCCCTCCCTTGATGAATCTAAGGAATTACATACAACATAGACTATTGAGTCAACGTCCTTTCACAGCGTTGGTGGCTCATAACGGTAAACAAGAGTGATACTGTAGCACTATTGTTGGTTGGGCTATCAAGTAGGCATGCATGGATGCATGCAAGGGAAAGAAAACATGGGCAAGCATATCCTATCCCTCCCTTGGTGAATCTAAGGAATTACATACAACTCAGACTATTGAGTCAATGACCTTACACAACATAGATGGCTCATAGCGGTAAATAAGAGGGCTACTCTAGCCCTATTGGTTGGCGGGGGAGAGGGGAATGAATCATGACGAGTAGTGCCAACCACCAATAATCTTAGTTGTAAAGCATGGCAAGACCTAATTACCCACCATATTTCTACACCATAGTCGAAAGCAATAACAAGGGACTCACAATGGGGGGCAAGCAAATTGATTGACAAAGAGGACAAAAAGTGAATATTGCATTGTTCACTGGATAAAGAAGAATACATAAGTGACCTTCAATAAAATACAGACATAGGACACCGCTAATAGTTATTATTGAACATGAGGGCTAAGCCCACATGTCCTCTTTTATGTATGGGCATTCCCTAACTCTACATGTTAAATTTGTTGTTGAGATAATGGGACAATGAACATGTTTCTTGTAATTAATCACCTAAATGTCTCCCTTGATTTGGTTATAATGAAAATGGATTAGTTTACTTGGACATTAATATGTTACAACATTAGCTTCTCATAAAATCTATCCCAAGCAATAGCCTTCTGCTTATAATCTTTTAATGATAAACAATGCACTTTTTATAACACACATCCTACAACACAATTAGCACCCATATATTAGGAATATGAGACTATTGGCACAATGAGTCACCGTTTTCAAGGCGTATAATTGCTTAGTGGGGAGAGAAAAGTATAATAATAAATATAAGTAAATGGAGAGAGCATAATGAAAGAAAGAGGGAGATAGTGAATGGAGAGGGACACGGTAAATATAAAGAATGACACAATGAATGGAAAAAAGACATAATAAGTAGATAGATAGAGAGAGTGTAGGGCAATAAAAAGTCTAGACATTTTAAGACTATTCAAGTCTAAAGTGGCATTGCAACACTTATAATTGATCATAGTTTGATTTAAAATACACATCATCTCATATTACTTATTAATGAACATTGTTAATTTAAGCATACACATTATATGATGCATAAATATATATTATCTTAAAAAGATATGTGTACAACATACACATGAAAATTATATATTACATACATACATGAATTTCGCTGGTCCCCAATGAAGGGACCCGGGTTCAAAACCACACGGAGAAGCATCTCTTGATTTATCACCCTCACGGGCGTCCGACCTCCGCCACGTGTTATGGGAGAGGGGAGAGAAATCTCTCTCTCTCTCTCCCTCTCTCTCTCTCACACACACACACACACACACATATATATAGAGTCAGGCTAGAATACACTCAGAGTGTATCCGGAGCGAAATACACTCAAGTAGTTTTTCATGATGCAATATTTTTTTTGAAAATCTAATCCGTTGATCTTATTAAACATCTCGTGAACAACTCATACGCAAAATTTGAGCACATTTGGATATGTATAGCTCATGTTATGAAGACCGCAAAAATTATGCATTTCAAATTAGTTTCGCGCGTCGATTTTGTTGCCCTTGGATGAGTGACTTACACTCATCCAAATGGGCTCAAAATTTATATACAGCCTAGTTATAGTATGACGGTGAAGATCAACGGTTTACATTTTGCAAAAATATAGTCTTGATATGCAAACACACTTGAGTGTATTCATGCGATCCGTACACTCGAGTGTATTCTAGCCTGAATATATATATATATATATATATATATATATATATATATATATATATATATATATATATATATATATATATATATATAAACGATTGATCTTTACTATTATACTATAACTAGGCTACATACAAATTTTGAGCCCATTTAGATGAGTTTAAGTCACTCATCCAAGGGCAACAAAATCGACGCGTGAAACTAATTTGAAATGTATAATTTTTGCGGTCTTTATAACATGATCTTCAAATGTCCAAATGTGCTCAAATTTTATATATGAGCTATTCACAAAATGTTTAAGAAGATCAACAGATTAGATTTTTGAAAAAAAATATTACATCATTAAAAACTACTTAGTGTATTCTAACCTGAATATATATATATATATATATATATATATATATATATATATATATATATATATATATATATTGAATCTTTTGTTGCAAATGTAACTATCTATGTATGAAAAATAACAATTTACAATATAAAGTAACCATCTACATGTCAAAAGTGTGCGCACACGCGCGCATGTGTGTGCATGCGTGTGTCTGTGTGTTAGTTATTTAGCATTGTTCAACACTTATGTTAGTATTGTTCAAATTATAAAAGCACACTATTCTTGGTGAATTTTATTACTAATAACAAATATATTATCTCATTCTCTCTCTCGCCTAGAAAACCTTTCTACTTCTCACACTGTACAAAAATGCTTCTAACACCACGATAAAAAAATCGCTCAATATTCCGTATTTTCTTTCATTCGAGGTTTGAGTGTTGGACCGTGGAAGTACATAGTTCTCATAAACAGACCAGACTTGCCATACTTAATTATAGAAACTGGCTGACCGCCACATCAACCAGTATGCATTCTGTTCCACAATACTCATTTGCTCTCGTTAACATGGGCTGCCAACCTTAATAGCCTATGCACTATCTAAAGGGCACTATCTAAAGGTTATACAGCTAGAATGCGTGTGGGTACTGCTCGGCAGTGCTCTTCGAGGGCCGTGTGTCACACCAGCAATGCAGTATAACAGGTACATTTGTGTCGCAAATCCTTTGACTAGAATGTGGTTGTGGTGGTGCCCCGATTTTTGCAAATAGAAGCATACTCTTAAGGTCCAAGATTGGATGCTGAGAAAGGGAAATTCTAAAACCATTAACCACTAATTTGACGGATATGACAAAGATATAACCACCTTGGAGTTTGGTCTGTTTCGGCTTCACCTCATGCTTTCTCCTAAGTGATTTCTATTCAGTCATGGATTCCCTCTATCCAACCTCTGGATTTTTTTTTTCATTGAAAGTTGGTTTATGATCGTATATATAACCACGATTCTTCAAGTAAAACGTCATCAATGAGCTTGCACCTGTCCCAGAGATTTATAGACGTATGTAATAATGGATCCATACCAAATTCAAGCCAGGATTACCGCTAAAAGAGACAATCCAAACCAAAAGTTTAATTTCCTCAGTAACCTCCCATAAAGCAATCAACATGAGCATTCACTGTTTACAATTTCTATGTTAATATTTGTAGTATTCAACGCACATTTCCTCCATAGCATCAAATGGCTGCAGTTAGCATTAGATCCATAAGCAGAACTACTTACTATGAGAGCTGGTCTACTATGAAAAACTTATTTTTAAGACATGTTTCTATTGTTTTACAAATCGTCAAAATGGTACCACCGAAATATTGACACTGGCATTGCCTATGGAATTAAACTGGCATTCACAAGCAGAAATAATTTATTACAGAGAACAATCTACATGAGGGTGTTTTAACTACGTCATTTTCCTCCAGAGAGAGCTTTTGGGGGCTGCTAGGCATTTCACCTTTCCAAATACAAAACCGAGTTTTGGAGGTCTCCCATCAATAAGGGAATTCTCATATATATCTTTACAATCATGCACGACCTGTTGATAGCATCAAGCAAAGCCATGAAAAATGAAATTAGACGTGAGGTTAATCTACTTTCAGTTAAGAACTTTCTCTCATACTGTAATACTTCGTACACCCTCAGATAACATTTCTTCACTCTCTACCAATATCAGCGAGAGATATCAATATAAAGGGTCTTAGCCAGAAACTGAGAAAAAAAGATAATTGATGCAAAGAGGAAGTTGAATTTATACCTCAACTCTTTAACCACAGAAAATCTTGTAACTCACCGTTGTTTCTTTTACAATTTATCACGGCATCTATTTTTTCCATATTTGACTAGTGGTGGGGTAGGAGGTGTCCACCTCCTGCTTCATTTAGGTGGGTGCGTGCGTGCGTGCACCTCCTGCTTCATTTAGTGTGTGCGTGCGTGCGCGTGCGTTGCCCATGGGTTTAGTTCCATGACTGTGGCTTCTCTTCATAGCTATATATACCTTACCTCAGGAGAGGTTTTGTTCAACCAATCATTAATCTTAGAATCAAATACTTCACAAACAGACAAGAGTTTGAACCTTGCTGGTTTCTGACATCTGTCTTCCAATACAGCAAAAGGGACTTACTGGTACAGTAAAGATAGTGGTGATGGTTATCCAAGTGGACAATAAAGTAAGGAAAGGAGGTAAAAAAGAGGAGTGAAAACAGTGATGGAGGTGGAGGGTCAGGAAGAAGAGGAGGTTGTTGTTGGTGGTGATGGACAGATAAAATATGGGTATAGAGGTGGAGGAAGAAGAGAGGTCATCAACAACATATGGAGAAAGAAGAGCAATCACCTATGTGGTGATATAAGAACCATGTCCCAGTTGCACCCTATTAGAGAGTCTGGTTAATTAGTTAATTAAGTTATTTGAGTTTATTTGTATATGGACCCAAGTGTGTCTTAGCCCATTAGGATTTTTTCACTGCCTTAGGCAGAGCCCGCATCTTTTTTCCAGCCATAGCCCGGATAACTGGCGGGTGATAAATCCAGCGCTCCACAGCGTGGTTCGAACCCGGCTCCGCCCGGAGGGGGACACCGTGCCTTACCAGCTGCGCTAACGCTGACCGGGTGTCTTAGCCCATTAGGGTTTAGTCTAAAGTATGCACGCTCTCCCATCTCGTATAATAGGAGGGGTACTCCTCTAATTAAATATATCACATAGCCTTCTTTTACTTTACAACATGGTATCAGAACAGTGATCCAACCCTATATCTAAGGGGAGATAGAAAGACTTTCTTCCGCCTACGGGCGGCTGTAGTCGCTTCTTAGCTTGCTGCCCGTCGGACGTTAGCCACAGATTTCTTTACGCAAGGACACACCAGGTATTCGTGTTTCATATCCAAACCTCTTTGTCTTGACCTCATCCTTCCTTCCTCGTCCAAGATCCTCCTGTCAACCTCTCTCTTTCATATCCCTTGATGATCATCCCGCTGTCGTCTTTCCCTGTCCCCTTCCCACATCCGTTGTTGCCTATTGTCTTGCCACGAAAACCCCTATTCCCGATGACATCCTCTCCAACAATCATAATTCTCTCCCAACGCCCGCCAGACGAGAGGCCACAATGCCTTTCGCCATCATCCCTACCTGATCCCGCACCAAACAACCCCACAACCCCCGGAATGTTGTGCTTACTATCTTGTTGCCGCCCAACCGACTCCCCTTCCCACCTGCTCCCTTCTACCAACGTTGCCCTCCTATCACTGCCTGCCGCCACAAGTACCCCTATTCGGCAGCTGCTAGGGCTCGGTCGTCTATTTCTCATGTCGGAGACCAAAGGAATTGACAACATTTCTCTCTCCTTGGCGGTGATAACATCCCTCGATTTGAGCGCAAGAAGGCAGTAGCAACACCAGGAGAGTAGCTTCTGTTTTTCGTCATAGCTTCCTTGGTAGTACGACGCACCCCCTCTTTTCATTTGCAACGAGTCGGTGTTTTCACATGTTCATAAATCCCTAAGGCGGTTGGAAGCTCTCAACCCATTGCGGAATTCTTGTTGCTACATGCGTCTCGCCCATCTACTTCTCTGCCCAATTGCGACCGATCTAGGACTGAAGTCCCTCGTCGATGAAACAATCTCCATCATCGCTAATGACGACCGCAATAGAGTGGATATCCTCAATGGCTTCGACCAGGCGACGAACAACAGAGTGGGCGACCTGTCCCAACGGATTTGCGCCACTAGGGACGTCTGCAACCTAGTCTGAGTGTCGTCCGAGGCTAGGACCACACTCAATGTTGTCTATTCTCTCTTCAAAGCAAAGGTGCATAATTACATCAGGTTCTTTAATTCTTTTAATGTCAATCTTAATTGGCTTGTCCATCATTCTTGTCACTATATGCTTCGAGGAGGTCGATAAGCCCGTTCTCTTGGCCATTTTTTCTTCTATCAACTTTGTCTATTCAATGGGCTCTTTTAAGATTTATGCTTGATTTTCTTCTAAAAGTCAATGTAGACCTTTTTCAGGACCCCCTAATTGGGGGTGGGGGGGGGGACCCCGTCAGTGTTATGGCCTAGGGGAGAGCAAATAATGGTCCAGACCACAAAACCGGACAGGACTGCTCAATTCGGTCCGGTCCGGTCCGGTCCAGTCCATTTTGAGTTCGGTCCGGTCCGCGGTCTGGGAATTTTGATAAGTTCGGTCTTCGGTCCGGTCCGGTCTGGTCCGGTCCGGTCCAAAACCGGTCTGGACCGCAGATTGACTTTTGTCTAAAATTCATATATATTTGAAAGTGTATTCTATAATAACTACAAATAAAGTACATATATAAGCACTACTAGTATAAATGTTTGATACAAAAGTTATATAATTGTTAGAAGTGACTAAGATTATCAACTTTGTACAATTAAATAAGTTGTAAAATATGTAAAAAAGGCTGATTACGGTCCAAACGGTCCGGTCCTAGCACAAAACGGTCCGGTCACGGTCCGGTCCTACCTTGAAACGGTCCGGTCTGCGGTCCATATATTATTGAAATTCGGTTCGCGGTCCGGTCCGGTTCGGTCTGGTCCGGTCCGGTTTTGGACCGATGCCCAGCCCTATTATGGCCTATCTTTTCTCTTAAGCAATTTATTACCATTGAGAGTTGAGATGGAGAGGAAGATTATATTTTGTTGCTCTATATATTTATGGATCTTTATGCACTTCTTAGAGAACTTGTGGACTTCTACTATTGGTATTTGCATTTGAAAGTCCTTACTACTATATGCTTCTTGGAGAGCTCACTATCTAGAACTTTATGTCTACTGCTTGCTTATTTAAGCTGATGATCTTCTATTCGGCTACGTCGACTCTACTTTCTAAATTTTGTTCGTGCTTTATTTGCATGTTGACATCGTCAATGCCTTGCACACATTCACTTTCTGATTTGCGAACCAACACTCTTTGGGCTTTTCTACTGTGAACCAACACTCTCTGGACTTTCCTACTGTCAACCAACACTCTTCAGACTGTGACGATAGTGATTGTGATGTAGACTCTGACACTTTCTTGTTGTTGTTTACTTCTACTCTAGATGCCACACCCTTTTGATCAAGAAGATTCTGCTAACTGTTTGTGACCAACACCTACGACATGCGACATACTTCATATTCGACCTGCTTGCATACCTGCTTTGGATTATCTACTTGAGGGGGGGTTTTCAGTGATGAGTGCTTTATTGTAATCTTAAGGGTGAGATATTGTTATATGGGCTTGGTTTATTTTATTAATTTATGCTTCTTTATCTTTAGTCGGTCTGTCTTTAGCAAGCTGACTTGGGTTTCTCCCAAGCTTCAGCTAGAGGGGTGGTATTAGAGAGTCTGGTTAATTTCGTTAATTAAGTTATTTGAGTCTATTTGTATATGGGTCTAAGCGTGTCTTGGCCCATTAGGGTTTAGAAGGGGGATTCCTCTTATCAAATATATCACATAGCCTTCTTTTACTTTGCAACACACTCAGTCTGTAGTAAAAAAATTGAGTACTTGGACATGTTTGGACCTTGTCCACTGCATGTCCACATCATGTCCATGTTGGACAAATGCCAGACACAGACACGGCAACCTTCGGGAAGTTTCCGTGCTTTCTAGGACTATACATGATGCATTTGCATATCCCCTTGGAGAGGAAACTTCCAAGTTTGTATGATGGATCAGTGAGGTTATCAGCTGTGAGGATTTGTTGCAGCAACGCCCAGCTGAACCACAACGAACAGTCAAAGCATTGAATGAGCTCATTACAGTGAGGCTTACACCTCAAACTCTAAATTTGTACATCTTTATGTCACTATGTTGTTTTCATCGCCACTAAGGGGCCGTTCGGCCCCCTTCTTTCTAACTACTAGTATTCATGTGGGATCATGGTGTTAGTTTAACTGTAAAGATATTTTTCTATATTTTATTCAATACTTGCCTTAATATATTGGCATGATTCAAAATCATGTCGTATTTAACGAAACTGACGAATGCCCCCTCGAGTCTGTCATCTACTTTTTGGCTCTGTTGTTCCGTACCACTACTTTACGATCGCAATACAATTTTCCACGGCTCACAGCTACGAGGTTCTTAAGATCAAATGCAACACATGTATAAGACTGTCTGTATTTTAGAAGTGGCTAGCCGAACGGGCCCTAATATTTACATATTTGACGTGGTAGTGTCATTCAATGTAACCATTAATTAAAAAAAACCTATTTGTTCAATGTTGAGGCTCAAACCTCGTTGATAAACCTGTCAAACGGGTGGGTGGGTTGGGTTTGGGTTGGTCATTGCGGGTTCGGGTCTCGCGAATGCGGGTTAAAAAGACCCAATATTAAACGGGTGGAGAAGCAGCACACCCAAACCCGATCCAGTGGGTTGTGGGTTGCCCGCGGGTGCCCATATAATATGGGCACAATGAAAAGATATTGCTAGTTTCTGCTCTACAACAAAAAGTAGAAAGATTCATTAATATTTTGGTGTCAACTACCAAAATGAGGGCAACCTTCCACTACTTTCCGTGTCGAACGCAATGTCATATTTGTTTGATGTTTTGAAATAAATTGTAAGCGACAAAAAGAAAACAACCATTTCTACAATGTAAAATCAAAAAATTAAATGATATAGATGTTACAAATAGCATAAAATATCACAATAAAACACTATATTTAATCATCTTATGTTAAAATTTCTTGATATATCATGTTCTTATGATTGTCTACTGTACAAAGGGAACAAAAAGAGAATATAATTGTTACGATTGAATATAAAAGATGCATTACACTATATGTTCATTGACATATACAACAATATAGAAGATAACTACTTTATTTCCATTAGTATAAACAATTAACAAAGGATATCAATCAAGAAGGTTAGACTTTAACTCTTTATTATTGAATACATTAAACACCATCAATTTAGTTGTTTGATAAATATATGAGTGTGGCATGTCTTAAGAGTCGTATAGGTAATATATTTATATTAATATATTATTTAGTTAAATGGGCACCCGCAGGTCACCCATGAAACCCACTAAACAAACGGGTGGGTATCGGTATGAGTTTGGGTGAATTCTAGCGGGTGGCAAATTTCATCACCCAAATCCAACTTCAATGGGTCAACCCATGGGTGCCCGCGGATTTTGACCCAGTTTGACAGGTCTACTCGTTGACCTAGAGACTTCTCTCATAGATATAGGCATGGAAAATGGGTGAAATATTTGTGAACCATACTTGAACAAAAACCAATCCATACTTTTTGAACCCGAACCTATGCATTGTTTTTATCTTATCTTTTGACATTAATCGACCCAAGTTGCCTGGCTTGGAATGCATAAAACTCAACCTGACCCATGTTCACAGATATACTATCAAACACATAGTTGCAAAACATGTGATATGTCAATGTCTCTCTATGTGAACGACAATTGGATTATGTTTTTGCAGACGGGCTACTAGGGTGTCAAAACTTGAGAGTAGAGAGCCCTTGATCGACTTTGTCTCAGCGACTAGTCTAAACTTGAGAGCAGTAGTGATTCACCCCAATATAACTGGCGATCTCTAGGCTCCAGACATTATAGCTTCTCCCACTTAAGTACTCTAACTCATTTTCTCTACCCCTGCTATCAGTCTCTATGGTTGGGTTGCTATCCTCATCAGTGTATCCCGCAACATCGGCTTCAAGGCAGTCATAACTCTCGACGCTCTGTACTTCGCAGTTCATCCGAGCGGGGGTGGCCGTCAATGTTTGGCGAGCAGCGACATATTTGCAGCATTCAAGGCAGGTGTGGAGGCCATGGTGATGATCCTAGCCAATGATCTTAAGGGGACAGGGAACATGCACAACTGCATTTGTGGCGCCTCGCCCTATCGCAAAATATACCTACGTGGTGGTAGAGGCAACCATGTTTTGGCAGGATGGGGAACCACGGGATGTTGCGTCGCTGCTAGTCGGGGGAGTGGGTCAATGGACATGTTCGAATGAATGGTGGGTTCATAGTTCCATATCTGATGATAGGGATGGATAGATCTTTGGAGGAACGCGCCAATGGCGGTGGAGGAGGTGCAACACATGGAAAGGTTGTTGTTGAGCGGAGGACATGATCAGGTTGAGGAGAGAATGGTGTTGCCCATGCGACTATGGGAGACTTGACGGCGTCGTCCGTGCGATGGGCACACTCGAAATACATCCTTCCCAGCCTACATCGTGCCCGCATGATAAGCAGCCAACTACTCTCACCCAGTTCATCCCACAAACCCAAAAAACTTGAATTTTTTGGGTTGGGTTGGCTTGGGTCGGGCAATACTGCCAAGCCTACATAGATAATAAACCGGTTTGACGTGTCGAAACCTCATAGATTATATTGTTTAAAGAATCCAAATTAGTTTCCATGCTTTGACGAGGTATGAGCAATATGTGATAATATTCAATTTAAAAGAGACTTGTGAAATTGAGGATGTTGTGACATCTGATGCGCAGGGCTATTTGATTTAAATGGAAGAAGTAACTAGTTCTCTGGGAAAAAAGTGAAGGACCAAACACTGCACACTACCAAAGTCGACCTAAGGTTTAGATTGGATACTCAATCTTCTGGTTGGTATAGCATTATGACAAAGGTCAATGAAGTAACAACCGCATTCAACCACATTCAAGCATGACAACAACCAATTATCAACCTCTAAAATCTGGCAAGTAACAAACTGGAAAACATGCGAGGGGATGTCAACTATATCTAAAAAATCACGTTAAATATGGACTAATGACAATAAGAATGAAATCGATTGCATGGTAAAACACTGAACCGAGGCGTGGGGGTGGCTATTGTGTGAAGCCCCAATTTCAGTTTGCACCTACTCTATGGTCAAGAGCCTTGAATAGATGTACCCACCATCTGTGTAGTGTCTGGCTTCAACAAGGCACTTTATATCAAGGTCCTTCTAAAAATAAGTAAGTATGCTACTTCATCAAATTTACCAGATAAATAAGAAGCAAACTCTCACCTTTGGTTGAGGTAACAATATAACACACATACAGTATTATGCAATTATTTCACTCCTAGGAAACACATACACTTCACACAGACTGATGTGGCCATGTTGGATATGTGTCCAACTTAGACACACATGGACACACCAGATACGCGGAAAACGTGTCCACGGTGTGTCCATGTCGAACAAATGTCTAGGACAACTGCAACAAACTCCCAAAAGTGTCCTTATTCTACCTCCTTTTCCTCCTCATCAGCACATCCTCTTCTTCCTTCTTATGTGTCTTCCTCTCTACTTTCTCATGTTCCACTAATAGTCTCCTCCCCTTCCTCACCACCACGAAAATATATCCAACAGTAGCACACTTCCTCCGCTATGTGTGTTGTTACCTTCCTCTCCTCCATCAATTACTTCAAAAGATATCATCCTCCTACACCACCACAAACAAACTGAAACTACAATCCAATACACATCATCTTCAACTATTTCATTCTTGTTTCCTCCTCGTCCTCTTCACTTTACTCATTTATATCATAGAACTAAATATTCGATTTTGATGTCGTATCTGACGGCCCAGAAACAAAATTTTTGATGGAAATTTTGATATTTACATCCCTAACAACTTTGGCGTCAAACGAACTAAATCATGAAAATTTATCAAAACAATCTAAACACCAAGATCTACTCAAATATGCAATAATATTTCATAATGTATATGAGGGGGTCTCCCACGTTTGTAAGTGAAGGAAGTTGAACTGTTTCGACAAAATCTTAAAGACAGTTTTGATGGTAAAATGAAGGAATTAAGTTATGAAATTTTGCAAACACTGTGTTTAGACATAAGCACACTAGATTACATAATAAATTTATATGCTAAGAGGTCAGGGTGGGATCCATGTCTTGATAAGTGAGTGCACAACTAAACATAAATGACAAGTCTCTTAGACTGTTACTAACTTACAAACCCATAAGTTACAACTTAGAATGTAGGACTTATAGTCGCAAGTTACAAAATAACTTGTATCAATCTAGTGTTAGCATTTAATTAGGTTACATGGGACATTCATACATAGATCTATGAAATACATTCCAAAATAGCCTTTTTAAGACATTTTAGGCATAAATACAAACTGTGTGTAATTATATTAGATTTATTGTAAGTCTACATACTTTATACCATGGAACTAAACTTCGGCGAAGTTGGGTGAAGTTTCACCGAAACTTCGGACTGTGACCATGGGCGAAGTCGAATCCCCAATACTTCGGCCTCGTCCAAACTTCAGGGCAAAATTTTCAAAGTTTCATCGAAGTTGAATTTTTTGTATGTACTAGTGAACGCACACGTGCACATGCACGTGACATAAAATTTGTTGGAAATGTGCGAAGAGATGACTCGTCCGTGAAAGAGTCCCTATGGTAAAAGATATTTGTGTTGAGTCCCTATGGTAAAAGATATTTGTGTTGGTTGTTTGAAAGGAGAAAATCAAGGAACCATTTCCGTGGGATGGAGAGAGAAAAACAAAATTAAAGATAATAAAAGTTAATAGGTGAGTGTGAGAATAAATATTTGTAGGAGTAAAATTCCTTGAAAAAAGGAGATAAGAGAGTGAATCAAGGAGAACGCAGCATCAAACTCGCTCTTTTTATAGTAGTATAGATTTTCATCCCAACTTCTCCAAAGTTGTCGAAGTTTCCTCGAAGTTGGCGAAGTTGGGGCAAAGTTGAGACGACCCAGAATAATAATCCTAACTAGTGCCCTAACAACGTATAAGGAATAAGTGTCGCCTCCATCCCTCTTCCCAACTTCTAATATCAACTCCTATGTTTGTTATTGCCACTCTTTCCTAGAGAGGGTCTTGTAACTACTATTTGGTTGTATATTGTAGATAATACATATGTTCAACATTTGTATGTGTATTGCACGTCTGACCATTGCAAGCAACACATTGTATTATCAACCTACTTAGGGATAGAGAGTCATGAATCATGCTTTTGTTGTTAACTTAACAATTATGAGATAGAGATATAACATAATTAGAAGTTTTCAATCAAAGTTTCCATCAAAATCACATCATTTTCTTCAAAAATCGGCATTGAAGTTTGTCGAAGTTTGCGTCTAAACTTCCTCGAAGTTTCCACAAACTTCCACTTCCACACTTGGCGAAGTCGATACGAAGTCAAAGTCCTGCACCATGCTTTATACCATTATGATATAGAACTAAAAAAATTTGTTTGTAGATCATTTGATTTTCAAGATATCTAATACTTAAAACTTTGTTATTTTCGGAATATTTCACTAGATATCTATAGAAGAGTGTAGGAATAAGAGGTATAGATGGCTAGGATAGGAAAAACTTACCTTAGAATTAAGAAAAATAGCTTCTAGAAGCAAGGGATTTGAAGAAAATCATCAAAATATCCAAGTTGCAATAGTAGCAACCATAGGAATAAATTTATCAAAATTTAAGTTTTGTTTCTGTCCCATTTAGCAAGATTACGCCGCATTCGCGGCGTTTGTGCGTTTGGATGTGTGATTCAAAACAAAAAAAATCAGAAATTCCAAGGAGCAAAATTACGTCCCATTCACTGCGTTTGTGCGTTTTGTTGACCAATCGGAAAAAAAAATCAGAAATTTCGACATTTCTGTCAAAATTTTGTTTCATGCTTTATATACATCCTCTTCACTTTTTCTCACCCCTAATAGTAAATTTAACTGATCTTAATAGACAAGTTTTTTAATATTGTGTTCTTAAATTGTAACTGCAACTTTTTTGCAGGTTATAAAATGTCGGTTTCATTCATAGTTTGATTTTATGAGTATATTGTTGATTTGCTTTCATAATAACTAGCACTATACGCTTGATTCATATGCGAATATACTGTGGTATTGATTATATTCTGTATTTGTGTTTGTTGCTTGAATTGGGAAATGAGTCAGGTATCTTTAGAGTTTGGAATGACAGAGGACTCCACATACACATGTTTTTGAATTAAAAATGTGTTACTGTCTGTAAAACACTGTAAATCTTTTTGTGTTTCTATATTGATTATATTTAAATACACACACATATATGTACATATAATTTGTTTTTCCATGTCTCGTATTTTCCAGAATTGATGTGTTTCACTAAATGGGAAAAGAAAAGCATTTCATTTTATTATACAAATAGATTAGAATGAGCTAACCTCCTTTGCATCCTTTCGGGGTATTCCTTCTCGCAATGCCACAAGTTTCTCCACAACCTCAGCCTAAAACAAAAGGATGACCATTTTAGATGACAATTAGACAAAATTATATGGGATTCTTACTTTCTCATCATGAACACATAAGAAATAAGAGCACTTACCGGACAATCTGGTTGATATTCTAGTATATTTGTGTAAATGAGTGTGAATGTATCCAAACTTTCTGCTGAAGCAAGTTCCCGTAGATCACCAAGAATTCTCACTTTATTTTCAACTTTCTATACAAGAAAAAAATGTCTTACCATAAATGATGATTAATCTTAATAAGAACACTGTTAACACGTAAGGTATCAAATTCAAAGGAAAACATTGCAAAGAATAATTTCCCCTTCATAATTTGTTCTGGAAATAAAGTTGGTTTTAAGTATATTATTTTTTTTATTTTTTTTATTTTTTTAAGTATATTATTTTTAAGTATATTATTCACTTGGATATGGATAAGAAAATCTAGTTTAACGATGGATTCATTTCAGGCTAGTGTGTGCTTTTTTTAACTATTGCAAATTTAAATAGTAGTCATGGCATCAGCTGGGAGCTTAGTGACAAATTCGGGAGAATTTTTTGGCTTGCTTGTAAAAGTAGTAAATAGAGAGAAATCAAGAAAAGATAGACAAGGGTCGGTCAAAGTTCAATCAATGATTTGGGAAAATTTTGAGAATAGGTTGGCTGCTTAGATTTTGTGTGTATGCATAAAACCGCTATTTAGAATAAGTTGGCTATTTAGATTGTGTTGTCCAGCATCCGTCGATCATCAATGCAAGGATACTCCAAAATAGGGGGCGTACCCATACCGGATACATAACGGATACTAATACTCCTTGGATACACCTGGTACATACTGGATACTTCTCCAAATGCATCCTAATTTTTTCACTTTTTAAAGAGTGGATACTTTGTGGATACATCTCGGAAACATTGTGGATATGGCCGGGCCCAGTTATATATAGTTGCATACAAAAATCTGATTTAATTTGTCAGTATGTGGCGCCTATTGTCACCGTTATTCTATATTTATTAGAGTTTTACTTTCTTGGCTCTCAAATATAACTTGAAGAGATTCGGGACTACCACAAAATCATTGTATGTGTTAATTATGGACCTAGACAATACTGTTCTATAAACCAAGTTGACATTCCAATACAACTATCTTAGTTTATTACTGAAGTAATTTATTGTTACTTCTTGTTAGTAAGCTACTGTTTGCTCCAAATTCTTGGCACTGATCCGTTGACTTAATGTTAGTTTTAAATTTTTCAAGAACTCTTTGGCTCACAAATTAAATTATAAGTTGGAATTATGATGAAATCAGGTTGAATGTTTAATTATGACTCTATAGATGCACCATTTTATAAAGTTGTTAAATCGTTATAAAAATTAGCCCCTTCCAGTCTATGGATCAAATGTATTACAATGACCATGTTAAGTTGACGATATCAAATCATTAGGGTGCTTGTTGCAAGGATTTTGAACCATTATGATACTAATTCAATATTTTGTTAAAGATGCTAATAATATCTCTTCTAGTCTTACTCTTGTCAAAATTCCAAGATCTTTTTGTTGTCAAGTTTTTAGGGTGTTTTCTTGAGAGACATATATTTCATTACTGTGAACTATGTATTTCTTTCGGCCTTATTGTATCCAATCTGCACTGATCATTCTATCTCTGTTATCCAATCTTTATCTCTCTTACTGAAGGACACACGTCCTGCAATCGAGTGTGATGATCATGCACCTCTATAAAAATATGCAATTATAGTATTGAAAGCACGAAAGGGTGGTAATAGTGAATGTTGTTATAACTAAGTTAACAAAAAGTATATGGCATTATATACTAGGACAAAAGCACACTTGTGAAAGATTCCATGCAAATGAATCAAAACTTGCCCAAATGTCACTATAGAACACCTAAGTGAAATGCAACAGGTTGTTTGTGCGATTGAACAAAAATAAAAAAATAATGTCCAAGAAGATCATATTTCGCTTATATTTATCTTTGAATGAAAGTAGAGGGCCTTAATTTGCACTTTTATGAAAAAATATACATGTAGATAAATTTTCTTTTAATTTTTTTCCGTTGTATCCATTGTCATACCCGAATCCTAAATTTTCAAAAATATTTGTTGTATCCACTGTCATATCTGTATCTATATGTGTCTATATACATGCTTCATAGATGTATATACATGTGTGTAGATACACACCTATATGTATGTTTGTATATATTATATATGTATGGATATTTACACATGATATATATGTATTCACATATACATCTAAATGTAAATGTGTATGTGCATTGCATAGAATAAATGAAAGAAACTATTGTTTGCAAGATGGAGAGAGGAAAACGTTATAATTGTTGGTGTTGGGTTCAAAACACGTCCTAGTAGCCACTAAGTTTGTCAAAAAAGCTTAGCTTATAAAATGTTCAATAATAAAATTGAAAGTTCATTAAAATCATGAAAAATCATGAAAAATCATGAAAGTTTGGGAAAATTCATCAACCTACATTTTTTTGGGAAGACCACTCGGTTAATCGAAACATCGAGTAAAATTGACTTTTTCAAAAAAAAAAAAGCCGTCACTTTTGTTACTAGAGCTGGGAGTCTAGGGCACCTAGGTTGCATCATCTAGGTAGCTTGCAATGTTTGTTTTTGCAAATGGATATTATATTATACAACTCAACCTACCAAACCCAAGTGAAGGATGGTTGGTGGTAGGTTGACAATCATCATAGCGTTTTCAATCTCATGTCATGCATTACTTATATGGTTATATTCTTATGGTTAAATAGACATAGGGCTGTCCCCTAGGTTGCATCATGTTACTAGAGCTGGGAGTCTAGGGCACCTAGGTTGCATCATGTTACTAGAGCTGGGAGTCTAGGGCACCTAGGTTGCATCATATAGATAGCTTGCGATGTTTGATTTTGCAAATAGAAATTCTTTTGTACAACTCAACCTACACTTACAAACATAGCCAAATCCCAAACCCAAGAGAAGGATGGTTGGTGGTAGGTCGATAATCATCATAATGTTTTCACTTCTCATGTCATGGATTCACTTATATGGTTATATTCTTATGGTTAAATAGACATAGAGGGTTGTCACTAACTGGAAATAGGTTACTCTCATACAAAAAGTAAGATCCTCACATTGCTAAGTCTTCATAAACAAAAATATAATCCTTAAAATAGAAACTAGAGTCGTGTCAGCCAGGCATATGTAATAGTATAGGCATTTGGGACTATAGCAACTAAGGAGTGTAGGCTCCTAATAAACAAACTTTAATTGATATGCTAGGTCCCTATGAAGTGGACACGGAGAGCCAAAAAAGGCGCACGAGAAGCCCAAAAAATAATATTGGGGCTACAAGTCAAGATGCACATGAGCAATCCCCCTTCGGGCACCGTGGAGTGTAACCACATGCCTTGACCGCTACTTAACATACTTAATGGAAATAAGGTATACAAAAGAAACACAAAAGAAGAGAAATTTCGTATATGCCAATGGGCATAGGAATAAGAAAGAAACACGAGAATAAAAGTACTCACTATATATTCATCAAAAAATATGAAAATACATAAATCATTAGGTTGGTCAAAACCAAGGAATGAGGTTTTAAAAAAAATCATTGAAATTTTGATAAATTTTTCTATTTTGCCAGTATCTGCTAAGAAATCATGTGAATGTACAACTATGTCAAAATAAGCGAAATTATTTGCCCAAATTTCAACATTTCATAGGAAAAAGTAAAGTTTACTCATCTTCCACATGAAGGATCCCCCACCTATCCTCATATATAATTTTACTGCATAAAACAATGCATATAAGTGTTGATCTCATGACCCGACCAGTGTAGCGCAGATGGTTCGGTCCGGCATGTCCTCGCCGGAGGACCCAGGTTCGAAACCTCCTGTTGCACATTGTATTTACAACCCTTGGGTCATCCGGGCTCAAGCACCTATTTGAGGGAGGGTGGGAGACTAAGTCTCCTTCTAACTCTAAGTGTTGATCTCATGCCTATGAAATATCATGACACATTAGCATTTGTCAAATTTTCTGTCTCCCACAATCATTGGCCCTAGAATGGGTGGCTGCGAATACCCATTTACACAATGTGGGAGGAATCCTAATAAATAAGAATATAGATAGACTTATACACGTAACCAGTGTTTTCAAAAACGGTCCATGCGGCCACATATGTGGTTCGGAGCACTAGCGCAACTACATATGGCAATCGAAGCCTAAAGCGGACCACAACCGCATATAAGGCTGATTAATCAGCAATTTTTAAATGGTCAAATTGCTAAGTCAGTAAAATTTTAACATCACACCCTATTCTTCATGTAACTATAACCACCACCTACAATCAACCTACCTTCTATTTCCAATTCCTCTTTTTTTTACATTTACATTGACCTATGATTGTTTTAGATATAGATCATAATTGCATATGTTTGACTGCATATTTCTATGATGCATCTATTGTTCATATATGGTTCAATAACTTAGATTATTACTACTATCCCTCTTGTGTGTTAATATGTATGTGGTGTGTTTTACTAGTTTTTATTGGTATATACTTGTGATAAACCATTTTGCGGTTGTTATATTGGAGTCTATGGTTAATTGATTCTAAAATGCATTCTAGATGGTGTTGTACTTTTCATTGAAGCTTTATTTATTAACGAATAACAATTTTAAGGCTCCAATTTGGACAAATATGTAATTGCACAAGCACAAACTAATATGTATTTGTATGATTAATGTATACTTAAATATATAATAATTTAAATAAAAAAAATGCATATACTCGCCCATATGGCATATACTCTATTCAGTGACCTCTCTGAATGTACAATGCATACCGCTTTTTAAAACACTGCACTTAACACCCCCTAAAATTGGTGCATAGATATCGTAAGCATCCATTTTGTCACATTAAAATTTGACCCAACATCCCTTTAAAGATTTAGTCCATAGATTTGCAAGTTAATCTTTTGAGCGGACTGGTGTGCGTTTGATCAAATTGTCTTTAACCTTCTCTTTGATAAAGTGATAGTTGACTTCGATGTGTAATGTACATTCATGAAAGACATGATTAGAAACTATGTGAACTGCAACTTGATTGTCACACTGCAATTTCATGGCTACGATTGTGGAAATCCCAATTTTTCTATGAAGTTCCTTACCCATAGAAGTTCACTAGTGACGTGAACCACAACCCGATACTCAGACTAAATGCTTGAGCAAGAGACAACAGTCTGCTTCTTTCTCTTCCAGGGCACCACGTTACCACCTACAAAGATGCAATATCCAATCACAGATCGTCAGTCAATGACAGAGCATGTCCAGTCTTCATCAAAAAAGCCATGTACCTTTAGGTGCCCATGACCATAGTCACAACATTTGTTTTTTTTTTTGAAAAAAATGTGTTTAAAACGCATATTTTTGGGTTGGCGTATGCTATGACCGTTTTAAACTCCTAAACATTTTTACGTCTTTTTCGCATTTTATACGCGTTTTATTCACGTTTTACATTTTATACATGTTTAAGTATTTTTTGCCGATTTAAACAGTATCGTGCAGTCTCTTTTTTTACGATTTTGTTATTGCCCCTCACAATCGAGTTTTGGCAAAACCCCGACTCCCCTCTGTGCCCTTGTCAAAGACCCCCCTGCGCCCGACGGATAGTCGACGAATCACCGCCGACAAGGAGCAGTGTCGGTAAGGAGCAGTGCCAGCAAGGAGCACCGCCAGAGAGCAACACCCTACGACGTGGATCCGCCGGCGTGGAGCAGCTGCTGCTGCCGCTTCTCCTTGAGCAACACAGAAGGTGTGTCTCCAAGCTCCTACGACTGTTGTCGCTTCTCAGGTATGTCCCCTCCTCTCCTTATTATTGTTTGTGTTATTTCTCCTTCCCTTCCTTCGTCCTCCCTTCATCCTCCATTCCCCATTCACCTCCACCTTCACATCATATGCTCCTGCCCCCATCCCTTTCTTATTCCGGCCGCAGTCAGCAACCACAGAAGCTGCTACGGCCATCTCCAAGCTGCTGCGGCCATGGAAATCAGCAACTCCAGCCACAATCACCCTTCCCGCTTGTACTCCCCTACACCCAGTCACCCTCCCACCTTCATCCTCCCCCCATCACGTCCCCCCCTCTCTTCTCCATTGGCCCATCTCTGAGGTCCCTCCTTCAATGACTTCACCTTACCCCTCTTCCTCCTTCCCCTGTTCTCCATAATAAATATTTCAGTAGTCACCCTCCCCTAGCAACGCTTTCTAGCCCACCAATCCGTTGTAATTTTCCAGCAACTAAGTCTACTTCCTTTTTTTTCTTTTGTTCTTTTGTTGTAGCTCAAGGAGTCTGCTTCTGTTGGATGTGTCTTGTGCTTCTATAGGAGGTGCCTACTGCTGCTGTTGAAGGTGTCTATTGAAGTTGCAGGCCATTTTCTTCCTGCTGAACTTACTGTAAGTCTATAAGATATTATTTAGACCTTATTATCGGATTATGAGTAATAATTATAATTTGGATGAAATTTTTGTTATATTTTTACAATCATTAAGTAAATGTTTGGGTGAATATTGTGACTATGAATGTTATTGATGGACTTGACTAATTGCAAGATGTATCATGCATATAACAAACTAGCAATCTTCTATAGGGTTACATCTAATTAATATTTGGTTGGCTATTTTATTAGGATCAACATGCCAAGAGGCAAAGATCCTATTTGGGAGCATGTGGAGCAAACTAGTGATGGCAAAAACAAGTGCAAATTTTGTCATGAAATTTTCAGTGCAGGGATCACACGTCGGCGCTTTCACTTTGGCAAGTATCCTGGAAAAGATATTAGACCATGTCCTTCTGTGCCAGACGATGTGAGAGCCATGGCTCTTCAATCAATTGAGTTGAATGCCAAGTCAAAAAATAGAAGGTGAAAGATTTTTGGAGAACAACTAGTTCTCAAAGTTCTAGCCCAACATGTGGGTCTAAAGTTGTGAATGTTGATGGGTACAAGAAAGATATGTTTGATCAACAAATTCTATATCGAGTGGTGAAGAAAGGGGAGAAGAAGGATGTAGATAAAGCTATCCTGAAGTTTTTAGTTTCTAGTAATATTGCATTCAATGTTCCTAGATTTCCTGAATTCAAGGTGGCTTGTGCTGCTATTGCAAATGCAAGTCCTGGTTATGAACCACCTAGCAGTGAAACAGCGAGGACACACCTTCTAGATGAGGTGAAGGGTGAGGTGGATGCATATGTCAGCTCAGTGAAAGAGAGTTGACAATTTTCTGGTTGTATAGTCATGTCTGGCGGGTGGAAAGATGTGAAGAGTTTCATTTGAACTTGTTGGTTCAAAACCCAAAAGGGGTGATGTTCTATAAATCTTTGTGCACGGATGGTCATTCTAAAGACGGCCCTATATATTTGATTTCATCTCATCATGTATTGAGGAGATTGGTGTCCAAAATGTTGTGCAATTTGTGTCTGATAATGCAAGTAACTATAGTAGTGCAGGATCATTGTTAGAAGTGAAATATCCTCAGATCTTCAAAACAAATTGCGCAGCACATGGCATGAATTTTATTTTAGGGGACCTTAGTGATCTTCCTACTATTTCTCTTGTACTTGATAATGCCAAGAAGATTGTGAAATTCATGTACAAGTATCAACATGTCTTGGATTTGATGAGAAAACACAGAGGGTAGAGAATTGAAGAAACCTAGTGCCACTCACTTTGCTACTTATTTTTTGTGCTTGCAATCTGTACTTGCACAGGAGTAGGGTTTGAGGTTCATGGTTGCATCCCCCAGTTGGAAATTTGCCACAATCCAAGAGTGATGATGGAATTGAAATAAGTGACACTATTCAAGATAATCATTTTTGGGAGTCTGGCAGGAAGGTCATTCGTGTTGTAGAGTCATTGATCAGAATTCTAAGAATGGTGGATAGTGAATGTTATACCATTGGATACATTTATGAAGGCTTGGATAGAGCAAAATAGACAATAAAATACATCTTTGAGGGAGTTGCAGATAAATACATGCCCTTCTGGAAGATAACTGATTATAGATGGGATAGAAACTTGCATAATGCCCTTCAAGTTGTTGTTGCTTATTTGAATCCTCTATTGCACTATCAAAAGAGAGTCACAATGGATGCTAAGGTAAAACAAGGTGTTGAAACTATTGTGATGAAGATGGTGCCTTATGCGAGTACTAGGATTTTGATATTAAAGAAGCTTCGTGATTATCATGCCAAGTCTTCTCAGATCTTCTCTCCTTTGGCGATTGATTGTCTTACTACTACTCACCGAAGTAAGACTCAAACACCCCTTTGATTTACTTCTTAATGTTAATTCTTAATGTTTTAGCATGAGTGGTTGACCAATTATGTTTCATTTTGTTAGGAGTTTGGTGGGAAATGTGGGGTGGAAACCTCAGCTCCTTGCAAAAGTTGGCCATTAGAATCTTAGGCCAGCTTTGTAGTGCTTCTCCTTATGAGTGCAATTGGAGTGCTTTGATGTTGCACATATCAAAAAGCACAATCGCCTTGATCCAGAAAGGTTGGAAACATTGGTCTTCATTAGGATGAATTCACATTTGATGAAGACTACTGCTGCAAAGGAGGAAGAAGACACATTGCCTATTGAGTTGGAGAAGATAGATGCTTTTATAGGTGACATCAATGATGGTTCTTCAAATACAGATGATGATGATGAACCAGCTCAAGTTGTGGAAGTACGACATAACCATCAAGCTGAGAATGTGACTACTACAACAAATGTTGAATTTGATTCAGACTCCTTCAACTTTGATTTTCTGTCTCAGTGATGTAATAGACAAACTTTTTTAGTGTGATGTTAATGTAATGGACTAGTACTCCTTCGTCCTAAGTTCTCTTCTTTTTTGTAAGCCAAGATGTGGCAAACTTTGATTTTCATATGTAGCACCTTAATTTGCACTCAATATCTCAAGTTTCTTGCCTAATTAATATATTCTTACAAACATGTATACATATGCATATTATATATATATACATACATATATATACATCTGCTTTTTTCCCGACTTTTTCCTGAAGAGTTGACCGTACTTTTACCGTACGTTGACCCTTTTTGGCTGAATTTTCCGCATATTTCCCAAATTCTGAATTTTTCAACTCGACCATACGTATCCCCAATACCGAATTTGTGACTATGCCCATGACTAGTGTACAGGAGACCTTTCCCATGAGCTCTTTTGAGATAGTGGAGGACATCCCAGTGACTAGTGTGTGGCTTGTTCAATTGACTAACGACACTTGTAGCAAACGAGATGTTTGGCCTAGTGAGTGTGAGATTATTTAGTTTCCTAACAAATCGCCTGCACTGTCCAGGATGTACAAGAGGCTCCCCCTAATATTTATATAGTTTAACTTTAGGATCCATAGGTGCTTGCAGGTTTTAATCGCAACATGCCAGTCTTTTTAAAGAGATCTAGTACATACTTGTGTTGATAGGTGATAGTTCCATCTTTGGATCTTGCCACCTTAATACCAAGGAAGCATTTAAGAAGGCTAAGATCTTTGGTCTGAAAGTTTCCTTAAAGAAATTGTTTCAGCAATGCAATGCCTTGGAGATCATCAGTTGTGACAACATTGTCGTCAACATAGACGACTAAGAAAGATATAACAAGAGGATCCATGCCGATAGAAGACAGAATGATCTAGACTGGACCCTTGTAGGCCAAAGGCCTCAAAAGATTTACTAAACTTCCAAAACCACAATCAAGGTGAGTACTTCAGACCATACATGGATTTATGAAGACGGAAGACAAGATAGGATTCTTCTTTAAGCAACGAACCTAGGTGGTTGCTCCATATATATATATATATATATATATATATATATATATATATATATATATATATATATATATATATATATATATATATATATATATATATATATATATATACATATAGTCAGGCTAGAATACACTCGAGTGTACGGATCACACGAATATACTCAAGTGTGTTTGCATATCAAGACTATTTTTTTGCAAAATGTAAACTGTTGATCTTCGTTGTCATACTATAACTAGGCTATGTTGAATTGTAATAAAGTCAAATCCTTACTAGCTCACCCTCAATTTTACTGCGTCTAATTTTTCTTAGCTCTATCTATTTCAATAGTGTTAACAGTAGCACTCCTTTATTGTAAATAGTTGAACCACCTAAGACGATCCTCTCCTAGTTTGTCCTACATTTCTTACATAATTCATAGTATTTTAAGTGCATAGGTTTGTCTATATTCTTATATATTAGTATTAGTCCAACATTGTCTTAATGGGTATTGGTAACCACCCATTGTCCTATATAAAGGCTAGTCCTCCTGTCTATAAATATAATACACACAAGATATTATCCACCTTCTCTATGCTAATATGGTATCAGAACATCTCGATCCTCTCTTAGAAAGAATTATCCAAGTTCTCTAGGTGGTGGCATTATCATCTCCGTCATCCTCATAGGTTACCTATTCTCCATGGTGGAATTAAGTTGCCACGGAAGTCATCTCCGTGGAAACATCTCTACAGTAGAAATCATCTCCATCGGATCCATATATGTGGACAGACCTCGACCGCGGTTATCACCAGGTCGCGACCAAGCTCAATGGCGGTGAAAGATGAATAAAGCACTGACCGTGATCGCGGTCTCACCCTCACTTAACCAAGACCGCGACCGCGATCCAGGCTTAAGTCGGTGGAATGTGCCTATAAATAACACACCCACCTGTTTTGTCAAATCATCAGATCATAGATCAGATCCCCAGGACCACGAAGTGCTGCTGCGTTCCAGATTCGTCCCAGACCATCCCATCCATCAGTCTTGGATCTCCAAAGGCAGAAGCTGTGGAGAGAGAAAATTGAAGACCCCTTCTTCGAGAGAAGAAGACCGTCCACGCCATCCACGTGATAGATCCGGATCTGAAGGAGTATTGTATCATATCACATCTCTTCCTTTCTAGATCTATCATTCCATCCTACTGTACTTCCCTCCTCTCTTTGTGGGCATCTCATGGATCTATCTTTCTGTAACGTCGTTATGCTGTCCGCAAGCATGAGCGGCTAAACACCTTAACTTGGGTTGGGAGTAGCCACTAAGGCTCTCCCAACATGTATATTGTCTCTTTTTGTTGAATATACATATTCTTATCAAGATTATCTCCATGCACCTGTTTTAATGCTTCACTTGTATGATTAGCTACCATCTTGTTATGTTCGATTGTTGATATCTCGAGAGAGTAATATCGCTTTTATCATGTGTCATGGAGTAGTATGAATGCACGGGAGTGTTGGAATGCTAAGGCTTTAAAACCATATGTTATGTTGCGAAGTTTACGTGTGGTCATCTCGAGAGAGAGGCTACCCTTAGACTAAGATCTTTCCTCATCTTGAGAGAGAGTGGAATGGACGCTTTTGATGGTTGCTTGTAATCTTGGTAAGAGTATGCGAGAGAGAGACGGTGTTGCATGTTGGTGAGATGCTTTAGTAGGTGAACCCCTACCCGGGTTTCCTTCCATATACTTGTTTCATTCTATTTCTTTTGTTTCTTTTGTTCTTGTTATATTTGGTCTTCCTTGAGCTGCTATAGTTGGTGTGTCGCTGTTCTTAGGGAACACCCTTTTATATACCCTCTTCGGCTGGAGTATACGAGTGTTAGATTATGCGTGCTTAACACTGTCAACCTTGTCCCTGTGTTCGACCCCGATCGCTACATCGGACCCCGTTTATCATTGCGGGGGCCTGAGAGTCGGGTTATCTCTTTAAAAGTTCGACTACTCTGAATCCACTCCTTTTGGACGTGCGATTTAGGTCGGTCATCCTCCCTTTCCATTTAATTTATATTCTAATAGTAACTTAACCTGTACTCTGCGTGCCTCCCATCACTTTTTGATCTTGATTGATGTTTGATGTATGACTTTCAGACAGAGACGGTGATTGGTGGTGGGTATGAGGAAGCTGGTCTCTACTATCTGAACAGGGCTCTGAAGGCTTGCATGGTTGCATCTCTTATTCACATCCACAATCGCCTTTAGTCACTTGTCTCTCGAGAAGCTTCACATTTGCATCCTCGTAAACTTAATTATGAAACTTGTCAGCTAGGAAAGCACCATAGATCTAGTTTTCCATCAATAGACTCTATTTTTCATATTGTTCACTAAAATGTTTGGGGACGTAGTAGGGTCTCCTCCAAACTTCGGTTTCCGTATTTTGATTCTTCTTTTAATGAATTTTTGAGAAGCACATGGTTGTATCTCATGAAAGATTGTACTGATTTCTCTATTGTGCAAATTTTTTCCTTAAAATTAAAACACAATTCTGACAAGTATTTAGATTTTCCAAACCGGCAATGCAAAAGAGTACTTGAGTTGTGCACTCACCTCCTTTCTTTCTAGCAAAGGCATTATTCGTCAATCTTTTTGTCCTCATTCTTCTTCCACAAAATGGCATGGTTGTAACGCCTAGGCCCACTGCCCAAGGCTCTAGTAGAGTTTCAAGAATGACGATTGTCCCCACAGACCACCACTAGCCTTAACTGCGTGCTTTGTCCTCACTCACGCGCATGCCAGGATCAACTTCCCGACAGGTCACCCATCCCAGTACTACTCCATGATGAGCACGCTTAACTATGGAGTTCTTTAGTGATGGGCTCCGGGAAAAGGAGGTGCACCTTGGTGATATGGGTAGTCCAATCATTCCTTTTAAGATCATGTTATCCGAGGCCTCAAATCTTGGATGTTACAATCTCCCCCACTTAGACTCTTGACGTCCTCGTCAAGGTTCAACTATATGGCCTCATAATCTGACCTCATTTCAGTGCAGACCCACAATGGCCCATGGACACCCAGCTCCCGATCACAAAATACCAGCGCAAGGGTGGCTACGTCTACCATGGACAGCCCTTTCCTACATGCCTAGACCGCACGGCTGGCATGCCATGCCCATGTGGGCCCCACCTACTGGAGGGGAATTGGCTCTGATACCATTTAGAACGTCTGGGCCCACTGCCCAAGGCTCTAGTAGAGTTTCAGGAATGACAAATGTCTCCACAGACCACCACTAGCCTTAACTGCGCGCTTTGTCCTCACTCACGCGCATGCCAGGATCAACTTCCCGACAGGTCACCCATCCCAGTACTACTCCAAGCTGAGCACGCTCAACTATGGAGTTCTTTAGTGATGGGCTCCCGGAAAAGGAGGTGCACCTTGGTGATATGGGTAGTCCAATCATTTCTTTTAAGATCATGTTATCCGAGGCCTCAAATCCTGGATGTTACAATGGCAGAAAGAAAAAGTAGGCAAATTAATTATCGAGCTAAGAGAACTCTGCTTCGCCATATGAATGTTCCCTATAGTTTTTGGAGAGATATTGTCCTCACTTTACTTATCTAATTAATTGTATGCCTTCGTCAATATTGGATAATCAAATCCCATTTTAGATTTTATATCCTCACCATCTGCTATATAGTGTTCCTCCTAAAATCTTTGGATGTGTTAGGTTTGTCAACGAATTAATTAATGATTGTGGCAAGCTCAGTCCTCGAGCGACGAAGTGTCTTTCTCGGATATTCCGAAACTCAAAAGGGGTATCTTTATTATAATCCAACCACAAATTTTATGGTATCCGCTGATGTCACGTTTTTTGAAGATACCCCTTTAGAAGATCCATATCGATGATTTGCATATTGCCTTAAGAAAAGGAAAACACTCTTGCACTGCCCATCCTATATCTAATTTTGTCTTATGACTTCTTATCCCATTCATATGTTGTCTTTATTTTCAACCTATCTATTGTCCTTATACCTCGTAGTATCTTTGTTACATTGAATCACCTAGGTTGGAAACAAGCTATGGAGGATGAGATGGTTGCTTTGTCTCGAAACAACATATGGAGCCTAGTGACCACTTCTTTAGATTAAGCAGTAGCTGGTTGCAGATGGGTGTTCTCAGTTAAAGTTGGTCCATATGGGACTATTAATCGATTTAAAGCAAGACTTGTCATAAAAGACTACATCCAAGTCTATGTAGAAGATTACATGGAGAGTTTTTCCCCTGGACAAAATGACATTTGTTCGTCTTTTCATCTCATTAGCTGCTCATCTCACTTGCCATTGCATCAATTAAATGTAAAGAACGTCTTCCTTCATAGCAACCTGTCTGAACTCTGAAGATATATATATATATATATATATATAGGGTAGCGATCCAGTGAGAAACAACCTACGGTGAGAGCATGAGAGGCATTTGAATAACTACAAATTAGTAACTATTTTTTAAAATCCAACCGTATAGATAGAAAAAGCATCATTTCATTTACCTTGTCGCAAAAAATCATTGCAATCAGACATTGTTTACATGTCCATATGTACAATATACACTTTTTACATCCAACGGTTAGCCTGAAATTCAATATAGAGCGTCGAAAAATATATGGTTGTTGTGAATGATCTACAAATTGGATGGTGATAAAATTTTATAGGAAGGTAGATATTAAGGTATACTTTAATATGTACGGTTGGATTATGAAAAATTGATCTATGTGGAGAGTTATTTAAATGCCTCTCATGCTCTCACCAGATATGTTTCTCACTGGATCATTGCCCTATATATATATATATAGAGAGAGAGAGAGAGAGTCAGGCTAGAATACACTCGAGTGTATCCAGAGCGGAATACATTCAAGTAGTTTTTCATGATGCAATATTTTTTTGAAAATCTAATCCGTTGATCTTCTTAAACATCTCGTGAACATCTCATATATAAAATTTGAGCCCATTTGGATATATATAGCTCATGTTATGAAGACCACAAAAATTATACATTTCAAATTAGTTTTTTGCGTCGATTTTGTTACCCTTGGATGAGAGACTTACACTCATCCAAATTGGCTCAAAATTTGTAACATACTACAATATAGAGAAAAGTGAAAGCAGGAGGATCCAAATATCTCACCATGATTGGGAGCATGCATAGATGGTTGTTGTTTTTATTGTTATGGAATAAGTTAAATGTTTATCTTCTATACTGAGTTTTCAAGGGAGACGGTGCCACTATGTTTACAACACATAATAGGAACTTAACAGGTAGTTCAACCAGTTAAGCCTTGTGGGGGTGGTATCGTAGGTCGCATGATCAGATCTTGGGTCATGTCAGGTCACTTAAGGAGGAATCCTTAACCTCTTTGCGTGTTCGCAGTAGGCTCGGTCTCCTCCAAGAAACAAAATATACATCAAACAGATGTTTACAACACAAAACATACTCTATTTTTCAAAGTAATCTAGTATACAGATCCTAGAAACAATCCTACTACTCATCAATTAAGATCTTTAAGGGTCACTTTGGCACAAGATTAGATTTGGGATTTAGAGACCCAAGATTAGGATTTGTCCAGGCTAGTCCTATTTGGTTTTAAATTTGAATTCTGGAGTCAGAAGCCAAATCAAGCACAGAATTATAGATATCAAATGACAAAATTACTCCTTATTCCCAATTGAAATGCAATTTGGATTTGCAATTCAAATGTCAAATTAAGGGGTTTAGTCTCATTTCACACGAGCTATAGGGCAAACCATAAAGGAGTTAGGTTTGGCAGACGTGAAAACCTTAATCAAAGTCAGAGCAGCGTTAGTCCCATTGACAAACAAAGCCCAAAGGCGTGCTACACAATAAAAAAATCACCTCAAAAAGCTAGAGAGAAACAAAACTAACAAGTATAATAGCTCTTGATTTGTCTATAAGGGTTAGGGTGCACAATGTGTGTACCCCAAATATTTATAAAGAGAACAATTACATAAAGGTCCACATAAAATAGGAAAATAACAAGTGAATATAAAGAACTTAAATAAAACACTATTTAACACTCCCCCTCAAGTTGGAGCATAGATATCAATCATGCCCAACTTGTCCACAAGAGAGCTGAAATGTTTCTTGGCCAGTAGCTTTGTGAAGATATCAGCAACTTGGTCTTCTGAGCGAGTAAAAGGAGTGCATATACAACCAGACAGAATAGATTCTCTGATAAAGTGACAGTCAACTTCAATGTGCTTGGTCCGCTCATGAAAGACAGGAATATTTGCAATAAAAATAGCTGCTTTATTATCACAGTGCATAGGAATAGGAGCAGAAGATCCCACATAAAGTTCTTTTAGAAGAGACTGCACCAACAGAAATTCACATGCAGTATGAGCCATAGCACAGTACTCGGCCTCAACACTAGATCTAGCAACAACATTTTGCTTTTTGCTCCGCCAGGTAACCAGATTTCCACCAAAAAAAAGTACAACAACCAGAGGTAGATTTTCTGTCTATCTTACTTCCAGCATAATCAGAATCAGAATAGCCTTCAAGAGAGCAATGACCATGTGTTCTATAAAAAAGGCCTTTACCAAGAGCTTTCTTCAGATATCTCAAGATATGACACAATGCTTCCCAGTAACACTGTCTAGGCTTGTCAAGATACCTGCTAACAAGACCAACAACAGTAGAAATATCAGCTCTAGTAACAGTCAAATAGATTAGTTTGCCAACCAGTCTTCTATATCTTTTACTGTCAGGATACAAAGGAGATTCATCATCATCCCAATTCACATTAGGATCTAGGGGTGTACCGATAGGACGAGCTCCAAGCATTCCAGTTTCCTGTAGAAGATCAAGAACATACTTCCGTTGTGATAGAACAAGAGCATTAGCAGTCCTAGAAACTTCAATCCCCAGAAAGTATCTCAGTTTACCAAGATCTTTAGTGACAGAATGCTTGCATAAGTAGGCTTTAATAGTATTAATTGCAGAGAGATCACAGCCAAATAAAATAATGTCATCAACATACAAAATAAGAACCACAATACCAGAGGACGTCTTTTTAATAAAGACAGAATGATCAACATGAGATCTGAGAAAGCCATAGGTAGACAGAATCTTGCTCAGTTTATCAAACCACGCACGCGGACTCTGCTTGAGTCCATAAATAGACTTTTTGAGGCGACCGACTTTATGTGACCACCCCTGAGCAACAAACCAGGTGGTTGCTCCATAGTCCATATAGACCTCCTCTTGGATATCACCATAAAGGAAGGCATTCTTAACGTCCAGCTGAATAAGGGGCCAATCCAGATTGATAGCCACAGAGAGCAGAACCCACAAAGAATTTAGCCTGGCAACATGAGAAAAAGTTTCAAAGTAATTAATACCATAAGTCTGAGTGTACCCTTTCTCCACGAGGCGGGCCTTCAGGCGTTTAACAGTTCCATCAGGATGATACTTGACAGTGTAAACCCAACGACATCCACCAGGTTTGCAATCAGACTGAGGATCAACCAGATCCCAGATACCTCTGTTAGTGAGAGCAGACATCTCCTCAGTCATGGCATGTATCCAGGCCGTACTCTATAATGTGTCATGCACATTTTTGGGTACAGAGACAGCAGAGAGAGCAGCAACAAAATCAATAACATGAACACTCTGGTGTGCAGTGGAGACATAGTTAGCAATATTATGAGATGTATATGATCTAGTACCTTTGCTGAGAATAATAGGTAAATCTAGATCAGAAGTTACTCGGCAGGGGCAGGACCTTCTGAAGGAGAAGATTGGTTGTCAGTGGGGGGGGGTCTTGAGCAGTAGGTTGTGGCGGCCGATTCCAACGTTAGTAAGCAATGGGAGGAGGAGACGTAGTCTCATCAGGTTGCAAAGCAGATGTAGAATCACTAATAATGGGCAGAGGCGATGCAATGAGATCTGAACTCAACATGTTCCCCTTAGTAGAGTAGTATGGAGTGTCCTCAAAGAAAACTACATCATTGCTCGTGAACCACTTTTTAGTAAAAGGATTATAGCAACGGCATCCTTTCTGAGTCTGTGAGTATCCCAGAAAAATACATTTTTCAACTCCAAGAGACAACTTGTCTTGAGTTGGTCCAAACAAACGAACAAAACAAGTCGACCCAAAAATTCTCGAAGGTACAGAAAACAGAGGAAGATGGGGTTGTAGTACTTGTACATGAATTTTATTCTCAATAACAGAGGAAGACATACAGTGTATCAGAAAACAGGCAATAAGAACCGCTTCTGGCCAAAAATATTTTGGAGCATTAGAATGTAGCATGATAGTTCTAGTAAACTTCAAATAAATGCCTATTTTTCCTTTCAGCAACACCAAACTACTGGGGTGTATAAGCACAAGAAGTCTGATGAATTGTACCCATAGAACGACAAAATAATTCAACATTTTTTTGATCGAATTCCAAAGCATTATCAGCACGTAGGATTTTAATAAGCATAGAATACTAAGTTTTAATTTCAGCAAAGAAGAACTTAATAGTAGGCAAGACTTGGGATCTATCTTTCAACAGAAACAACCAGGTAGCACGAGAGTAATCATCAATGAACAAAATAAAATATTTATTGCCAGACAAAATTGGAACATGACAAGGACCCTGTAAAAGGAGAGGCGGCTGTGGTGTTGTTGCACGTATGCAACGTGAGCAACCCAATAGGGTTCTCTTCTCTATTTATAGTAAAGGGTAATTTACATGTAGGTACAGCAGTAATATGAAATAGGAAATAAATACAAAGTGAAGATATATTAACACTCCCCCTCAAGCTGGAGTGTACACATTGTGGATGCCCAGCTTGCCGCATAAATTCTGGAACACTGCTGGACCTAATGGCTTTGTCAAGATATCAGCAAGTTGATCTTCAGACTTAACATATGGCGTCACCACATTGCCATTCTTTATCTGATCTCGAATGAAATGACAGTCAACCTCTATATGCTTTGTGCGCTCATGAAAGACAGGATTCCTGGCAATATGTATAGCAGATTGATTGTCACACTTGAGAATCATGGGAGTTTGAATCAAAATCTTCAACTCAGATAAGACAGATTTGACCCATTGTAATTCACAACATGCATGTGCCATAGCACGATACTCAGCCTCAGTACTAGATCGTGCCACCACTTGTTGTTTCTTGCTCTTCCAAGTAATCAGATGATCACCAAGAAAGGTGCAGTAGCCAGATGTAGATCGTCTATCAACTTGATTACCAGCCCAATCTGCATCTGCATAACCTGTAAGAGTCAAGGAAGATAGAGGACTCTTGGGTTTATAATAAGTGATCCCCTTTCCAGGAGCACTTTTCAGATATCTCAGAATCCTGCATACAGCTGTCCAATGTGACTGTCGTGGTGTACACATGTGTTGACTTACTACTCCAACAGCAAAAGAAATATCAGGTCTTGTGACAGTTAGGTAAATCAGCTTCCCAACTATTCTCCTGTAGTGACCTGGATCTGAATATGCAATATCATCTTCCACCTCCTTGATGTGATAATCCATAGGAGTGGATACAGGCTTAGAATCAGTCATACCCGTTTCCTGTAGTAAGTCAAGCACATACTTTCTCTGGGAGAGATTGATACCTGCATGGGATCTAAGTACCTCAATCCCTAGAAAATATCTCAGTTTCCCAAGATCCTTTGTGTGAAAATGATGTTGTAGTCCTTCTTTCACACGTGATATGCCTGTAGAATCACTGCCAGTAATCACAATATCATCAACATAGACAGCAATAAGTATGGACCCACCAGAAGAATTTGAATAAAATAGAGAGTGATCAGTCATAGAACGAGAGAAGCCCATCTGTAAAACAACAGCACTGAACCTGTCAAACCAAGCCCGAGGAGATTGTTTTAACCCATAGATAGCCTTCTTCAATTTGCAGACCTGCTGACACCCCCTGAGCAACAAAACCGGGTGGTTGCTCCATATACACCTCTTCCTGAAGAACCCCGTGAAGAAAGGCGTTCTTGACATCCAGCTGGAAAAGAGGCCAATCAAAAGTAGTAGCCAAAGAGATAAGGATCCGTACAGAATTGAGACGAGCAACCGGAGAAAAAGTCTCAAAGAAGTCCACTCCATATGTCTGTGTGTAGCCCTTGGCTACCAATCTGGCCTTCAACCGCTCAATCGAACCGTCAGGATTGTGTTTCACTGTGAAGACCCATCTGCAGCCCACAACTTTCTTGCCCGCAGGTAAGGAAACCAGATCCCATGTGCCATTATCAACCAGAGCAGAAATTTCCACCTGCATGGCCTGCATCCAGCCACTGTCCTTCATAGCCTCTAAGTGGTTCCTTGGTATTTGAACAGAATCCATCCCAACAGCAAATGCACGAGCCTGTGTAGATAAGTGCGACAAACAACATACATTGGATATGGGATGTCGAATAGTACATGATCGTATACCTTTCCGGACAGCAATAGGAAGATCAAGATCAGAAGCCGCTGCAGGAATCTCTTGAGTAGAAGATGGGGAAGGAGACTCATGGACTTGTGCCGCTACCTCATCTGGATCCGGTCTACCTCGCCTATGATAAACCTGGGTATAGGGTTGAATGGTAGGTGGATCAGGCGATATGTCTTCAACAATGATAGGTGGCACTCCCTCACTTGGAATTGCGGGTGGCACTCCCTCACTCAATTGCTCCCCCTTGCTCATAGCATGTGCAAAATACGGGCTGGTTTCATGAAAGGTGACATCCTTAGAGACAAACATACGACGCAAATTGGGGCAATAACACTTGTAACCTTTACTCGTACCAGAGTAACCAAGAAACAAGGTTTTCAAGGACCGAGGAGAGAGTTTGTCTTGTTTGGGATCAAAATTATGAACAAAGGATGTACAGCCAAAAACCCGAAGCGGCACATGAAACGGTGTGTCCATAGGGCGTAAAACAGAAAAAGGAGTGCGCCCATTCAAAACAGAAGAGGGCTGCCGATTAATCAAAAAACAGGCAGTGAGAAGAGCCTCAGACCAGAAACGTTTAGGCACATTGGATGCAAACATGATAGACCTAGTGATATCCAAAAGATGGCGATTTTTACGTTCAGCAACACCATTCTGCATAGGAGTATGAGGACAAGAAGTGTGGTGAATCATACCAACCAAACTGCAAAACTCATTCATTGCTTTCTGAACATACTCAAGGGCATTATCAGATTGAAAAATTTTGATATTGCAGTTAAATTGAACTTGAATTTGTTTATGAAAATGTTTGATAATGGAAAGCACAGACTCCCGACTTTTCAACAGATAAATCCATGTCATGCGAGAGTAATCATCAACAAAGGAAATGAAATAACTAAAACCATTATAACTTTGGTTTTTAACAGGACCCCATACATCACTGTGAACCAACTCAAACGGGCTAGAAGCCCGATTATTGACACGGACAGGATAGGACAACCGATGATGTTTGCCCAACTGACAAGACTGACACTCTAATGAAGACACATGAGCAAGATCGGGTTCCAATTTCTTCAGGCTGTCTAAGGATGGATGGCCATATCTGCAATGCCATAGCAAGGGGGAACCACTCAGCATGGCGGAGGAAACTGGAGCAGGAGGTGGAGGACGAGGTAGATAATCACCAGGAAAGAGGTAGAGGTCACCTTTCCTAGGCCCCCCACCAATCATCTTCAAACTCTTGAGATCCTGTAAGACAAAGCAGGAAGGCCCAAAAGTTACTGTGCAGTTCATAGTGTCAATCAACTTGGCAACAGAAAGTAAATTGAAAGGAAATTCAGGCACAAAATGAACAGATTTCAAATCAATAGCTGGAGTAAGGGACACAGAACCACTAGCCACCACCCTCCTCACAGAACCATCTGCCAAGGTAACAGATGGGTGAGGAATATATGAGTCAAAAGTGCGAAGCAGTCGCCTCATACCAGTCATGTGCTGGGAGGCACCAGAGTCAACCACCCAGGGAGTTGCGGATCCAGTAGCCATAAAAGATGTAGCCTGATTACCCGCGGTAGAGGCAAGGTGCGCTGAAGAAGCAGAAGAGGCGCCCACACTCCAATGTTGAGTAGCCTGAATAAACCGGTCATACTCCTCCTGAGTAAGTGTAATGCCAGAGGAAGTTGAGCTCGCAGGTGTAGAGTCAGAAGTAGCACAATTAGCAGCTCCAGCAGGTGGGGCGGCAGGTCGCCCATGTTTCTTCCAGCATCTGTCAACAGTGTGCCCCGGTCTGTCACAGAAAGTGCATCGAGGACGAGTCCCACGTCCTCTGCCCAAGCCAGGCCTGTCAGCTGTAGTAGATGCAGGTCGTCCTCCGCGAACTGCTGCAGCAATGGAGGCATGAGAATCTCCAGAAGGAACAACCGGAGAAGGATCAACAGATTCAAAGGTGGACTGTTGAATCCTAGAGAAGGCCTCCGCAAGGCTCGGTAATCTGTCAGATGCAAGAATCACACTACGCGCTGAACCAAACGAGGAGCTAAGGCCGGAGAGGAACTTGGCAGTGACAAGATCATCTCTGTCTTTAATCTGCTCAGCAACCTTCACGGGATGATAGTAGCTCAACTCCTGGGAAATAGACTGAATCACACCAAAATACTCTTCAAGGGATCGATCCCCCTGTTTCTCTGCAAACAGACGATCATAGATCATAAACTGGCGAAGAGCATTTTTCTCCTGAGCATAGTGCTGCTTAACAGCATCCCAAATCTCCTTAGCAGTGGAGTAGAACATGAACCTCGAAGCAATAGACGGTTCCATGCTACCCCATAGCCAAGTCTTCACAAGGCTGTCAAGACGTTTCCACTCTGCATAGTCTTTGTCAGCGCTCGTGAGAGGCGCAGAATCAACAAACTTGGCGCGGTCCCTCGATTCCAAGACAGTATGAACCGCATTCATCCAAAGCAGAAAGTTCTTCCCATTGAGCTTGATAGGAATAGGCGAGACCTCATAATAGGTCTTGTTCTCCATGATGCAACAGGGATATGGGTGACGGAGTGATACACGTCACGCAGAAGGCTGAGTGGACGGATAGATACACGTCCCGTGACGGAGAGATACACGTCACGACAGAAACTGGAAAGAGGATGCGTTACTGACGCATCAACAGCCTTCAAACGAGAGGTTCCTAATCACACATGAAGGTGATGTGATTAGGAAGCCACACTGGAAAAGACGAGACCCCCGGGTAGGACTTTAGAAGGCCGTTGTATCAACCGGAGATCCCCGAGCAGCAAGATCGGCGCCCGAAAAAGAAACCGAAAAGGCTGAAAAAGAGCCCGGAGACGTAGACTGAGCCTGTAGAGTGGTGCGACGGGATCTACGGCAGCATGGGACGAGCCACCGAGGATCAGCGGCGCCGCACGGAAGGCCCTTGCCCCTGCCGCACGCCGGCGGCAAGGTGCAGCAGCCGCTGCTGCTGGCTGCGGCGGCGGCCGGCGGCGGGAGAGGCGGCCGGCGCCCGGCGGCTGAAGGAGAGGGGCGGCGGGAGGAAGAGAGAGGAGGGGGGGGGGGGCGGCGCTGGGTGGGAGGGCCGGCGGCTGCGGAAGCCTAACCTGCTCTTGATACCATGTAAAAGGAGAGGCGGCTGTGGTGTTGTTGCACGTATGCAACGTGAGCAACCCAATAGGGTTCTCTTCTCTATTTATAGTAAAGGGTAATTTACATGTAGGTACAGCAGTAATATGAAATAGGAAATAAATACAAAGTGAAGATATATTAACAGACCCCATACATCAGCATGCACTAGATCAAAATATTTTTGCTACCAATCTAAGATTTTTTGGGAAATACAGTTCTGGACTGTTTCCCTAATTGACAAGCCTCGCATTGAAAAATGTGTGTGCCTACACCAGAAATAACATGTTTTAATTTATCAGCTGACGGATGCCCAAGTCTGAAATGTCATTGTAATGCGGAAACAGAAGACAATAATGTTGAAGCTAGAGATGTAGTGCCAATCCGTTTCAACTCATTCAAGTAGTATAGTCCATCAGGTCATTCATGCCCCCCACCAATCTTCATCCTCGTGCGAAGGTCCTGAAAAACACAAGCACCCGGTGCAAAGGTCAGACTGCAGTTCAGATTGCGTACAATTTTACAGACAGACAACAAGTTTAGCGGAAACTTTGGCACATATAAATCAGATCGCAAAAGGACTTGAGCACAGATATCACCAATTCCAGATACAGCAGATTTAGAACCATCAGCAAGCATAACAGCAGATTTAGAACAAGGCTTAGACAGTCTATAAAAGAGAGAACGATTGCCAAAAATATGAGAAGAGGCTCCAGAGTCAATCACCCATTTGGTATTACCAGCACTAGAAGGAGCACTCAAGAAGGCAGAATCACAACCAGTGTAAGTGGCAGCGTGAGCTCCGGATTCAGCAGCAGATGAGGAGGAAGCATCGGTCCTCTCAAGCAAGAGACGTTCCACCTCGGAGCGGATGAACTCAATAGTGGAGGTGCTCGAGGGAGCAGCAGAAGGAATCTGAGAAGCACCCTCAGACGCTGCATTTGCCCACGCAGGTGTGCCATGTTTCTTCCAACATCTGTCTTCAGTATGGTTGTTGCAGTCACTGAAGTCACAGTACCGTTGAGTAGCGGCACCTCCAGAAGAATCAACAGATGAGCCACGACCAAGGGAGCCACGGCCAAGCGACCCGCGTCCCCGTCCAGGAGCAGAAGAACGATATCCGGAGGTCGACAGTGACCCCTACCACGACCACGACTAGACATAGCAGCAAGAGCAGTAGTGTCACCAGTGTCAGAAGGCAAATCCGAAAAGGAAGCCAGCAGTCATTGTAGACGTTGAAAAGTACTCTCCAACGTGGGTAAAGGATCACTGGCGAGAATCTGGTCAACCACACCAGCATATGAGTTAGGAAGGCCGCAGAGGAACTGGACAACCTGGAGTTCCTGTTGTTGTCGATGCATCGTGGCTAAGTCGGTAGATAAGGGATGAAGATTCTCAAGCTCAGCCCAGACGCCTTTGAAGGTCTAAAAGTAGTCAGCAATATCGGCCCAGTGAAGTCCAGGCGGTACAGCTATATGTTTAGGTCAAACACCTTTTTCGGATTCTTACTATGCGAGTAGGTGTTGGCCCATTGATCCCGCATTTCCTTGGCAGTCGGGAGACAAAGTAGAGTAACACTGATGTGACTTTCATTGTTGTTCAGAATCCACATCATCACGGTCGAGTCATCCTTGGCCCAGTCATCATAGATCTTTTTCTCCTTGGACTCAGCAGTACTGGGCGGAGCAGGAGGCAGAGCCTCAGTCAGATGGGAATACTTGCCTTGTGACTTCACAAAGATCTCCATGGAGCAAACTCAATGTTGATAGTTGTGCCCATCTAGCTTCATAGTAGTCACTTGACGACAAAAGTCCTCATGGAAGGAAGCCAAGAGGGAGACCGAGTCCAAAAACGACAGAGAACAACAGCAGGAGTCAGAACCGCCTAAATCATCGGGCTAGGCGGCAGCAGGAAGATAGAGCAACTGGAAGGACCAGCTTACATGAAGACGATGCTGAGGCGCAGTAGAGAACCCGGCGGCTCAAGGGTTGACGCGGGCCGAGAGGTGTAGGGTTTCGAAGACCCTCAACACGAACAGCTGGAGGCGAAAAGCGATTGTGCGGGCTGCACTAATAAGCCAGGCCCACACGAGGAGGGGTCGCCGCCGGCAACGACGGGCGAGCGCAGCGACAGCAGCAGCCGAGGGGCGTCGGGGAAGAAAGAGAGAGAGAGGCGGCGGCTACAGGGAGGGTGGCGGCTAGAGCACCTGCTTTGGTACCATCTTCATTTTTCTGTAAGGGTTAGGGTGTACAATGTGTGTACCCCGTATATTTATAAAGAGAACAATTACATAGAGGTCCACAGAATAGGAAAATAACAAGTGAATATAAAGAACTTAAATAAAACACTATTTAACAATAGCAACAAGGAAGTAATTAAAAATTTAAAAGTACCCTAATGAAATGCATCATGATTAAAATAATTTTCCTCATTTATTATTTCATTTAATAAAGTATGTGCACGGATAGGGGTCAAGACGCAGCCAGGCGATGGCGGGTTACTCGACGTACCCTCTGAACCGTGTGAAATGGTTGGCTATTTTCCAAAAATATAACCTACAAACTTAGAGATTAATAGGTCTCTCAGAAAAACTTACAGATGACTAAGAAAAGCATGTGCTTCCTAAAAAGATCAATTGTAAAGTTGCATGGATTTTATAACTAAATCACAAATATGCTTTAGAATATAACTTTTACAACATCCAAGTTTAGGAGTGTGATATTTTGCTCACATTAATGCAAAAATGAAGAATGCATCAGAGTAAGCTCAAAGATAATCTTTATAACATCAGAAAATTTGTGTAATCAGTATAACCAATAGCAGGATCTCTTCTAGAAAAGGCATATCAAAGTGTTATAGAACTTACTGTGATATTAATGTAATCCCTGAAAAACTCAATTAAAACTTCTTCATCTATCCTCATTCTCTCTATAGTTTCTTCTTTTATGTAACCTTTCTGCAAATTTGATGACAATAATTGACAAATAATTAGCTATCCAGATAATTCTTAGAACCTGCTCTTAGTTACACGGAAAAGGCTAATATTAACCTGTGTAAGGAGATGGTCAACATAAATAACGACACTTTCCTCCAAACAAGCTTCAGCGAATCTTCTGAATGATCTTTCTTCAATGTAACTTGAGAGGCAAGGAAGAATTAAATTAATATTGAGATAAAAAGAAGAGAAAGATTGTATAATTATATAAGTTGAATTTCTACAGCCAGCCTCTCTCTTCACTTTAGTAGGAAAGTACTAGCCACTACAGAGATTCAAGTTTATTCATGAGAATAAAGTTGGATAATGATCAAGATTTTCTAAATCGTAATATATACTCAGAAATAACATGTGAACCTCACTGCTACGGTCAAGGTGGAAACTTGAACCATAAATCTTCCACCCAAAGGCAAACAGCTATATAGCTAGGTTGCTATATGTGAAAACATTAAGAATAGTTCATCATCATTGGACTTGCAAAGGCAAAATTTGATGTTAGTGGAACCAGCATCGAAATGTATGTACCTCTGGAAATACAGTTTTTAAGCTAGCAAGTCAAATTAGTTTGTTTTTACTTATATCATAGGCCTGATTATGTGGCCCAATAGTGTTTTGGGAGCCCAAGTTTGTTTTACCAATATCCTCTATACACGAGTAGGGTATGCTTAGTTGAATGAGATTAGTCCCTTCTTTTAGTTTTCCATAGAGTATTTGTTTGAATGAATGAGCTGTACGCAAGTATACTTAAGTCAGTTGTACACTAGTTTCCACTTTCCACGTGTTTTGTCCCATTCAGTGTATGTGTATTTGCTGCCTTAGAAATAAATATGCAATGGCCCATAACAAAAATTTCAAATGAAATTTTGATATTTAAGGCCCTGACGATTTCGACGACAAAAACCAGAAGTTTCGATAGAAAAAAATTTCCATGTTTTCCACTTCCCATCCATATATAAGTAAGCATGATGTTCTATGACACAGACAAGGAATCACCCACATAATCAACCTGATAACAAAGCAAAACTTTTGAAAATCCTAGAAGCCTTATCTTGGAGGTGGCCATCAAACTTCTCCTTGTTTATATTCACTCTATTATCGAACTACTACAATAGCATGTTGCAGAAGCTTTGACTAAATCAGGATATGTGCTCCTTGTGCAAGGGGCAAACGCCAAAGCAGCCTTCTCTCCGTTTCCTAGCCATTGGTGACCTACTATTTGAGAAAAAGAGGAGCTTTGACCTCTGTAGGGATGCATTCCCACAAGTCCCCAAGTATGACATCCTACATTTTTGTCACCCTACTTCAACCGGCCCCAAGTGGCAATAGGGGGATGTTTCCCCTTGCTTTCAGTCCTTCTGGGGTACCCAACCCTAGTAGACTTACCCCAAAAGCACTAAATATTTTGAGTATGTCCCTCTTCAAGCATTGTGTAGTGAAGCAGTTGCAGTTTATCCTTCCAATAATTCCCTCTAGGGAAGCGTGTTGATTTTGTCTTTCACGTGTGTTGTGACCTTGTCAAGCTCCACCAAATTGGTGTATAACTATTTCATTACCTTCATCAAAAAAATTTCGGCAACAACAAAGGATCAGTCAAATCTTGCTACTATTATCTAGGATTTTTTTATTATAATGAAACCCGTTGTTCCTAGATAATAATGCCAAGGATACCTTAGTCATAAGCTCACTCGGTTTGTATCCACCAAAGACATCTTCCATCAATGGTTGTGTCTGCTTATCCTCTACCTAGAACGGTATGGAAGAAACTAGAAAGAAAGAATTAACACATTATTGAGTGTCAAGATGCTTCTACTCCACATATATGTCCTCAAAGAGAGTTGGGACCTAGGTTGATGTGAAACTCACCCAACCATCTCATCGATCATATGTCATCTACCACCCTTCGGAACCAAATCCCCATCACGATGCTTCATAAAAGGCAACCATTGTGTGATGTTCTTTTCCAAGGTTATTGGATGTGTTAGCCTTGTTCATAACCTTGGTGTTTTATGGTTGATAATATGTGTATAGGGATCTATTTGTAAGTGTGATAAAAGTCAGGGACCTATGTGTAAAATCTCTTGTATGTAAATATAGAAGCACCCCAACCGTGAGAAAGGGTTGAGGAATTCTCCCATCTTCTATTTGCATTTACATGGTATCAAAGCTACAAGAAAAACCCTAAGAGAGTTGTCAATCTCTCCAAAGAAGCCTTAGTAAGTTGTCATCACCATCTTGAGGTCTGCAAGCATCAGGGAACAACGACAACTCCCAAGTTTTTCATTCGTTGCTACAGTATTGTACGGTAGCATGATGACCATTATGGTGACTGACGTCCCCTCTTTGGTTGAACTTAGGTTCTACCCTTTTGGGAAGTCCTTCCTTTTGGTCCCAGCTGCCCTACGGTGCTTGTGACTAACTGCTACATCCATGTTTCTTCTCCAAATCAACATTGCATCCGGCTTATGTCAATAACCTCTTATTGCTGCATGAAGTTTGGCTTCCAACAAAGGACTTAAGGGTTGTTTTCCTCCCTTAAATCTGGTCAAAAAGGGGCATCCCTGAACCTACTACCTTTCCCTAGAAGGTCACGTGCATAGGTAATCCGAGCGAGCTTTGGTCATTCTCCCAAGCTACTGTAGTCGTGAAGCATTGTAGCACAATTACTATAAAATTTGGGAAAGTCTGTTTTTGAGGCTAAATAGTCTGGTTTCAAGGTTCATAGTTTCCACAAAGTGTGCAAATATCTGATTTCAAAATTTTATTGTCCCTTGGTGAGGAAAAAGTTTATTTCTTGAAGAGAAAAGTCCGATTTCTTGAAGAAAAAGTTTGAATCTTTGCTAGAGTCTGGTTTATTGTCCCCTATTCTGCTTTTTTCCTATTTGATTAATCGGTTGGGTGCATTTTTTATCAACATGGTTGATAAAGAGTTTGTGGTTCACCAATCCACTACGACAATCCAAGAAGAGTTACATGGATTCCATGTAAAGTCCACCAATATGGTTGCTGATGATACTCTAGAGAAAACTACATATCATGTCTTTGTCTAAATAAGTGTGAACTGAGGTGCCGCAATGCAACGTGCAATACAGCGTGGGTGACGCAATAGGCCTTCTCCCTTTTTATTTAAAAGAGAAGTTGGAGAATTTACATAGAGGTCCAACAGGATATAGAAATTACAAAATAGAATAAATAGCTGAATATATATAAAATATATTAACACTCCCCCTCAAGCTGGAGTGTACACATCGTGTAGACCCAGCTTGTTGCAAAAACTCTGAAATGCCGCTGGACTCAATGGCTTCGTAAGAACATCTACAAGTTGATCTTCAGACTTGACATGCGGAGTCACAACGCTTCCATTCTTGATCTGATCTCTAATAAAGTGGCAATCAACCTCTATGTGCTTAGTACGTTCATGGAAGATTGGGTTCTTGGCAATGTAGATGGTCGCTTGATCATCACATCTGAGTTCTACAGGAGACAAAATAGGAATCTTTAATTCAGAAATTATAGATTGAACCCATTGCAACTCAAAACATGCATGTGCCATTGCTCTATACTCAACTTTTGTGCTAGATCTTGCCACAACATTTTGTTTTTTGCTTTTCCAGGTAATAAGGTGATTTCCCAGAAAAAGTGCACTATCCAGACGTAGACCTCTTGTTATTCAGATTACCAGCCCAATCTGCGTCTGCATAACCAGTAAGAGAGTGTAGATACAGGAGTCTTCGGCCTATAATAGGTGATTCCCTTACCAGGTGCACCTTTCAGATATCTCATAATACAACAGACTGATGTCCAATGAGTCTGTTGTAGTGAGCTCATATGCTAACTCACCACTCCTATAGCAAAAGAAATGTTTGGGCGTGTGACTGTCAGATATATCAATTTACCCACAATTTTCCTGTAATATCCTGGATCTGGATAACCAGTATCATCAGTCATCTCCTTCACATGATAGTCCATAGGAGTAGACACAGGCTTGGACTCACTCATACATGTTTCCTGTAGTAAGTTCAGCATGTATTTTCTCTGAGACAAATTGGTACCTACATGGTATCTAAGTACTTCAATGCCCAGAAAATATCTCAGTTTTCCCAGATCCTTTGTATGAAAGTGCCCCTGCAAGCCTTCTTTTACACGAGATATGCATGTGGAATCACTGCCACTGATAAAGATATCATCAACATACACAACAATAATAATAGATACACCAGAATAAGTAGAATAAAATAAGGAGTGGTCAGTAACAGAACGAGAAAAGCCCATCTTTATCACAACATCACTGAACTTGTCAAACCAAGTTCTAGGAGATTGTTTCAATCCATAGATGGTTTTCTTCAATCTACACACCTTCTGACACTCCCCCTGAGCAACAAAACCAGGTGGTTGCTCCATGTATACCTCCTCTTGTAGGTCACCATGAAGAAAGGCATTCTTGACATCGAGTTGAAATAGAGGCCAGTCAAATGTAGTAGCCAGAGAAATAAGAATACGCACAGAATTCAAACGAGCCACTGGTGAAAAGGTCTCAAAAGAAATGAACCCCATATGTCTGAGTGTAACCCTTTACCACCAGTCTAGCTTTCAATCTCTCCACATAACCATCTGGATTATGTTTTACTGTAAATACCCATCTGCATCCCACAATATTTTTATCTGAAGGTAAGTCAGCAAGTTCCCAGGTGTTGTTCTGTAACAGAGCAGACATTTCAACAAGCATGGCCTGTTTTCAGCCAATATCCTTCATAGAATCAAGATGATTTCTTGGAATGACCACAGAATCAATCCTAAGGGCAAATGAGCGGGCCTGCTGAGATAATTTGGACAAACAACACACATTTGCAATAGGATGCCGAATAGTACAGGAACGGGTACCTTTGCGAACAGCAATGGGAACATCAAGGTCAGATGGTTCTTCAGGAATCCCTTGAGTAGAGGAAGATGGGGAGGGCTCAGAGACTGGAGTCACTACCTCCTCTGGATCTTGTCTGCCTCGTCTGCTATAAACATGTGAATATTGTTGAATTAGTGGACCATCTGCTGGTTGCTCTTCCTGAATTATAGTATAGCCAGGAATGATAGGTGGCACTCTCTCACTCTGATGTGATGGTGGTACTCTCTCACTAGCATCTGATGGTGGCACTCTCTCACATAATTTCTCCCCCTTGCTGGGAACACTAGAGAAATATGGAGTGGATTCATGAAATTTCACATCCCTAGACACAAACATACGACGGAGACTTGGACAATAACACTTGTACCCTTTGCTAGTGTTGGAGTACCCAAGAAAGAGAGTCATAATTGACCTAGGAGATAACTTATCAGCCTTAGGATCAAAATTGTAGACAAAGGAAGTACAACCAAACACTCTAAGGGGAACAAGGAAAGGTTGATCTTTGGGACGTAAGACAGAGAAAGGAGTACGTCCTTGAAGCATAGAAGAGGGTTGTCTGTTGATAAGGAAACAAGCAGTAAGTAAAGCGTCAGACCAGAATCGCTTAGGAACATTAGATTGAAACATGATTGTCCTGGTAATATCAAGAAGATGACGATTTTTCCTCTCTACTACCCCATTCTGCTGAGGGGTGTGAGGACAGGATGTACGATGTATCATCCCAACAGAACTGCAAAAATCAGCCATAGCATTTTGAACATACTCCGAGACATTATCAGATTGAAGAACTTTAATATTGCAATCGAATTGAACTTTATTTCTTGATGAAAATGTTTGACAGTAGATAGCACAGACTCTCAACTTTTCAACATACAAATCCAAGTCATAAGCAAAAACTCATCCACAAAGGAGATAAAATAACAAAACCATTATAGCTATGGTCTTTTACAGGACCCCAAACATCACTGTGGACCAACTCAAAAGGACAAGATGCTTGTTTATTGACACGACCGGGATAAGACATCCTATGATGTTTCCCTAGTTGACAGGACTGACACTCTAGAGACGATACTTGAGACAATTCCGATTCTAACTTCCTCAGACTCTCTGATGAAGGATGTCCATATATGTGGTGCCACAGTAAGGGAGAGCCACTCAACAGGACAGCTAGAGCATGAGCAGATACTTGGTGAGGCAAAGTGTCACCGTGGAAGAGGTATAGATCACATTTCCTAGGCCCCCCACCAATCGTCATCATACTCTTGAGATCCTGTAATACAAAACAAGAAGGTCCAAAAATTACCGTACATTTCACAGTATCAATCAATTTAGCAACAGACAGAAGATTAAAAAGAAATGCAGGCACATGATGTACGGATTTAAGATCAATTTTAGGAGTCAGAGAAACAGATCCACTGGCTAACACTCTCCTCACTGAACCATCTGCTATTGTTACAGATTTGTGAGGAATGTGTAAATCAATGGAATGAAGTAGTCTCCTCATACAAGTCATATGTTTTGACGCACCAGAGTCAACGACCCATGATGAAGTAGAACCAGAAGCCAATAAAGAGGTAGCCTGATTACCAGTGGTGGACGCCAAGTTGGTTGAAGACGATGATCCCAAACTCAGATGCTGGGTTTAGCCAAAATAAATCTATCATATTCCTCCTTGGTGAATGTGATGCCAGAAGAACTAGGACTCGCAGCAGGAGGCTCAGTATACTCAGTAGTGGTAGCATAGTTTGTTGCTCCCACAGGTGATACAGCAGGTCGACCATGCTTCTTCCAGTACTTCTCAACTGTGTCCAGGTTTGTCACAGAAAGTGCATTTAGGGCGAGCTCCACGTCCTCGGCCCATACCTGTCTGTTGTCCTCTCACTGTAGCAGCTACAGAACCATGAGAATCTCCCGGAGATGAGACTGTGGTAGGATCAACAGGTTCAAAATTTTCCTGTAAAATCCTTGAATAAGCCTCTTCCAAGCTGGGAACTTTATCAGAAGCTAGGATGACGTTGCGGGCAGAATTGCACGAAGAACTCAGATCAGACAAGAATTTTGTTGTAATCAAGTCATCTCTATCTTTGACTTGCTCCTAGACAGTCACTGGATGGTAGAAACTCAAGCTCTTATGCAATACCTTGGATCACTCCAAAATATTCTTCTAAAGGTTGGTATCCCTGTCGTTCTGCAAAGAAGCGGTCATATATCATGAACTGACGAAGCGCATTCTTTTCTTGAGAATAATGTTTCTTTACTGCATCCCAGATCTCTTTGGCAGTAGTGTAGAACATGAACCTCGAGGCAATCCCAGGTTCCATGCTCCCCCACAACCAAGTCTTCACCGGACTATTATGGCGCTTCCATTCAGCATAGCCTTTGTAGGTAGATGTAGGAGGATCAGAATCAATGTGTCTCGCCTTGTCGCGTGACTCCAACACTGCATGGACAACATTCATCCATAAGAGATAATTCTTCCCGTTCAGCTTAATGGAGGGGATAGGTGACATCACACTGTAGATGGTAGATGCCTTCATGTCCTCCATGATTTAACGAGAAGAGCGACTGATTGATACACGTCACAAGAAGATTTGAGTGACAGAGAAATACATGCCACGTCACATAATCAAATGCGTATCTGACGCATCCACAGCCCCCAACTGAAATTCCCTAATCACACATGGAGGAGATGTGATTAGGAATTTCCTACGTACCGACGGACCCTCCGGTTTGGGATATAGAAATCCGTTAGATCAACCGAAGGACCCGACGATCTGGAGAGAGGGGAGACTGCGGCTACTGCACCTGGCCCGGGAGGCGGCTGATGCGCCCGCCTTGGGCCGGCGACGGCTGTCCACCCCTGGGGCGGCAACCGGGGGTGGTTGGCGACCGACCGACCTACGGCTGTTGGAGCCGGTGGCGCCCGTTGCGGCTGCTGCTGGCTGGCGCCTGGTGGCTGTTGGCTGGCGCCTGGCGGCCGGCGGCTACTGGCTGCCTTCGGTGCTGCCGGCGACGACGCTGGGCGGCTGACGGCTGGGTAGGGTTAGGTTAGGATCTTTGCTCTGATACCATGTGAACTGAGGTGCCGCAATGCAACGTGCAATGCAGCGCGGGTGAGGCAATAGGCCTTCTCCCTTTTTATTATTAAGAGAAATTGGAGAATTTACATAGAGGTCCAGGAGGATAGAGAAATTACAAAATAGAATAAATAGCTGAATATATATGAAATATATTAACAAGAAGAATATGCTCAATTGATGCTTCTTCGAGCTTAAAAGCAGGCAACAACTTCAATCTCCATTGCACAAAGGTCCGATTTGTCATGCATTTCACAGGCATCTGAGGCATCTACGTCCAAGTCAGACTGGGTCCTTGATTCTGGTGCAACTGATCACATCACCGGGGTAGATGTTCACCACCTACACCCATAAGCCCAACCTACCTAGTGTCACCCTTGCAGACGGCTTTGTTGCCTCTGTTAAGGGAACGGGAACAGTGTCACCATCTCCACATATATCCCTACCATCTACGTTTTCCTTTAATTTATTATCAATTAGCAAATTAACTCGTTCTCTTCAAGCCTTCGTTACTTTCTTACCAGATACTTGTGTTATACAGGAGTTGAAGACAGGGAAGAAGATTGGCGAAAGACATGAACTGGTTGGACTATACTACTTGCAGCAACTTTCCACAACATGTGTTGTTGCATCTCCTTTAGTGGTGCATAGTTGTCTTGGTCATGTGTCTGTAGAAAAGCTTAAGATTTTGGTTCCAAGTTTGTCTAACCTGGAGAGTTTGCAATATGAATCATGTCAATTTGGGAAACATACAAGGTTTGTCTTTAGGTCTAGGGAGAGTCAAAGATGAAAGTCTATTTTTGAGCTGGTAGATTCTAATGTATGGGGTCCAAGTCGTGTTACATCTAAACTTGGATTTCGATATTTTGTCATTTTCGTCGATGATTATTCTCATGTTACATGGCTTTATTTAATGAAGGAACGATCTGAACTTTTGTCCATATTCAAGTCTTTTTGTACAGAAGTGGAAACCCAGTTCAATAAGAAAATTTGTACTCTTCGTTCTGACAATGCTAGAGAATACTTCAGTCGTGACTTCATCCATTTCACCTCAACACATGGCATCATACATCAATCATCTTGCTCACATACTCCACAACAAAATGGAGTGACTGAGAGGAAAATCTGTCATATTGTTGAGACTGCTCGCACTCGTCTCCTTCATATGCATGTTCCTAGAGAATTCCGGGGGGATGCAGTTCTCACTGCCACCTACCTCATCAATTGTATGCAATCATCTATTCTCCAAAACTGCATACTTGTTCAGATCTTTCATCCTATAAAGCCATTGCACAATGTTCCACCTAGAGTGTTTGGATGTGTTTGTTTTGTCCATTGTCTTGATCCATGTATGGATAAATTGAGTCCAAATTCCGTCAAATGTGTTTTCTTAGGTTATTCTCGAGTTTAAAAGGGGTACAAGTGCTACAGTCCTACCTTACATCGCTTCTTTGTATTTGCAGATGTCATCTTCTTTGAACACACATATTACTTTGATGATATTTCTTCAGTGACACCCGTAGTTGTGGAGGAACTCTTGTCTCTTCCCATCATTGATGAATCTCCTATTTTTGAGTCCCCTAGTAATGATGGTCCTCGTGATGTAATTTCCAATAGTAAAGCCTTTAGATTATAAAGCCTTTAGATTATAATATCAAATCAAATAACAGATACCATTATTCATTCCAATAGTAAAGCCTTTAGATTATAATATCTATACATAATGATGTAGTGCTTAATATACATGTATCAGAAAGGGTTAGAATGCAAATCTTAGTACTTCATGTTATGAATAAACTTGCAATCAAAATAACAAAATCGACGTATAGAAAAATGTTTTTAGTTGCCCAAACAATACATCTACAATAATACTGCTCAGAGGCCATTATAGTCAGTTTAAGTAGTGTAAGAACTTACACTTTTACATCATTGAAATAATCACAGAATGTTGCAACTAGATACTCGGTCACCTGTCCTTCAAGCCATTCTGAGATGCAGAGGAAAGAGATTAAGTAATAGTAACACGTCAAAGTACATTGGCAAATTTAAGAAGCAAGAAAATGAATACATTAGAATATCGGTGACATGAAAATTATAGAAGACTAAATGGCTTGGTCTGGCTCAATGAAACTGATCATTATCAATGAAAACAAGATCAACCAGTCATTGCCCTTTTATCCTAAGTCTTGTAACCATGATAAGAATAATTTGTAAGACATCATTAACAAATGTCCCACCACGGCCCAACCACTATAGTATCTCCTCTCACTAGCAGAGTATGATGAGACGTTTTAACAAACTGGCTTCAGATTTCCCCCCACTGCAACTTTAGCATGCCAAATCAAGTGGTTTGTCTGGATTTTCCAGACTAAACTCTATGAGCCTTAAGCTATACGAATCTTAATCTAGTTATGGGCATTTTTGTAATATATCACATAATGCAGTTATGAAGTGTCTAAAGTCTATAGGCCTGCAAGATATGGGTTAATCTCTAACCATACTTAGTATCACTTTTTACGCAGCAATTGTTAACTATTGGTGTATATAGAAAATTGATGTCTAATATCCTTAGTTTTTAGCCAATTGATGCATGGCATATGACTATATTCCTATATTACTAGAAGCCAAAGAATTTAATTTTCACTTTACCTCTATAGAGAGTGAATAGAAATTGTATTGGATGATTAAAAAGGTGTACAATGCATTCGCTTATATAGGATAAGAGAGGAGAGACTAAAACAGAGATGAGCAATATGGGAGTAAACTACGTAAGTAAAAAACATAAGTGAGGCGCATGCTAGGCACGTCACTCGGTGAAACATAAACATATCTCTATACTCCTTGGGTGACTTCGCTACCGCAACAGAGACATGTGGGTGCATTGTCTTTACCGGACTGGGTAACAAAGGTCGACTTGTCACTCTATGACCGAGTGGTGGTGACTACATCCTATTCTAAGAAAGCAAGACACGCCCTAGAGTAGTTGTCAACCAAAGAAGGAAGCTCCAAACAAAATCTGACTGCAGAAGCCCTCATACTCATAATTTAGTCCTAACAAGAACTTGATCGATGTCATCTAATCTCATTGTTGGTGCATCTTTTCAATGTCTATAAAGAGAGGAATCATATTGTGCAAATCATCAGCCAAGCGAATCACTTCACCAAAGTATTGTGTAGGTGACTTATCACCCTGTTGCGGTCCATATAGCTCTACCGACATATCGTACATGCAAGAGACATTTGAAACTTTGAATACATAAAGTTTAAGATGATCCCACAATGTCTTGCACGTCTCGAAGTGGTTTGTCATATCTACTATATTCAGCTCCATGTTATTCCACAATCTCAAGAGATTTGCATTATGTTGCTCCCACAACTTCTATGCATTAGGATCTTTGGTTGGCTCAAAGATCAGATGTTTTCTGTGTCCTTGGCCCTTAAACCAAATCATAACAATATGGCTCCATTGACTATAATCCTTCTCATCAAGTTTCCAGGTATTAATTATCTGGTAATGAACTGTAGAAATTGTCAGTTGAGCTACCATCTCTTCTTTTCAGCCATTAGAAGAAGGATATGAGAGAAAAGTTGAGGATGAGAACCTTACATTAATTATCTGGTAATGAACTGTAGAAATTGTCAGTTGCGCTACCATCTCTTCTTTTCAGCCATTAGAAGAAGGATATGAGAGAAAAGTTGAGGATGAGAACCTTACAGATTGTTGGACAATAGAAAATACCAACCAGACAAAGCCACGCTGCAAACTACACTCAAACAGCCTTTTTTGTGTGCAAATACTGGTGCTTCTACAGTAACCCGCAGTCAATAGTTGGAAGAAGAGATTAATGACCACAAAGGCTGCTTTCAATAGGCTTGACAACCCAAGGGAAGAAAATAGGGTCAAGAGCGACCCTCTAGGACCTATTTTGGAGGGGGAACCCACCCTTTCCTTCCCATTCTCTTGGCCACAAAAAGAGCAGCAGTAGCTGTTGTATGCAGCAACTAAGATGGACGATGGAGGGGCCCCATATGTATATGTGGCTGGAAAACACTTCCTCATTGCTGCTAGAGTTGAGGAAGATCCGCCACAACAAACATCTCTGACAAATCTTTATATACGAAGGAGCAAAGCCCTCTACAATAATCGTCACGCTACAGTGACATGTTGTACCAGCATTGCAGCAACCAAGAACTGACAGAGGTGGAAACAAGGATGACAACTTGTATTTTGCAAACCATGTAGGTATTCAAGCGCTAGGCTCTAATACCGTGTGATCGCTAGAGCGAAGTGGGAGAAATCCTCGACAATTTCTCACGGTCGGGGTTCTTGTATATTTACATATAAGAGACTTTACAGACTTTACACATAGGACCCTGACCTTTTCTCAGACTTACAAGTAGGTCCATGTATCTACATACTAACAAAGATGATCTTTACTTCTATTGTTTGTATAAGTCGTTTGGTCACCACCAAAGAAGCATGGATACTCCAAAATAGGTGTCGTACCCGTACCATGTATTATATACTAGTACTCTTTAGATACGCATGGATATGTATTGGATACTTCTCCAGACGTATACAATTTTCTTTTCACTTTTGAAGGATACTTCGTGGATACATCTTGGATACTTCATGGATACCGCCCAGCCCATTTATATAGAGATACATACAAAAAACTGATTTTATTTGTTAGTATGTGCCTATTGTCATTGGTAGTTTTACAAATATTATACTTTTTTTCTTGGCTCTCAAATAAAATATGAGAGTCTTGGGACTACTACGGAAATTAGTGTGTATGGTAATTATGTATCTAGACAAAACTATACTATAAACCAAGTTGACATTCTAATAAACTATTGTTAGTTTCTTACTGAAAGTAACTCATTGTTACTTCTTATTAGTAGCCTAATGTTAGTAACTTAGTGTTAGTTCCAAATTCTGATAAATTAATGTTAGTTCTAAATTTTTTCGGAACTCTTCGGGTCACAAAATAAATTGTAAGTTCAACTACAATAAAATCCAGTTGAATGTTAACTATATATATATATATATATATATATATATATATATATATATATATATATATATATGTGTGTGTGTATAGGACTCATCTTTAATGCTCGTGCGGGTAGCTTGGATTTCGCTACCCGTCCCGCCCGAAAAGTAACTATTTGATCAGAAAAGTAACTCTCTAGACAAAAAAGTAACTATACGACTAAAAAAGTAAAACCGGGCAGAATACACAGCAAAATAATTATATATTTGTATATTTGTTATAGTTGATGCAAATGTAACTGTTTATGCATGAAAAGTAACAATTTGTAAGGTAAAGTAACCCTCTACATGTGTAAAATAAGAAACTCCAAAAAAAGTAACCAAAATATGGAGCGGTTGCGGGCAATGAATGAACGCCCATATATATATATATATATATATATATATATATATATATATATATATATATATATATATATATATATATATATGTATGTGTGTGTGTGTATATATATAAATGTATACATATATGTATATGTGTGTGTGTGTATGTATATGGCCATTCATTTGCTACCCACATGGGTAACTAACTTTAGTTACATGTGGACCTATTTTGTAATAGAAAGGTACCTGTTTGTAATGAGACAGAAATCGTTTGTAATGAGATGACCAAATTTGTAATACAAACACTCGTTTTGCATTACAATGTAAACTACTGTCATAAATATTATTCTTACTGTAATCAGACGTGTAGTACAAAACGAGTATTTGTATTACAAATTTGGTCATCTCATTACAAACCAGTACCTTTCCATTACAAAATAGATCCACGGGTAACTAAAGTTAGTTACCCATGCGGGTAGTGAATATATACCATATATATATATATATATATATATATATATATATATATATATATATATGCACACACACACACATATATGCACTATTTACAAACTTATTTGTTATTCAAACAAACCCCTTCTAGACTATGGATCAAATGTATGGCAATGGCCATATTAAGTTCATGATATCTATTCATTAGAATGCTTGTTGTTAGGATTTTGAACCGTTGCAATGCTAATTCAATATCTTGTATTATGTTGCTAATAATATCTATTATAATCTCACTCTTAGGGTTTTTTCATGTGAGTCATACACACCATCCACGTGTACTATATCTTTGTTTCAGCCTTAGTATTCAATTAGCAACAATCGTTCATCTCTGTTATCCAATCTATATCTCTCTTATTGAAGGACACATGTCTCACAATCAAGTGTGATGATCATGCACCACTTTAGAAATATCAATTATAATACGGAAAGCAATAAAGGGTGATAATATAGAATGTTGTTATAAGTTATAACTATGTTAACAAAGAGTACAAAGGATCATATGCTAGGGCAAAAGGGCACTTGCTAAAGAACTAAAGATCCATGCAATGGAATTGAAATCTACTCAAAATTCACTATAGAGCACGTAAGTGATATTCTGGATAATGCGGAAAAAGGTCTTGTATTATTCGATGATAAAAGAATATACAAGAGTCTCTATATAATACACAAAAGAACCACAGGGTCTAGAGATAACCCATGTGGGATAAAACATAAGTGTAAAGGAAAAGAATAATAGAAAATAGACTAAGTGTAAAAGAGAAAAACACAGCAAAGTCTATCTACTAATACTCCCCCTCAAGCTGGAGCATAGATGTCAATCATGCCCAGCTTGGATGTCATATCAGTGAAGCGCTTCTTCAGAAGAATCTTTGTGAAGATATCAGCAATCTGCTCATCAGTATGAATGTAAGGGGTAGAAATCTGACCAGATAGAACCGCCTCACGAACAAAGTGACAGTCCACTTCAATATGCTTCGTGCGCTCATGGAAGGTAGGGTTGCTAGCAATGAAAGTGGCTGCTTTATTATCACAGAACATAGGAATGGGCGACAAGTCTGAAAAACCAAAATCTGTCAGAAGGCTTCGAATCCAGAAGAGCTCGCAGGTAGTATGTGCCATGGCGCGATATTCAGCTTCAGCACTAGAGCGGGAAACCACAGCCTGTTTTTTTGCTCCTCCATGTGACTAAATTGCCCCCAACAAAAGTACAGTATCCAGAAGTGGAGCGGCGATCAACCTTGCTCCCAGCATAATCAGAATCTGAGTAGCCCAGTATCTTACAGTGCCCATGTTTTTTGTAGAGAAGCCCTTTTCCAGGAGAGTTCTTCAAATAGCGCAGAATATGGCAAACAGCATCCCAATGACATTGTCGGGGTTTGTCAAGGTAGCGACTAACCAATCCGACAGCAGTAGTAATGTCAGCTCGTGTGACTGTGAGGTAGATAAGCTTCCCGACCATTCGTCTGTACTGATGAGTGTCAGGATATGCAGGAGAGGCTTGATCATCCCAATCAGTGTTAGGATCAAGAGGGGTGCTAGCAGGCTTAGCACCTAGGAGTCCAGTCTCAGATAACAAGTCCAGAACATACTTCCGCTGAGAAAGACACAGTCCTGCAGAAGAGCGAGAGACCTCTATCCCAAGAAAGTAGCGTAAAGAACCGAGGTCTTTAGTAACAAAGTGCTTTTCAAGATACCGCTTAGTTGCCTGAATACCTGCTGCATCACTCCCAGAGAGTATAATATCATCAACATACACAATAAGAATAATAATGCCAGCTGTGGATTGTTTAACAAAAACAGAAAGGTCCGACTGAGAGCGGCGAAAAGAATAATCCTGGAGAATAGTGCTAAGTTTTTCAAACCACGCACGTGGACTCTGTTTGAGGCCATAGATAGCTTTTTTTAAACTACAGACTTTAAATGGCTCCCCCTCACAGATAAAGCCGGGGGGCTGAGACATGTAGACTTCTTCATGTAGATCGCCATAGAGAAAGGCATTTTTCACATCGAGCTGGTATAACGGCCAATCAGAATTAACAGCAACAGAGATCAAAATCCTGACAGAATTAAGTCGTGCCACAGGAGAGAAGGTTTCAAAATAGTCAACCCCATAGGTCTGAGTGTATCCTTTAGCAACCAGTCTGGCTTTCAGGCGCTCGACCGTACCATCAGGCTGATATTTCACTGTGAAGACCCAGCGACACCCAACTGGCGAGCAATCAGTAGGAGGATCAACAAGAGTCCAAGTATGACGATCAGTAAGAGCCTTCATTTCTTCTTCCATTGCCTGACGCCATGCTGGGATTTTAAGAGCCTGAGCAGCAGTCTTAGGGACAGAAATAGCAGACAGAGCAACAGTAAAGTTGGCAAAATTAGAATTCAAATGAGCAGACGTACAAAAATTCCCAATTGGATGTTTCGTACAAGCATGTGTCCCCTTTCTCAGACTAATGGGAACATCCAGGTCAGAAAATACCTACGGAGGTGGCTGATCTGGCGTAGAGGACGTGGACGATGGAGAGGCCATAGAGGGAGCTGTTGGCTTTGGTCTTCTGTGATAAACCTGCAGAGGGGGCTTCTCACTTGTAGATACAGGAGCAGGGCTATCATACTCATCATCCACCATAGGTAAGGGCGTATCAGTCAACAAATCAGACGTAAGAGCAGAACCCTCCGAAGAGAAAAATGGCATGTGTTCAAAGAATACCACATCCGCAGATACAAGCCATTTATGTGAAGCAGGATCATAACACTGATATCCTTTTTGAGTGCGGGAATAGCCCAAAAAAACACACTTGGTGGCCTTGGGATCTAATTTAGTAAGACCAGGTCTAAGGTTCTTCACAAAGCATGTGCTCCCAAAAATACGCGGTGGTACAGCAAACAGTGGTAGATCAGGGAAAAGAATTTGAAAAGGGATTTTATTGTGAAGTACAGAGGAAGGCATGCGGTTTATGAGATAGCAAGCAGTGGAGATTGCCTCAGGCCAGAATTTGTGAGGAACATGGTAGTGAAAGAGAAGTGTGCGGGCGACCTCAAGGAGATGGCGATTCTTACGCTCAGCGACACCGTTTTGTTGTGGGGTATAAGCACAGGAAGTCTGGTGAATGGTGCCCTGACGTTTACAAAAAGACTGAACAGAAATTTGCACAAATTCCAAGGCATTGTCTGTGCGAAAAATCTTGATGGGCTTAGCAAATTGAGTCCGAATTTCCGCAAAAAACTCAGAAATTTTTTCAACTACAGTAGATCTGTCTGTCAGTAAAAATAACCATGTGGTTCTGGAAAAATCATCAATAAAACTTAAGAAATATTTGAATCCAGAAACGCTAGGCACAGAACACGGTCCCCAAATGTCAGCATGCACAATGTCAAAAGGGGCTTTAGAGCCAATACAAAATTTTGCAGAAAAAGTAGAACGGTGTTGTTTGCCCAATTGACATGTTTCACAATAAAATCTAGTGCTAGCAACAGTCGCTAATAAAGCCTTCAACTTCTCAGCAGACGGGTGGCCCAGACGGTAATGCCACTGAATATTAGGAACTGTAGATGTCAGGAAAGCAGCTGGCTTCGGCTCGTCCAAATAGTATAATCCATCCGGTCCCTCATGGCCTGAACCAATCGTCGTCCTCGTACGCAGATCCTGAAACAAAACTCCATCCGGGTCAAATGTAATAGCACAACGAAGACTTTTTACCAGTTTACTGACAGATAGTAAATTCAGAGGAAAGTTGGGCACATATAGCACAGACTGCAGAGGTAGAGTACTAGTAGAAGTGATATCTCCAATGCCACAAACAGGAGATTTGGAACCATCAGCAACCGTCACAGGCGGTATAAGAGAAGTCTTGCGCAGAGTAGAAAATAAACTAGCAGTACCAGAGATATGTGCAGTCGCACCAGAGTCGATCACCCAAGGGCTTTTACCAGTCGTCGTCAGGAGAGCAGCGCCATTCTCAGGAGAGTCCGCAGAAGTAGAGGCAAGGCGGGCTTGAAGCAGTTTCTCAAACTCGGAGCGAATCCAATCAGCAGTAGGGGCAGAGGCAGCAGAGGTAGATGCAGGTTGTTTAGTGGTAACCTAGTTCGCCCAGTCAGGTTTACCATATTTTATCCAGCAGCGGTCTTCATTGTGATTAGTACGCTTGCAGTGAGTGCAGTAGCGGGGCTCCCCTGACTCCGAGCCAGAACCACGTCCAGGTGCAGAAGAGCGGCCACCACGACCACGGCCACGACCTCGGCCGCGACCACGAAAGGAATCCGCAGAACGGACAGCAAGGGCTGCTCCATCAGAAGTAGAGAGCGTCAAAGAAGGAAGACGCTGGACCCGCTTGAGGACGTCCCGAAGAGTAGGTAACGGGTCACTGGAGAGGATCTGATCCACGACCCCAGCAAACGAAGTAGGAAGGCCAGCCAGGAACTGAACAAGCATGAGCTCATTCCGCTGACGATGTAGTTCTTCAAGATTCGCAGTCAGAGGATGATAAACCTGAAACTCGTCCCACAGAGCACAGCACGAGTTGTAGTAGTCTTCCACAGAATCAGATGTCGAGAAGTCTTGTTTCGCAAGCTTCTTGAAAATTTCAAACACCTTCTTGGGGTTCTGTTGATGAGAGTAAACATGGGATAGTTGATCCCACATTTCCTTAGCAGTCTGAAGGCCAAGCAGAGAGTGGCTGATCTTAGCATCAACGTTGTTAACCAGCCAGGCCATAACCCCATAATCCTCCTTGGACCAGAGATCATAAGCTTGCTTAGTCTTGTCATCATCAGTAGCAGCAGGTACAGCAGGACCCTTGGTAGTCAGGTGCGAGTGGCGCCCGTGTGCTTTCACGTAGAGTTCGAATGAAGCAGCCCATAGGTGATAGTTGGAGCCATCCAACTTAACAGAAGTAACACACAAAGACCGTGGTAAATCTGAAGTCGCCATGAGAGTAGAAGCAGACATTCAGCAGCACGAGCGCAGGGCAGACAGTAGAATCAGTAGGCAGCAGGAAGTGTCCAACACATGGACCAGCAGCAGCAGATAGGAGATCCGATCATGGACCTCAGAAACCCTCACGGGGCAGAGATAAAGAAGCAGAACCTACGCCAACATGGAGAAACAATTACTCCACCATGTGGCGCAGGCAGGCAGATCCGGATGTAGCTTTTAGACCCTCAACGTGCCAGAATTGGAAAGTGTCGGGGTTGTACGTAACGGATTTAGAAAATGAACGGAGACCGAAAAAGGAACTTGTGGTTGTCTAGGCCACAAGGATAGAGATGGTGAGGATGTGGGGGTGTGGTGGAGGGTTGTGGGTGATGTAGGGGCCGGGAAATTGGTGGTGGTGGTGGCTGTTGGTGGCGGACAGCAAATACTGTAGCGTCGCGGTACTGTAGCAGCCGCGGTACTGTAGCAGCGGGAAGAAAGGAGATGGGGCGGTGGGCAGGGAAAGAGAAGAGAAGGGCTGCGGTGGTGGTAGGGTAAGGAAGGAAGGGAGGAGGAGGAAGGACGGTGGCGGCAGGGAGAAAACCGCAGGGGGGGCGGCGGTGTGGTGGTTGACGGCGCAGGGGTAGGTTAGGGTAAGGAGGGGGGGAAAAAGAATTAGGGTGAATCTTGTTGCTCTGATACCATATGGATAATGCGGAAAAAGGTCTTGTATTATTCGATGATAAAAGAATATACAAGAGTCTCTATATAATACACAAAAGAACCACAGGGTCTAGAGATAACCCATGTGGGATAAAACTTAAGTGTAAAGGAAAAGAATAATAGAAAATAGACTAAGTGTAAAAGAGAAAAACACAGCAAAGTCTATCTACTAATAGATATGCAACAAGGCATTCATGAGGTCGAACAAAGATCCAAATATGTCATGTCCTAGAAGATCTCTTGTCATTTATATTTATCTTTGAACGAAGTTAGATGGCCTTTTTTATTTTTATCAATAAAAAATACAGTTTTTTGCCATATACCTTCCGTATATGTATTCTAAATGTTCATAAATCTTTGTACCCCGTATCCGTACACGTACCCGTATCTGTATCCGTGCTTCATAGGTCCCCACGTGTATGCCAATCTTTTCTTATGTTATATAAAAGATTAAATAGTGAAGCTCTCCTTTCCTAATGAACAAGACTGTCTATTGTTTGCTTATTTCAATAACACAAGATATTCATAACTCTTCTAATATCACAAGCACACAACTGTTTTCAGTCTATGCTCTTGCTTACGTCTAGGCCAAGTGATGTTTTGTATAAAATGTATACTAGACTGTGTTATTGCCAATATTTTAATGATAAATGTCTAGAGAAAGTTAAAGACTTAGAAATGGAAATTATATATCTAACAAAAAAGGCAACGCAAATATGTCATCTGCAAAAAGTCCTTGTAGTCTTATGATCCTCAAAGAAAGCTCAACGTCCTAAGTGGATAGGATTCCAGAGTAATAATAATGATGGTCACAGTACGGGTTCAGATTGTATGACAATATTATGAAACTAATATGTACACACATTCATCAAATTAACATTCCAACAACCAATGCATGGATATATGACCTTACAGAAGAACAGTAACAACTATAATACCAGATGTTTATCTAGGTGCAATGGTGCATAATAACTTCAGAATGAAGTTTTCTTCTAGTTGACTAATGTATCTTCAAGTTCTGGTAACACAAAGTCAGAGCATAGACGCATATTGGTCGTATCCTTTTGCTATGTCACTATTTCCAATTCAGAATCTTTTATCAAGAAAAGTACAAACCGTAGAGATGAGCACAAAATCAAAGTTAAAAAGAGAACACACTCTCAGCAATGCTCCAGGTGACTCAATTAATCAAAAAAATACTTCACGTGATTCATGATTTAACAAGAAACATATATAGATAGAAACAGTTCATAAGACATACTTCAGGTATTCTTAGATAAACAAACAATCAATACTATTTATTTGTCCATTTGATGTCACGAAATGAAAACAATGCTACATTTGCAATATGCTGGGTATGAAACAAAATCAGAAATTCACTAGTGACAATGTCACAAATTAAGGAATAGACACAACATATAACCTTTATGGTATAGTTTAGCAAGTAGATCCTGAACACCTGGATCCTCAAAGATGATAAGAACTGCACGTTGAACAGCTTCCTGTATAAGTTGACAAATAATTCAAGGTTAGCAATTTTTTAAGAGCAAATTCTTCCAGTTTAGCATTGTGAACGGGCTAAAATTACTCCAAAAGTAGCAATAGAAGTGCGAATATATACACACAAAACCTTATTGCCTGGAGTTGATCGTGCAAAGTAAAAATATATGGGAGAGAGTACAAGGTTGGCATTTTTAACAGCACTTCTTCAAGTTTAGCATTGTTATACGAGCTAAAATTACTCCATAAACACAGAAAACCTTCTTGCTGGATATGGTCATGCAAAGTGAAGATATACGGGAGACGGCACTATGATCCCCAACCCCTGGTGGGGCCTGCATAAATACTGTACATTTGTGAGAGGATCCAACACCATCCTCCTCCACCCCACCCCAGAAAATGTAGCCACCATACTGCAAATCTAGGCTACTCACAAACAATATATATTAGAAAATTTGACTTCAGCCAAAATGTCCATATCAAAATGACACAGCTGCTACACACCCAAAAGATTCATGCTAAATGATAAAGTCAATGCTTATTCCAACAGACATCAGCTATAGTTAGTTCTTTGACATGCTTACAATATCGAGGTGGATGTCATGTCCACAACTCTACTGGGGTTAGAGTGCCTATGGCCAACCAGTATACGAACCAGGAGCTAAGGTAGAGTTTGCCATGATAGAACGAGTATCAAGGGTGGTAATACAATCAGAATATCTTTTCATTAGGATTTCAATTTGAGTGAAGCTGCTCACCAAGTCACTAGTCATCATCTAGTCTTTAACCATCTTATATTTCAAGTTTATGCAACTAATGAAATAACATGAAATTCATCACATTGTTTGTCACCTTCGCAAAATCAACAACACATGATCAATGGTTGTCTTCTTCATCTACAACTTTGAGGGACATACCGCGAGCAAGAACTGTTAGTTGTTCCTAAAATTTTATGACTTCTAAGGGCCATTTGTATTTGAATGCAGCATTGTATTTATTGCCGGTGTTCTGGATACCACTATGACAAAGGCTCTGTTTGGACATTTATCACAGTAATTGATAATTACCGGTACAGGGTGCAGTATTTCGGAAATGTTAAATTTGTGTCCTTTGTCCTTCGGAATCATGCCAATACTGGCGTAATCTATAAAGTCCATCGAGCCAGCAACTGTTTCGCCCCATTCCAGACCTCTCCCAACTCCTCCTTCCTCTTTCCTGGCACCTTGCTTTCTCTTTCCCCACCGTCACTCCTTCCTCCTCCTCAACCTCCTCCAGTTTCTCTACAAGGTCAGCGCCTCCGAGTTCCATCCCTATGGAGCAGAAAGCATCTTTGCTTCTCAGCCGACTTACTTTGGTTCCTGCAGATGACACAGCAGGCTGCCACCACCACAAGAATATGCTTGGGAACAAGTTTGCCAAAACTGATGCAGCAATGCGACTGTCTTCTGATTGCCCCTCTTCTCTTCACAGGGCTACCTCGACGGTGGCATGGCAGAACTTATAATCGTAGACCACCGTAGGCTCAACTCGGAAGCTTGGCCATGACGATGATGCGCCCCTGCAAAGGCCGGGTGCCCATGACACCTATATATAGGACCTCCCCTTACCATCTGCAATATTTCTGCTCTCAGCAATTCGGAAAGGGGAGCACGGGGGAGTTGTCATATGAATTGCATCGCCATCCGAATGGAATACTTCCAACTAATACGATTTTCAACTGATGCAATCTAAACTCTTATCTCCTCACAAATGCAGATTTCGAATTTATCATCCAAACGCCCCCCTAATTCAGTTGACCAAAACGAGAGATGTTGAATGTTTGGGACATAAAAGATGCCTTAGGCATCTCTATGGTTGAAGAGATTATAGTGACTTGCTTGAATATGTGGGACATAGAAGACACCTTAGGCATCTCTATGGTTGAAGAGATTATAAAGACTTGCTTCCTAATGTAGCACCACATACTATATAGCCATAAGATTGTTGTTCGAATTCTATTATAGCCTACATATAGAACATATTGTGTTAGTTGGCTCCTTTTACAAAGAAGTATTTTTCTCCTTCTACGACCCTAAAACAAGGAATGTATAGACCAAAGAAGACAATTCGACCCATACAAATTGATAGAAGTTTCCTAGATGATGCATAAACAGGCAGAAGTTCCACTATTGATAATAGTCGGGTGGCGATCCTTATACTGCTCGATGAGATGCATCACACATTAGAGGATGAACCCCACCACCTCTAAGTATTTCCCTTCAGTTGACTTCTAAGGCCATAAAAGACCAAGAAAAGAAGCAGTTTTTCCTTCTAGGTCTCAAGCAAAGCAATACCCAAGAATGTGAAAAAGGAATGTCTTGCCAGCCAGAGGAACAAGAATAACAGCAACTCCCCTCCTTGCCTCCAACCACAGACTTATGTTCCTTAAGGCCTATGATTAGAATCATGGTTTTGGACATTATGATTACAAACATGTTCAAGTGCCACAATAGCCATCACTTGATAACTTAAAAGAGTCCATGTGATCCTGGCATATTAGGGGTGATGCAGACAATATTTGGCACGGTCAGTGGTGGATATAGCACCACCTGCAAACTACAAATTTAAGAGCAGGACAGGAGTACTGAAATTATCCTTGGTCAGTTGAGTAGTGGTCACCATGCTTCTAGTAGATCTCATGAGACAGGTATTTAAAGTCCAAATGTTATCCACTTAATAACCCTATGGTGAATCCAATGAATGACAGGACTTACACGCAAAGTTGTTATCCTTTCATGCTCTCTAGTAATGAGCCCTCCAAAACACATTTTGAATATGAAAGAACACCTACACCTTTATCCCATGATTCTTATGCTCTTCCTACATCAAAATCGAAATAGACATGTATATGTTTCTTCTTTTACTCAATTCGGATGTGCTGGGGCATTGTGATTCTCATTTGGCGACATACATGACTGACTATGAGCTAAACCACTCTCAAGAAATGACATGGATGCAATAGGCTTTAAGAGAGGATAACATGATAGCAGGGCCAGCAGGCCCTAAGCATATTGGTCAACATGAAGAACATGCAGCATGGTATTAGTCGTATTTAGACTCAACTCAAGAGGGTACTTTCATTTCTCTTGATTGGTATGTTTGTTAAGCTGCTTCTTGCTTGTTGTGTAAGTCGGTGGCTTGTGTTACAGTGTAAGTTTGTAATGTTTTGCTTGTTAGTTGTAAGCTCGTAAGTTGTAACATGTCAGCTTATCATCAACTTTATATACTAAAGAACTCTCAAGTCTGAACCTATATGTAGATGTTTGTTTTTCTACAAATGTAAAACTATATTATGTTTTTTAACTAGATAATCTAACCTAGATTCGAAGAAATCTATCAAATTCCATCACAATGTCACTGTTTTTTAGCTTAATTTGCGTTGAAGATTATTAACTAACTTCCTCAAAGTTTTCTCAGTTTCCACAAACTTCCACTCAATAGTGATCGAAGTTGCCACAAAGTTGACGTCATGTAGATTGGTTAGAACAGTCAGTGCATCAAATGGAGTGATAATGCAACCTAAATTTTCATTGGAAAGGGCTTCCGTGATGTCGGAAACTTGGTTGGCCCAAATTGGTTTGTCATGTTTAAGTTAACACTTTTTTTCAACATGATGTGTTCTCTTGCAGTGTTGTAATATTGGGAACCAAAAGCCTATCCACAACCCCTGAAGATCGATCGCATCGGCTATTGGAGGATTGACACATCCCCGACAAGTAGTCCAGTACTAGCGAAGAAGAGACAAATTGGAGGCAACAACTATCAAAGAAGATCTAGAACGAGTAGTTAGACATTGTAATTGTCTGAGAACATCATCAAGGATCGTTGTCGAAGATTTGATCAGCCAGAACTAAGGATGTAAATGAGTAGGGTACGATGCAGGTATGAGTATACCCATGGCCATGGCCATGCCCATTTAAGATGGGTATGGTTATGAGTATATACCCCCTTTATCCAAAACCATATCCATACCTGTATAACCGAGGGTACACGGGCGTCTACGTGGGGTATGTGAGTAACTGGGTATGTTATCCTTCTAAATGGTAGAAAAGCAATTATTATAATGTTGAGATTTGAACCAAGGTCTATCCATTTACATAACAAGCAAATACTAAAAAACCGCCCCTATAGTTATGTTAGGGAGTACAACATATATATATATATATATATATATATATATATATATATATATATATAGTTATGTAAGCATATACGACAAATATATGCACAATACATTTTGTTTCTAAGTTCCTAACGGTTCCATTGAGTGGTGTGAAACCAATAAGTAATATTGAACTGATATCATTTACCCGTTCAGAAACCAAAACATGTATATTACATGCATTTGTATACGTATATGCATAAACTTTAGCTTGTGTGTGTATATGATGATACATATGTATATGTACATGTGTGTGGATGTGTTCATGTAGTCATATACATATGGACATACAAGTGTGTGTGTGTATACATATATATATAGATATGTTTATGTTTATATATATGTGTATGTGTGTGTGTGTGTACAGATGTACATGTGTACGACGGCTGTGTATATGTGTGTGTGTGTGTGTATCGTGTGTATGTGGATATTATACATTTGAGCACATGTATGTATACTTGTATGCACATTCTGAGGTATCTCAAGAAGTCCCCTGGGAAGGGACTTCTACATCAATATCATGGACATTTGCAGGTGCAGGGTTTCTCATATGCTGATTGGACTGGATCTAGTCTAGATAAGAGGTCTATTGCATCATTGCATGTTAATGTGTATTTATGGGAGGAAATCTTGTGTCTTAGAAAAGCAAGAAGCAAATTGTTGTAGCAAGGTCTAGTGCAGAATCAAAGTATAGAGATATGGTCCTAGCAACATGTGAGTTGTCCTGAATTCGCCACTTGTTAGAGGAGCTTGGCTACATGCACAAAGCTCCTATCGACTTGCAGTGTGACAATCAAGCTATTGTCCATGTTGCCCAGAATCATGTCTTTCATAAGAGAACCAAACGTATTGAAGTTGATTGTCATTTTCTACGAGAAAAGATTTAGCAAAAGTCGATCCAGTTGTCACCAGTCAAATCAAAAGACAAGTTAATTGATTTATTTACAAAGTCCCTAAATGGTCGTGAAGTCCAATATTTATGTAAAAAATTGGGCACATATGATATATATGCTCCAACTTGAGGGGGGTGTTAATATGTATGTATATGGGGACCTACTTGTAAGTGTAACTGTGTAAGACAAGGTCAGGGTCTTATGTGTAAAGTCTCTTGTATATATTACAAAAACCCGACCGTGAGATTGTGTCGTGGGATTCCCCCTGTTTTTATCTTCTCTATAGGCCAAATGTGTTGTTGTTGGCTATTTTTATTTTTTTGTTTAGTGCAATGTTCCACAATGTTTATAGATGTAGTTTTTTCACCGGGATAAAACTACACGGTAATTGATCTCACTATACGGGAGTGTTGGCAAACGGTGCAATAATATGGAGATAGAGGACGCAAAACAAGGCTAAGCAATATGGGCTTAAACAGGTAAAGAAGAAATGAATAAAGGTAAAATATATATCTCAACATCTCTAAAATAGATAACATGCAAAAGTGTTGCACGCCTATGATTACATAAGCAGGAAGAAGACTCTACCCAAACATATAGAATATGGCATGAATGTGTGAAAGATAGTCTTGATGTTGCCAAAATGCATTTGTTTAACTATCATAACAAGCAGGCATAAATGTTGGTATTCAAGAAAGCATGAACTAGAGCCATATCACAAGAGGCAACTACATGCATAATGTACCAATGACACTAGTAATACAGAGCCGAAGTATCAAATGGAAGTTTGTTGTCGAACCACGTGATTACTAGAATATGGATCTAGGAAGTAGTAAGAGTTGTCCTCCACGATGCACTACAGATTGAAGGTAAAAGGTCTAGGTAAAATTTGTCATGAGATCTCAAGACGTTCGATGTTCTAGATTCTTACTCCTTTCTTTTTTGCTCACACTCTCCTCTGTCTTCCCCTTGCAGCAGCTAATAAATGACAAATTGTTTAATTAATCATAAAAAACTACTTTCTAAACCAATTGATGACGTGATGGAAAGAGTTGGAATCAAGTGATAGATAAAGGTACCAATGGAGAGTGTGAGATGCAAGAGAATTCCTTTTTTGTAAGAACAATGGGAAAAACAGTTAAGACCACCGCTACCATGAAGAAGAAAGAAGCTCAATACCATATGAAAGAAAAGAAACGGGATCAGTCTTTATAAAGTGTGGACAACCCAATGTATAAGTAAGGACATGGCAAGTACACAGAAACATAAGAATAGGAAAAGTTCAAGGAAGCATGCTTAAGTGTGAAAGAGTCATCATTTTAGCATCAATCCATATTGATGATTCTTTACTCCAACAACTTCCTCAAAAAGCCTCACACCTCAAACTGGTAAATCCTTAACCCTTCCTCAACCATGTTGAGTTCAACTACATGGATCCTTCTTTCCCCAACCAACTCTATTATGGGTCATATTCTAGTCAAGATGTAAAATTATACATATCTTCGTAGATGCTCTTTAGAAGTTAATTTAGGCATGCATTTTCCTCTTAATTGTACTCAACTCAATAGTGTTGCTTTAAACAGGTGTATTTGTCAATCTATGGTGCCCCATGTATATATTATTAGAGAGTTTGTTTATTTATGTAATATGGGCCCAAGTATGTCTTGGCCCACTAGGGTTAGGTTGTGTCATGTATGCTTCCCTGTTCTCCTATTTATAGGAGCAGGGTTTTCTCTTCTTAATACAACAAGAAACCGTCTTTTATTAGTTTAGATGGTATCAGAGCGGTGATCCAAAAAATCCTAGTCTTAGGAGATAAAGATCTTTTTTTTGGCATGTGGGCGGCAGCCGTCGTTCGTAGCTTGGCCGCCCGCCGGGCATCTATCCAGCCACCTTCTCTGCTTAATCCATCCGCCGTTGTCCCTCTGCCCTTCTGCCCTTGCACTGTGGCAGCCCTACTGTCCCTTGCCGCCTCTGCAATAACACACTCTCGTCGTGTTCTCAAATAAAAAGTTCCTGTCTTTTGTATTTTTCCTGTCAACTACTCCACCTTCGTCCTATCAAAGACACTATTTTTCTATCTCGCGGAGTTGCGACCCGATCCATCCATAACCTGCCACTACCACCAACTCGTTTCCCTTCGCCGCAATACCGATGCCGCCACTGCCACTCTGTTAAACCACGGAGACACGACTCCTCGTAACACCTACTGTTGATACCAATGTTTTTAAAAACGTTAAGCCGTAAGCGTGCGGACAGCACCTTGTAACTGGTTAAGCGGGCGATTTTTGAAAAAATGGGTTTTAGTTTTCTATATAAATTTATACAAAATTACACATATATGTATATAAATACTATACTTTTTGGAACTTTATGTATATCTAAACACAACTCCGCCTATGTTTTCATTTTTTGTGTAAATGTAGCCGGTCCCAAGCCCGGGTAAAGGAGGAGGGTTGGTGGTAGGTTGACAGCCAGCCTATAAAAACTTTGTCACTCTTCTATGACATGGATCCTTATAAGAATATCGTTGGAGCGTCCCTACCTAGCGACGGGCTGCATCGGCACCCGGGTTCAGTGATAAATATGCAAGGGGTTTCGACACAGCGACGCCCGGTTGTGTTGAAGGATAAACAAGGGTTTCCACATCTTGGACGGGTGTGGGTAAAGAAGCTAGTCCCGCTGCATCATCGCCCGGATGTAGTGAAAAATGTGCAAGGGTTTCCACATCTTGGACGGGTGTGGGTAAAGAAGCTAGTCCCGCCGCATCATTGCCCAGATGCAGTGAAAAATGTACAGGGGCAACATTTTCGACGAAGGCAAGTAAAGAAGCAAGTTCAACAAAAAAGGATTAGAGTTGGATCTTGGAATATTGGCTCTTTGACAGGGAAATCTTTGGAGATAGTGGATACCATGATGAGAAGAAAAGTCAATATAGCTTGTTTGCAGGAAACCAAATGGACAGGGGAACGCTGTAGAGAGATTGGAGACACAGGATACAAAATCTGGTATACAGGTATTGATAAACATAGAAATGGCGTAGGTATTATCGTTGATAAGGTGTTGAAGGATGACGTCGTCAAGATTATAAGGATGGGTGATAGAATCATAGCTATCAAGGTTGTTCTTGGGGGAAATATTTTTAACATTATTAGCGCTTATGCCCCCCAAGTTGGCCTTAGCGAGGATGCGAAGAAGGATTTTTGGGATGACATGGATGAATTGATGCAAGGAATACCGAACGAGGAAGAGATTATTATTGGGAGTGATTTAAATGGCCATGTGGGGAGTGGTAATGCTGGATTTGAGAGAGTTCATGGTGGTTTTGGATATGGCAACAGGAACGGAGAAGGAGAGAGGATATTAGATTTTGCAGTTGCATATGATATGATTTTGGCAAACACCCATTTCAAGAAAAGAGAATCTCATAAGATTACTTTCAAGAGTTGGCACAACTATAGCCAAATTGATTACCTCCTTACAAGGCGGGTGGATCGTAACATATGCAAGGATTGTAAAGTGATTTCTGGCAAAGAACTCACGACCCAACATAGGTTGGTAGTTTTGGATATTAACATGAAGATCAATAAAGGCAAACATAACGGAAACCAAGATAGCAGGATCAAGTGGTGGAATCTTAAAGGAGAAAAGAAATTGACTTTTCATGATAAACTCATCAAGGAGGTAACTTGGAACTTGGAGTCTGATGTTAACACTATGTGGCATAACATGAGCTCCTGCATAACAAAAATTTCCAAAGAGGTTTTGGGGGAGTCTAAAGGTCGTGGACCTCCACAGAAGGAGACTTGGTGGTGGAATGATGAAGTACGAAAGGCTATTAAACTGAAAAGGGAGATCTATAGGAGCTTGCCCAAATCTGGAGATGATGCAACGTTCCAAAGATACAAGCAAGCAAAGAAAGAAGCTAAAAAGGTGGTTCGGGAGGCAAGGTCTAGATACTTTGATGATATGTATAAGAAGTTGGACACTAGAGAAGGGGAAAAAGATATATATAAAATGGCTCGTATAAGAGAAAGGAAAGGAAGAGACTTGAGTCAAGTAAAATGCATAAAGAATGAAGATGGTAGAGTATTGGTGAAGGACGATGATATCAAAAACCAGTGGAGAAATTACTTCCATAAGCTTTTCAATGGAGATACTGCATATAATGTTAGCGACTCGTGTGACATGAATACAAGAGATATCATTTACACACGACGAGTCTCACCATCTGAGGTCAAGAATGCTTTGAAAAAGATGAAAATGAGAAAGGCATGCGGACCAGACAATATTCCCATTGATGTATGGAAGAGTATGGGGGATGAGGGAGTTACATGGTTAACAAAATTCTTTAACAAGATCATGAAGACCAAGAAGATGCCAGATGAGTGGAGAAATAGTATTATAGTCCCAATCTACAAGAACAAAGGTGACGTTCAGAGCTGTACAAACTATAAAGGTATCAAGATGATGAGTCACACGATGAAGCTTTGGGAGAGAGTTATTGAGCAGAGGTTAAGATCTATAACGCAGGTATCAAACAACCAATTTGGTTTCATGCCTGGAAGATCAACAACAGATGCTATATTTTTGATAAGGTGGCTTATGGAGAAGTATAGACAAAGTAAAAGAGATCTTCATATGGTGTTTATCGATCTAGAGAAGGCTTATGATCGAGTACCCAAATAAGTGTTATGAATGGTTTTGAAGAAAAAGGGTGTGCCTATCCAATACATTGACTTGATCAAAGACATGTATGATAGCTCTACTGCAAGTGTCAAGACTCCTGGAGGAGAGACACCAACTTTTCCTATTACAGTTGGGGTACACCAAGGATCCACACTCAGCCCATATCTATTCGTTCTGGTTATGGATGAGTTAACAAAGAATGTTCAGGATGATATTCCTTGGTGTATGTTATTTGCTGATGATATTGTTTTGATTGACGAAACAAAAGATGGATTGAATGATAAAGTTGAATGTTGGAGAAAGACATTGGAATCAAATGGATTGATGATTAGCAGGAGCAAAACTGAGTATATGCATTGCAATTTCAGCCAATCTCACAGTGTGAATGATGGAGCCAAGTTGGACGGAGTAGATATACCAAAATGTGACAAATTTCGTTACTTAGGTTCTATTATTCAAATAGACGGGGATGTCCAAAATGATGTTTGTCACCGGATCACTGCAAGATGGTTGAAATGGAGGAGTGCAACTGGAGTTTTATGTGATCACAAGATCCCTCTCAGGTTAAAAAGTAAGTTTTATAGAACAGCTATACGACCAGCCATGCTCTATGGGAGTGAATGTTGGGCGGTGAAGAAACAAGGTCTCAACAAGATGAACGTGGCTGAAATGCGTATGCTGAGATGGATGTGTGGGAAGACAAGAAAAGATCGTTTGAGAAATGACTATATCAGGAATAAAGTGGGGGTGGCGAGCATTGAGGACAAGTTGCGTGAGGGCCGACTCAGATGGTACGGACATGTGCAACGCAGACCTACTAGTGCGCCTATACGAAGCAATGCTATTGAGCCAAACACTATAAATAGAAGAAGAGGAAGGCCTAAATTAACATGGGATGAGCTTATAAAGAGAGATTTTGAATCTCTACATCTCAATCAGAATATGGCCCATGATAGAGCTGAATGGAAACGAAGGATCCATGTAGCCGACCCCAACATAGTTGGGATTGAGGCTTAGATGATGATGATGATGATGATGATGTATATCTAAACACACTACTCAACGATATAAAACACCCAAGCAGTTTATAACACAGCTATAAAACAATGATTGTAGCTATAATATAGTAAACAGTAGACTTGTCATGGATAAAACATCCTACATACATGATACATCAAAAATTTGCATCACATGTTGATATAGCTAAACAGTAAACAATATACTTCTCATTGATACCTTACCAACTTATTTTTATATTTGCATATCATCAGTTAGTCATACATTACAGCAGTATATTTAACCAAATACATTCTAAATTAGATGATAGTTACATGTAATTTACTTGTATACATTACAACAGTACCTATTATCACGATTCACGACTTACATACAAATTATGCATTCTAAATTAGAAGTATGGCTTATTATAGAACATTTAATGTATATAAGTTTAATATATTATAGTCAATAATACTTGGACAATATAATTTACTTCATGTTAGAGGTTTACAACAGTATTTTACAAAAAAGGGAAAAAAGCTGGCAAAAAAGGGGAAAAAAGGGCAAACAGCGGGAAAAAACGGGTTAAGCGGCCAAAAAACGGCCGTTTTTTGTAAATTTGCTAAGCGGGCGCTCGGCAGAAATATTAAACGGCTGGAGCTCTTGACCGAAGTGGCCGCTCAGAACGTTTTTCAATACAGTGATTGATATTATTGTTGACCCCCTTTCTGTTCCTACCGAGGATATTATCTTATTGTATTGCTGACTTGCAACGTCCTATCCCACCATAGCCAACAGTGGCCTCATCGCTCCCGATGCAAGCCTAAGCGTCACTGAGGTGAAGACGTTGATAGGTTTGAGTTCCAAATCTTTCTACCAGCCGCCTCCAATCATAGCTAATGGGCTCCGTCCGCAGATCCGTTCACGGCAAGGAAAGCTAGCCAACTGCTATTCTATTTGACAATATAAAGGACATACCTTTTTATTGTTCCTTGAACATTGCGAACAACCACATTGTTACATGTTACAAAGTGGCTTCCACAAACATTTATTATCATCAGGTCGATTAAAAGCATGTGCCTTAATCATTGTTTACAGCTGCCTCCACCAACAAGCCACCCAGAAATCCATCGTGAGACTGTAGGGATGCCAATGAGATCAAGCAGCAGATTTTTTTTTTTTTGAGGCGGTGTTGTCCGTCATGCAATATTGCAATCTGAGATCGTCAACCTCACGACATGCTCCATAGGTTGCCATGTTCGTTGTGAACTTGATTGACTGGAGACCAGAAGAGATGTAATGTCGTGTTGTTAACCGAGTTTAGTTGGGAAAAGACATTCCATGTGCCCATATTTTTCTCAGTTGGTTTGGTTCTTTCTTTAAGCAAGTGGACTTCTAAGTACTAATTATTGTTGCTGCAATTTCGAGGAGATTATTATATGGTACAAGACTCCAGCACAGGATGTTATATCTTTGTTTAACTCAATAGCATATATGAAATATTTTTGTTTGACTTTTATCTGAGAAGTCATCATATACTCACTGGGAGGCTATTCCACCCTAAACCCCTTGATAGTGCTACAACTTATTTTTTTCTGGGGCACTTTTTCATCGTTGTCCACCCCAACCACTCGTGGTTCTTTCAATGGTTGGTGTGAGGGGGAGAAATAGAGGAGAGATGAGATGGAAGAAAGAAAGATTATATTCTGCTGCAATATATTTTCACGGATCTCTATGTACTTCTTGAAGAACTTGTGGATTTCTACTATTGACGCTTAGTGCTATCTGCTTCTTGGGGTGCTTTGTATCTCGAGCTTATTTCTATTGTTGTTGATTTGTTGATGGTCTACTATCCGACTATGTCGACCATATTGTCTACTTTTTGTCCGTGCTTTCTTTGCATGTTGACTACTACTACTGTGAACCAGCACTCTCTGGACTTTTCTACTGTGCGTCAGCCAGTGTTTTGAAAAGCGCCCCAGGCGCCCGCCTAAGCGGCCGCTTGAGCGGCCAGGAGGCTCAACCGCCTGGTTACAGCCTTGAGCGGCGACTCAGGCGGCAGCCCATTAAGCGGCCGCCTAAACCCGCCTGGCCCGCCTATTTGCCCGCCTGATTCCTTGTTTTGGGCGCCCGCTTTTGGCCGTCTAAATTTTAGGCGCTGGATTTTTGTACAATTGCTTTCTTTTTTCATTTTTTTCTAATCAAATGTTGTTGCTGCTACTATATATTGACTTTCCTAGTATCTATCTATGTGCATGACTGACTGTATTACCATGTAATATAATGTGTAATACTAGAAGTCTGTAATAATGTAATACATTGCTGCTGTACATTGTTTAATATGAAACATTACTGTGTAATACATTGCTGTTGTACATTATTTAATATGAAACATTACTGTATAATACATTTTATAATATAATAATACATACATAAATATCTACTTATCTACTGCAAATTGTATTTCTTTACCATTCTACCTTATATAACTATAATGTACTAATACATTCTATAGTGTAATATATATTCTATTGTTTACTGGATATTAATGAAAAACTTTATATATATTCTATTTGTTTACTGCATAAGCTACATTAATACATTATATATCTTCTACTGCTTACTGCATTTTAGTATATATAGTTATAAATATATTCACTACAGTAAAAGTAAACAATTTGGGTATTAGTAATACCCAAATACCATATTACAACTGTGTTAAAAACTATCTAGGTGCTTTATTTTGTTGTGTAGGCTGTATAGATAAGTCTAAAACTTCCTTATATATATATATATATATATATATATATATATATATATATATATATACAAACATGTATATCTTTTTATCAAATTATAGAAGAATTTCAGTATCCGCTTTTTCAAAAAGCGGCCGCCTGGCGCTCAAGCGGCCACAAGGTGCTTTCCGCACGCTTCCCGCTTCCCGCTTTCTAAAACATTGGCGTCAGCACTCTCTGGTTTGTCTGTGCTTTGTTTGCACGTTGACATTGTCCATGATTTACGCATGTTGAACTTTTTACTTGTTTGTGCCTTTTGCACGTCGACTTTATGCTTTTGTGTGTCAGCACTCTCTGGCCCGTCCGTTCTCTGTTTCGCACATGGACTACTAATGTTGTTGTGACCCAGCAGCCTCTGTGTTGCGACTTTAGCAACTGTGATAAAGAACATGATGTTCTGTTGTTGCTTACTTCTGCTCCAGATGAAGAAGGAAGAAACTTCTGCTCCAGATGATAGAGAAACTTCTACGACTTGCTTGCCTGCTATGGAGTATCTACTTGAGGGGGAGTGTCTAAGTGCTTAATTGTAATATTGAGGGGGAGAAAAATTTTTGTATGGGCTTGGCTTATCCATTCTTTTAGTATGTCTACCTATTTCCAAGCTGATTTGGAATTCTCCCAACTTCAGCTTGAGGGGGAGTGTTAGAGAGTTTGTTTATTTATGTAATATGGGCCCAAGTATGTATTGGCCCACTAGGGTTAGGTTGTGTCATGTATGCTTCCATGTTCTCCTATTTATAGGAGCAAGGTTTTCTCTTCTTAATACAACAATTAACTGTCTTTTATTATTTTAGATATACCATCTCAGGCGAAGCTCACGTAACTTGTCCTCTAAACCCACCACCTTCACCTTACTTCTTATATACTTATTTCATGTGATATCTCCTTGTCTGCCACGCATCCTTCTTACTGTATGCAGTTCCGCATATTCATCTTCTAGACACCTTGTTTCTTGACGCCCAACATTTACTTGGACTCCAACATAACCGGAAAAGAGTAAAGAAGGCTAATCCTACTTGGGCTCCAAGTCGTCAAATATCAATATGAATATTTCTCACAACAGTATCGTAAGTTTAGAATTCTAAATGAGAGACATTCAAAAAGCATCAAAAGTCAATTAAAATGACATTCTAAATGCAGACCTTTGCAACCTCAAGAAATCCTTTGCATGTATCTTCAAAATTAACCTACAAGATGGAATTATACTTTCAGTTGTAAGACATCTTTATCAATTTACAAATATAAAGAGCTTAAAGGCAATTCATTTGGCTCTAAGAAGACAAGTGTAGCGAAAATGATAGCCTGCCAACTGTAAAATGACAGATCCGAGAAACATTTTTTGTCACTTGGAACAGACCATCTGATTAGTAGAGAGACCTCAAGGGACAAAGGAGAATAGCATACACTGCAAGCATTCAACTAAACCATAAATGATTAAAAAATATATGAAACCAGTACTTAAAGTGCCAGCAGCTAAGGAAAAAAGTGATCCAAGAAAATTTCCATAACATAAAGACCAAGCAAAAACATAAAAAAGGATGTAGAAGGAGGCTGCAATTAAGTATTTGTAATTTAGTTTCATTCTCAAAAAAATTTAGTTACAGCTCATTAACATCTCTTTCTAGTTATAATTCCACTAGAAGAAAAAGTCAGTTTGGGCCTTCATATTACCAAATCCGCTGGAAATACAGCCTGCATTTTGCAAAACAATGTTCTGCGGGTTGGTTGCTGCCAGCACTTGTGTATTTTTTTTTTTTATTCTTCTTGAATGTCTTGCTTTCGCATGCTATTTTTCTTTATTCTAAGGTATGTTTCCCTTATCCCTAGCCTATCTACACCTCCTTCTATTCCTACCTACTTCAATATGGAATACGGATATATAGAAATACTTCGAAACTAACAAAGTTCTAACATAGTATAGTATTCTGATATCGTACATAGCATAGATACAGTTATATTATAATGTACCAAATTAGTAAAACAGTAAGCACTAAGCAGTAACATTAACAGCATATGCTTTATAGTATCTACTTGTATGATTATGTACTATATAATATGTTGTGAAATACAATGAGATTTGGAGAGCTTAGGGTTGCACAATGTGTGCACCCTTATATTTATAGTAATGTGACAATTACAAAGAAGTCCAAATATAATGTAAAATAACAAAATAAAAATAACAGAACATATATATTAACACTCCCCCTCAAGTTGGAGCATAGATGTCAATCATGCCCAACTTGTCCACAAGTGTGCAGAACTGCTTCTTAGCCAGCAACTTGGTGAAGATATCAGCAACCTGGTCTTCAGAGCGAGTAAAAGGAGTGTAAATTTTATCAGTCAGGATAGATTCCCGAATGAAATGACAGTCAACCTCGATATGCTAGGTGCGCTCATGATAAACAGGATTGTTTGCAATGAAGATAGCAGCTTTATTATCGCAGTGCATGGGTATAGCAGAAGAGGACTCAACCCCAAAGCCTTTTAGGAGAGAACACACCCACAGGAGCTCACAGGCAGTATGGCCATGGCCCTATATTCAGCTTCAGCACTAGATCTGGCAACCACATTTTGTTTCTTGCTTCTCCATGTGACCAGATTACCTTCAACATAGGTATAATAGCCAGAAGTTGATTTCCTGTCAATTTTGCTCCCTGCATAGTCAGCATCAGAATAACCCTCAAGAGAACAGTGTCCATTTTTCCTATAGTGAAGTCCCTTGCCAGGAGACTTTTTTAGATATCGCAGAATATGACAGAGTGCATCCCAGTGATATTGTCTGGGTTTATCTAAATACCTGCTAAGAAGAGCCACAGCAGTAGCTATGTCAGCTCTAGTCACAGTCAGATATATCATTTTACCGATCAGCCTCTTGTATTTTTTATTATCAGCAAATAGTGGAGAAGACTCATCATCCCAATTGACATTGGGATCCAGAGGAGTATCAGCAGGTCTAGATCCAAGCATACCAGTCTCCTGCAGAAGATCTAAGACATATTTTCTCTGAGATAGCACAAGAGCATTAGAAGTTCTAGATACCTCTATGCCCAGAAAATACCACAGTTTACCCAAATCTTTAGTAGCAAAGTGTTTGCAGAGATGAGCTTTAGTAGCCTGAATAGTAATAGAGTCACTGCCAGAAAGTATAATATCATTCACATACACAATCAGAATCACAATACCAGTAGAAGTCTTCTTAGTAAAGACAGAATGATCCACCTGAGATCTCAGAAAACCAAAATCAATCAGAATATTGCTCAATTTATCAAACCAGGCACGAGGACTCTGTTTGAGCCCATAAATTGACTTCTTTAGCCTGCAACCTTTGTGTGACTCCCCCTGAGCAACAAATCCGGGAGGTTGCTCCATATAGACCTCCTCTTGCAGATCACCATATAATAAAGCATTTTTAACATCTAGTTGTACTAGAGGCCAGTCAAGATTAACAGCAACAGATAAGAGAAATCTAATAAAATTAAGACGGGCAACAGGTGAAAAAGTTTCAAAGTAGTCAATACCATAGGTCTGTGTATAACCCTTACCAACAAGACGTGCCTTCAGACGTTCTACAATACCATCTGGTTGATACTTGACAACATACACCCATCTGCAGCCTACAGGCTTACACTGAGGAGGTGGATCCACCAACTCCCAAGTTTGTCTGTCAGAAAGAGCAAGCATTTCTTCCTTCATAGCAGTCGTCCAAGCTATACTTTGCAAGGCATCCTGTACAGTCTTTGGGATGGCAACAGCAGATAAAGCAGGGACAAAGTTGCTAACATGAACACTTAAATGATCAGTTGATACATAGTTAGCAATATTGCGAATAGTACAGGAACGAGTGCCCTTCCTAAGAGCAATAGGCACATCAAGGTCAGATATTACCTTAGATGATGCAGAACCTTCTGGAGGAGAAGATTGGCTTGGTTGGGGGGGATCTTGTGTAGGTTGAGCTCTATTCCTGCGTTGATAAACAATAAGAGGAGGTGTCCGTTGTACAGAAGTAGTGGCATCAGAAACACAGTCACTAGTAATAGGTAGTGGAGAAGTAATAAGCTCAGATTGAAGACTATCTCCTTAAGTAGAGTAGTATGGTGTACCCTCAAAAAAAACAACATCACTGCTAGTGAACCATCTCTTGGTAGTTGGGCTATAGCATCTGTACCCTTTCTGTGTACGAGAGTACCCCAAAAAAATACATTTTTCAGCACGTGGAGATAGTTTATCATGCATTGGGCCAAGCAACTTTACAAAGCATGTAGAGCCAAAAATGTGAGGGGGTACAGTAAATAAAGGTTTATCAGGATTCAGAATTTGCACAGGTATTTTATTTCCAATTACCGAAGAAGGCATCTGATTTATTAGAAAACAAGCAGTCAAGATGGCTTCTGGCCAGAATCCCCGAGGTACATTAGCATGCAACATAATAGTTCTGGCAACCTCTAGTAAGTGTCTATTCTTTCTTTCTGCAATGCCATTTTGTTGAGGTGTGTAAGCACACGAAGTCCGGTGGATAGTGCCAATGGATTTACAAAACAACTCAACATCTTTTTGAACAAATTCAAGTGTATTATCTGTTCTAAAAATTTTAACAGGCATAGAATATTGTGTTTTCATCTCAGCAAAAAAGAATTTAATAGTGGACAATACTTCAGATCTACTCTTCAAAAGAAATAACCATGTGGCTCGAGAAAAATCATCAATGAATAGAATAAAATATTTGTTTCCAGATAGACTAGGGACATGACAAGGGCCCCATACATCAACATGAACAAGATCAAAAACATTTTTACTGCTAATCTGAGAACGTTTAGGATAAACAGCCCTAGTATGTTTGCCTAACTGACACGATTCACATTGAAACACATTTGTTCCTACATCAGGTACAATATGGTGCAATTTCTCAGATAATGGGTGCCCAAGTCTGTAATGCCACTGTAGAGCTGATGCTGACGAAGATACTGCAGAAGCCAGAGCCACATTGTCCACTTTTTTTAGATAGTCCAGGTAGTACAAGCCATCAGAGCCTTCATGCCCCCCACCAATCTTCATCCTCGTGCGAAGGTCCTGAAAAACACATGAACCAGGTACTAAAGTTAGGCTACAGTTCAAGTTCCGCAAAGTTTTGCTAATAGATAATAAATTCAACGGAAAACGAGGCACATATAGAGCAGATTTCAACACAATATCAGACACAATGTCTCCAATTCCGGAAACGGTAGACTTGGAGCCATCAGCAAGCATAACAGAGGAATTAGTAGTCGGTCTAGATAATTTTCTGAACAATGACTGATTCCGAGAAATATGAGAAGATGCGCCCGAATCTATGACCCATTTCGTATTACCAGTAGTAGAGGATGGTGCAGAAAGGCAGTGTCACAACCAGAGTATGTCGCAGCATGTGCTCCCGTGGTGGTGGCAGTAGACGAAGAGCCAGTACACTCCAGTAACAAGCGCTCGACCTCGGCACAAATGAAGTCAGCAGTAGAAGTATCCGGGGCATCAGGTTGGGTAGACGTCTCAGAAGATGTAGTAGCATCAGTGGCCGCATTGGCCAAAGCTGGTTTGCCGTATTTTCCCCAACACTTGTCTTCAACATGATTAGACCGGCCACAGAAGTTGCAGAAGCGTTGGCCAGTCTGAGGACGAGCAGTAGCAGTAGTAGGTCCAGAGGATGCTCCACGACCTGAAGAATTCCTCCCCCGGCCAGCACCAAGAGGAGGACAAGCATCATATGAGCGACCGCGTCCACGGCCACGGCCACGACCAGACATCGCAACAAAAGCAGTCGAATCCCCTGTAAGTCTCAGATGACGATGCAGGCAAACGTTGTAGTCTCTGAAAGGCAGTCTGTAGAGTAAGCAACGGATCACTAGCGAGAATCTGATCGGCCACCCCTGCATAGGAATCAGGTAGGCCACAAAGGAACTGGACTACTGGCAACTTCTGTCGATGTCGTTGTATAGTAGCCAAATCAGTAGACAAGGGATGGTAGGCTTCCAATTCCCCCCACAGTCCCTTGAAAGCATAAAAGTAATCCGTCAGATCGGATCCAGAGAAACGCAGGCGGCTAAGCTGCTTGTTGATGTCAAACACCTTCTTGGGATTCTGACTGTGTGAATAAGTGATGGCAAGCTGATCCCACATCTGCTTCGCCATTTGCAGGTATAATAAGGTGACGCTAATCTTGGTCTCACTACTATTCAGAATCCATGTCATGACTGTGGAGTCGTCCTTCACCCAATCATCATAGGCTTTCACATCCTTCGAATCAGTTGTTGCAGGAGGCACAGGTGGTGGATCTCGCGTCAGGTGCGACATTTTTCCTTGTGAGTTAACATATATCTGCATAGAGCACACCCAGTGCTGGTAGTTTTGCCCATCCAGCTTCACAGTTGTCACCTGACATCGCAGATCTTCATGAGTAGACGCCATCAGGAAGAAACAGATGCAGACATAGAGTTGCAGGCAGCAGCAGTCAGGCACAGGCAGTAGAAGGCTGCCTACGGATCCAGGTAGGCAGCAGCAGGCACAGCAGTAGTAGTCAGCAGTTAGAGGCAGAAGTCCAACACATGGACTAGTAGTAGAAGGTAGAAGATCCACGCATGGATTTTTTAAAAAAAACCACGTAGGGGCAGCAGATGAAGAGAAAAAACCTACGCCAACATGGAGGATCAGTCACTCCACCATGAAGTGCAAGCAGACAGAGAGGATGAAGCTCGTTACGCCGTCAACGCGCCAGAACTGGAAAGTTACCGAGGCTGTCCGGATATTTCGGAAAGAGAAACGGAGCTAGACGGAGGGGCCTGTGCTGGATTAGGCCACAAGGATGGAGGTTATTAGGAGATTAGAGGTGGATGGAGGGTTGTGGAGGGGTGGACGGCGTTACTGTAGCGGCGGCGGCGCTACTGTAGCAGTACTGTAGCGGCGGAAAAAAAGAGATTTCGGAGTGTGGCGGCGGCTGGAGTTGGTGGAGAGAGAGATTAGGTTTAAGGTGGATCGGCCCGCTCGGATACCATGTGAAAGATAATGAGATTTGGAGAGCTTAGGGTTGCACAATGTGTGCACCCTTATATTTATAGTAATGTGACAATTACAAAGAAGTCCAAATATAATGTAAAATAACAAAATAAAAATAACAGAACATATATATTAACATATGTATTATACAGTAAGCACTAAGCAATAACAGTAACGGAATATACCTTATATAAGTTATATATGCATCTTATAGTATTATGTACTTAATCAATAAGACAGTAAGCAGTAACATCAACGCCACATACTATATACTTCTATGATTATATTGATATTAATATAAATGTATAGTTAGATTTTGAATTAATATAGCTAATTAGCACCTTTTAGCGACAGTATGTTATTGATCATTTACTTTGTCATTTGGTGTAGATGGTTGATGTTGTTGTACCTCCGGCAGCAGAAATCCCACAACATGGTGCTTCGAATATTAGTTCAAGTGACTCGGGTTGGAAATATTGTGAGGTTCCCGACCTACTCGAAAAGGGTGGTTGACATGTATTTTCTACAAAGACATGTCGACTGCCGGAAATTTTAGATTGAAGAAGTATCTTGCATGAAGGATGGGGAATGTAGATGCATACATGACAGTACCACCAGAAGTGAAGAGGGAGATTAGTGGGTATTTAGATTATACAGAAACAAAAAAGGCAAAGAGAAAACAAAAATGAATGAATCCAAGGATGAGGTGAATATTAGGGAACGACCGAATGATGAGGAGGTGGTTACCTTTGGTGGCAGTGTTGCAACTGCCAAAAAAATCAGGGTTGGTGGGCCAGATGGACATATTTTTTAGAAGAAACCCAGATGATGTTGTCAATGAGAGAAGACTCTCAAAGCAAGAAAGCATCAAGCAAGTAGTTACTATTTTGTTCAAATCCCTTCATATTCTTCTTTGCATAATTTAAAAGGTACTAAAATGACCTTACATAATCATTGTAGGTATACCCATGAATACAGATGCAGTTGGGCAGTTCGGTCTTGGATTGCACGGACATTCTATGCAAGAGTTGCATGAGCCTCTGCTGAGGAATGAAGAGGAAATGACTAAAAAATCATTGGAGACACACAAGGAGGAACTAGGGAAGAGTGGTTGTTCTATTATGATTGATGCTTGGACTGATAGAAGGGGAAGAAGCATCACGAATCTATATCTAAATTGCAAGAGAGGCATGAGCTTTTTGCGGGAGATAAGCATCTCCCAATGTCAACAGTTATGAGTTTATTTTCATTTTGGTGGATAGTTGCATTGAGGAAGTTGGGGCAGAAAATGTTTTGCAGATAGTCACTGACAATGCCCCATCAAATCTTGTTGCAAGAAGGCTTCTAAAAGGTAAGAGACCGGATATTATGGACTTTGTGTGTCGCACACTATCTTGATCTTATGTTATAGGATATTGGGCAACTTTTTAGGGTAAAGACGGTGATTCAGAAGAGCAGGACGTTGGTGATCTTCATCTTAAGTCATCACAACACCCTCAGCTTGATGAGAAAGTTCACCAATGGCGATTTGGTGAGACCTGGTGTGACACGCTTCGCCATTGCATATCTTACTTTACAAAGTTTGCTGGAAAAAAGGAATCAACTAAGGACAATGTTCTATTATGCTGAGTGGGAAGAATGTAGGAACGCAGGCTTAGGAGAGGGGGACATTTTGCTACCATGGTAACAAATCATGCATTTTGGAATGGGGATCGTTCTTGTTCTAAGAATGTTTTAAGTCGTCGGTTAAGGTGTTAAGGTTTGTTGATAGTGAAAAGAAACCTACCATGGGCTTTATATATGTCGCAATGCATAATGCTAAAAGGAGTTGACAACCAACTTGAGTGATGATCAATTATTCTTGAAGAAGGTCATGCACATCATTGATGAGAAATGGGACAAGAGGCTGCACCGCCCCTTACATGTGGCAGGCAACATAAAATATGTTGCAACTTTCATTTATATTGTTAATTTTGTCTAATATGATGTCTAATGTAATATTCAATCATTGTAGTCTACTACTTGAATCATTATTGCTACTGAGTTGATTTTGAGATAACCAACACACAATGCGTCATGAGGGGTCTAATGGAATGTGTAGACACCTTTTTCCTAAATGGACATACAATATAAGATTGTTCTAGAGCAAGAGATGCCAATATATAGGAATGTTGGGGGTCATTTGGGAAACCAAACGCCATTCAACAAGGATCTAGTCCTGACTTGGACCCTGGTAAATTGTCATCAACTTTATTTTGCTTAGATTACACATGGTTATTGTTTTCTAATTAAATTATCAAAACAGTGGAATGGTAGACCAATCATGGGTACAAAACTCAGAATCTGCAAAAGATGGCAATCATTATTCTTAATATGACATCCACATCTTTTGGGTGTGAACGAATTGGAGTGTGTTTGAGATGGTAAGGCATCAAGATGTACTTCAATCTTCAGAGATGACTTATCTCTCCAGGGCACAAAGGAACGGCAGTGAAGATTGAAGGCACGATAGCAAAACCTGATTTGTTTCTCTATGACGCAAATGAACGGCAATGAGGACTGACGGCACGGCAGCAAAGTCTGAAATGTTTCTCCACACTGTGAAGGGATAATTATTCTATTGAAGATAGCAACTAGTGCACGGAATTCTATTTTATCTATTGTTGCTTGCTTTCTCTTGACAAATTGCCGCAAAGATGAGTTCTCTTTACCACTTCCAAGTAATTGTTGTGCAATTGCCTCATTCTCTATGTCATCATAACTCATCATGGACATAACTAGTTGGTTCTAGTAGTCAAAATTACAAAAATTTGATCCCATGGAAATCATTTTCCTAGAAAAACTTGAATATCGAACCAATTATATGAACTCAATTTCCTGGAAATGCACCAGTTCTTCAAAAAGGACTTCCAGAAAAACTCTAGTTACAATGTACCAATCGGAGCCTTAGAGTCTAATTACTCAGATAAGGCAACAGATTGGGTAGTAGAACTTAATGCAGAGAAAGATGAGGCTTACCCAGGTACTTAACAGACATGGGGACAAGTAGTTGAAGCATCTAGAGTTGCAAAAAGAGTTTATAACCCCTCCTATCCAGCCCACCCCTCTTGGTGCACAAAGTGATAAGAGTTGTTGATCAAGAAGATGATGAGCCAGAGCATGATGGAGGAGAGCAATTTGCAAGCGAGCATGGTGTTGATGGCTACTCCAGTGTAGATGACATTGAGGGGGATTATTAGGGAGTAAGAAATAGATACCTTTCAGAAGGAATAGGAGTCACATTGTAGACATTTTGATTTTTTTAGCTACTTGAGCATATAGCCATATTTTGATCTAGTCCTTGTTTATTTTGCTGTTTTGGATATTCTATCATCTTTGTTTTGATGATTTTGCCATTTGGATGTTCTTTATTTATTAATTTTTTTGTTCCAGTGTTTTGGGATTTCTATCTTTTGGATGTTCATTCAGCTTTTATATTCCAGCAACACAATCATGTGAAATTGTCAATATTACATGTATAGTGTCCTAACTGTTTCTTGTTTCATGTGAGCACCTTACTTTCCTAATCCAACTAGTGCTGCTCATGCTCCATGTATGTTGTTGTTCATGCCTTAAATTTGGTATCAATACATACATAGATTTATGTTGAATTGTTGAATCTATTAACTCTTGATTTCTATTACTTACTATTAATTTTAAAGGAATACAAAGGTATTATTGTGTAATATATTCACAAATTATAATGGTATATATGTATATATGTGTATAAAATGCTAATAAATATCTAAAAAATCAGCATTTGTGCTTAAGCAACTACAACTTATTAAAACATTGTAATCTTGTGTCTTTATGTCTACATATTGTGTTTGCAAAATTTCACAACTTAATTCCTTCATTTCACCATCAAGATTGACATTGAAATCCATGTGGATATCGTTCGTTTTCCTTAACTTACACATGTAGGAGACCCCCCCCCCCACATATTCAATATGATATGTTATTGCATAAATAAGTGCATGTTATTAGGATCGGTCAGGTAACATAACAGAATCTGATTCTTTCATTTTAGCGTTGAAATTGCCAAGAACGTAAATGTGGAATTCTTGTAAATTCTTCTTTCTGAGCATCTGAAATGGCATCAAAACCAAGCATTTAAATCATTGCTCGTATTGGAATCCTTAAGGTGGGATGGCAACTCGTTAATCTTCCTGTAACATTGAGTTCATCATATGTAAATTGCATCATTTTCAACATGTAAGAGATGTTATTTCTCCATTGTTTCTTTTTCTATTTTCTTATTTGGTATATGCATTGTCGTTAGAGTAGGCTCATTTGGTTAGTTAGATGAATTCATAGTCTAAATTGGGTTATATAATAACCAAACCTTTCCATGTTTAGAAGGCTGGAGCAATCTGGTCCTCAAATACGAGTATATGATATCTCCTACCAATTACATGCATTTCTCCAAAAAATAGTTTGTAGTTGCATATGTGGCTCTGCCAACTATCTGCAGTGCATATGCATATGTGGTCTAGTATGTGGTCATGCCCTGCAAATCATGCTCAGGAATGGCATGGCATCTAAGCAACATAGGTTGCAGATGAATCATTCAGGTTGTTAGAGAGTCTAGTTAATTAGTTAAGTTGTTGTATATGTTTGTAATATAGGCCAATTGTGTCTGGGTCCATTAGGGTTATGTCAGCTTCCACATATCTCCTTCTCCTATTTGTAGGAGAAGGTTTGCCCTTCTATCAAAAATACACACAGGGAATTTCCTCATCATATCGTTCTAAAGCAGCCATGAATTGATTCTCCTCAAAAGTAAATGAAACATTTGTTCAAAAAATGATTGCACTATTTTTTCCGCTTTGTGATCCATCTTTGCTCAGCATCTACAGTTATATAGCAACATATGACAGACTTAGGCTTTGAAGATCTTGTGTATATTTTTTTGTTATTACACTTGAAGTTCTAATGTAAACATTCTATGCAAATGTAGTCGATCCCAAGCTAGGGTAAAAGAGGAGGGTTGGTGGTAGGTTGCCAGCCATCCACTGTATTAAAAAGCGGCCAAGACCCTCAGCTGCTCAATTTAGCCCCTAAACACCTATTAAGGGTTTTGAACAAAATCGCCCACATTTTCCCGCTTCACCCGCTTTTTTCCCGTTTTTTGAAAAATACTGCCGTAAGCATGTAACATTAATTAATTACATGGTCTAAGTAGTATTGACTATAATATATGAAACTTTTATACATTGAATGTTCTATGATATACCTAGTCCTAGTTTAGAATGCATACTTTGTGTGTAAGCTGTAATAATAGGGTACTGTTGTAATGTATCTAAGTAACAATCATATTACTCTATTATACTTCTAATATATGATTAGTTTTACTGATTTCCTTGCTGCTTTCAGTGATTAATGATTGGTACTACTGGTTAGTATTACTTTAAATCAATAATTCATAGTTTGTTATTCACAATTACTGATATACTTGCTGGTTTTAGTGATTAGAAATACTAATTTGTAGTTAAGTATTGATTAATACTTAGTTAATTACTGATTTGCTGATTAGATATGTATAAAAATTCCTTAGAAATAAAAAATTTATATACACAAACATGTAATTTTGTATAAAAATATATAAAATTTAGGCACCCGCTTTTTCAAAAATCGCCCGCTTAATCGTCCGCCTACCGCTTAATCGGTTACAAGGTGTTGTCGGCACACCTCCTGCTTCCCGCTTTTTAATACATTGCAGTCATCCATAAAATGGTCACTCTTTTATGACATCGATACTTATAAAAAAATTGTTGGAACATCCCTACCCAACAACGTGTTGCATCAGTACCCTGGGGTAGTGATAAATTTGCAAGGGGTGACAACAAAACGATGCCCGGTTTTATTGAAGGAAAATCAAGGGTTTCCACTTCTTGGACGGGTGTGGGTAAAGAAGCTAGTCCCGCTGCATCATTGCCCGGATGTAGTGAAAAATGCGCAAGGGCAATCTTTTCTAAGGAGACAGGTAAAAAAGCAAGTTCAGCCTAAACGGATTAGAGTAGGATCTTGAAATATTGGCTCTTTGACAGGAAAGTCTTTAGAGATAGTGGATACCATGATTAGAAGAAAAGTTAACATTATTTGCTTGCAGGAAACCAAATGGACAAGGGAACGATGCAAAGATATCCGAGACACAGGGTACAGTGGTATACAGGTATGACAGACATAGAAATGGCATTGGAATTCATGTTGATAAGATGTTGAGGATGATGTCATCAAGATCACACGGGTGGACGATAGAATCATAGCTATCAAGGTTGTTTTGGGAGGAATGATTATTTATATTATTAGTGCTTATGCCCCCCAAGTTGGACTTTGTGAGGAGGCAGAGAAGAATTTTTGGGATAACATGGATGAACGATGCAAGGAATATTGATAGAGGAGAAGATCATTTTTAGGAGTGACTTAAATGGACATGTGAGGATTAGCAATGTTGGATATGAGAGAGTTCATGGAGATTTTGGATATGGCAGCAGAAATGGAGAGAAGGTTTTAGATTTTGCAGTTGGCAGTTGCTTATGATATGATCTTGGCAAATACACATGTCAAAAAAAGAGATCCTCATACTATTACTTTCAACAGTGGGCACAATTGAAACCAAATTAATTACTTCCTTACAAAAGACGGATGGATCGAAAAGTATACAAGGATTGTAGAGTCATCCCTGGGGAAGAACTCACAACCCAACACATGTTGATGGTTTTAGATGTGAAAATGAGGATCAACAAAGGTAAGCACAATAGAAGGCAAGATAAAACGATCAAGTTGTGGAATCTTAAAGAAGAAAAGAAATTGACATTTTATGAGGAGAGAACTTAGTACTTGGAGACTGATGTTAACTCCATGTGACGAAGTATGAGTTGTTGCATAGCAAAAATTGCCAAAGAGGTTCTAGGAGAGTCCAAAAGGTGTGGGCCTCCACAAAAAGAGACTTGGAGGTGGAATGATGAAGTACATAAGGTTGTTGAACTCAAAAGGGAGATCTATGGGAGCTTGCCCAAATCTCAAGATGATGCAACTTTTCAAAGATACAAACAAGCAAAGAAAGATGATAAGGCAGGCAAGAGGCAAGGTCCAGATACTTTGATGAGATATATAAGAAGTTGGACGCTAGAGAAGGAGAAAAAGATATTTTAAATATGGCGCGTATAAGAGAAAGGAAAGGAAGAGACTTGTTTCAAATAAAGTACATCAAGAGTGAAGACGGTAGAGTACTGGTGAAGGATAATGATATAAAGAAACAATGGAGAAACTACTTTCATAAGCTTTTCAATGGAGAGACTGGGAAGAAAGTTAGAGACTCGGGTGAGATGAATGCAAGACATATCACTTACACACGACCAATTTCACTATCTGAGGTCAAAAATGCTTTTAAAAAGATGAAGAAAAAGGCATGTGGTTCCGACGGTATTCCCGTTGAAGTATAGAAGAGTATGGGAGATGAAGGAGCTATGTTGTTAACAAATTTCTTTAAAAAGATTATGAAGACAAAGAAGATTCTGGATGAATGGAGAAATAGTACTATAGTCCCGATCTACAAGAACAAAGGAGATGTTCAAAGCTACATAAACTATAGAGATATCAAGTTGATGAGTCACACTAAGAAGCTTTGGGAGAGGATTATTGAGCAAAGGCTAAGATTGATAACACAGATATTAGAATGTGTGGTATTCATCTCAAAATCAATTGGCAATGGGTGAAGGGACCACATACCTTATAAGTTCCAGGACCTCCCCAGAGCTTAGCGGTATGAGACTATTCTAACATCCCCCTCAAGTGCAGCCACTTTTGTGTGCTTGCACTTATTTTTTTTTTAGGTACAGTGTGGTCCTCAAACTTGTCTCGTGGGGTCCGCTCTGATACCATATTAGAATGTGTGGTATTCAACTCAAAACCAATTGGCAATGGGTGAAGGGACCACACACCTTATAAGCTCCAGGACCTCCCCCTCACGGGCCAACAAACCCCTTTTCGGGTCGGGACTAGATCCATTTATTTTTTTACCCAGATCTCATGTTGACCCATTTAGTATACTCTCTCCCGTTATCAGTTTCCATTCTCCACTTTTTTACCCATCTCCATTTCACATATTCCTCTCTTATCCACCTTTTTCTTTCCCGCCCACCCATATCTTGTGTATATCCCTTTCCACAGTACCGGGGGGGGGGGGGGGGGGGGGGGGTCATGTATCCTTTTCTCCACACCAAACACTCACTCTAGTCGTATTTGGTGTGCGGGGGGGATAGAGAGGAAAGGAAGAGATGAGAAGAGAGAGAGAGCATGAGAGCATATGAGAGAATGTATGAGAGAGAGAGTATGAGATGAGATGATGATATATGTATTCAGGTTATATATTCCAAGCTATCTTCATGGAGCTTCACATTGTTCACCACCCCGGTTCTCTACTTTAGCCAGCATTGAAGATCCAGCGTCAACACCGTATCCGCGTTCGTGCCGCGTTATGTACGTCAGGTGTTGATGGTGTATTCCTTCAGTTGCATTCACATGAGACAGATGTGTGCTTCTTCAGAAGCTCAGTTTATCTTCACTGAGCTGCATCTGCTGTATCGACATCACCTGTTGTTGATCAATGTGTGGTATTCAACCCAAAACCAATTGGCAATGGGTGAAGGGACCACACACCTTATAAGCTCCAGGACCTCCCCAGAGCTCAGCGGTATGAGACTATTCTAACATCCCCCTTAAGCTGGAGCATGGGTGAAACACATGTCCAAAGCTTGAAGGTTACAAGACTCGATAAAATGATAACTGAAAAATAAAAGATAAATATCACTCCCATACAAAATATGTTACACCCTCTGAAATAATACTCTCCCTGAATCATATGGTGATGATGACTCTGCAGGATGAAGATACTCGAGCTTTCAAGAAGGTCTTCCTTAAAGTGCATCTGGAATGAGGACATATGAAGAATGGATCTGATACTACAGCAATAATACGCCACTGGAATACGTGCTTAACGCGGCACGAACGCGGACGGACGATCTGCTGCTTGATACGATGCAGGAACCATAAAACTCTAACGCATGAAACTTGGGGGCAATGTTTCCAGAAATGCGTTATGCGGTATGCGTTCGGTCAGGGTACCGCATACAGTATAAGCGGAATGCGGGAGCATAAGCGGGGCATATGCGTTTTTGGATTTTTTTTTAAATCAATTCTATATTTTATACATGTACTTAATAAAAAAATAAAATCATAATCATAAATTTCATACTATCTAGTTTTGTAGCCTAATAGCCCCAAATGTACCAACAGATCATTACATCATAGAAGAAGAAACACATATTTTCCAATCATCAAGAAGAAAAAACCATCAAAAAAACCCTAAGCTTATATAATGTACTAGAATATACAAGTAATACAACACACTAACACATGCAGTTCATAGCAGAACATTTATTGAATGAACACAATAAGAATAATCACAGTAATACAATACATGGTAGTTCAAAGTAGAAATAGAAAAAGAACATCAAAAACAAAATCAAAACATCAAAATGACATGAAGAAATCAAGTCAGTAATAAATAGAGAAGAAAAAGTCGTAGGGAATATAAATTACTCCCTAGGCAGCACACAAATTCGATACTTTGTAAAAGTAAATATCATATCCAATTAATATCTACAATAGATTCCCCTTTTATACAAGACAAAATAAGAATTGTGGCAAGTGCAACATGTTCTAATCTTAGAGCAAAATAGAAGAGGAAAAAAAAGAGTAAAGGAAAGAGCATAATGAAACATTAACAATTGTAAAATGTAATAATATATTTTGCACCGCTCTGAGGTAGTAAAATTTCAAAATCTGATTTAAACCCAACTATATAGAAGAAGTTGTCATTTAATTTGGTTGATTTTATTTGAGGTTTTATTTATTTATTTACTTAAGTCACCAAATGAAATGCGAGGCCTAAGCGGCTGCATATTCGGCCCATGCCCAAAAATAGCACTGCATAGTTATATGTGGAGCGGTTGAGGGCCGCATACGCATATGCGGCCGCATAAGCGGCGTCATGCGGGGCATATGAGAACACTGCTTGGGGGCTTGACGGGAAAGGAGATCAACCATTAGATATTAGACAACCAGTTTGGTTTTATGTCGAGAAGATCAACAACAGATGTTATTTTTCTGATAAGGAGGCTTATGGAGAAGTACAAAGAAAACAAAAGGGATCTTCATATGGTGTTTATTGACCTGGAAAAGACCTGTGATCAAGTACCTAGGAAAGCGTTATGGAGGGCTTTATAAAAAGGGTGTGTCTATCCCATGGAACACAACATCGTCGAAGTTTGGCGAAGTTTCGCCGAAGTTTCGAAATTCAACCATAGGCGAAGTTGAATACCATATACTTCGACCTCGTCCAAACTTCGGGGCGAAGTTTCATGGATGTTGGCGAAGTTGACTTTTTTGTGTGTATTTTCGTCTCAACTTCTCCGAAGTTGTCGAAGTTTCCTCGAAGTTGGCGAAGTTGGGGCGAAGTTAAGACCACCCAGAACCATAATCCCAACTAGTGCCCCAATGGCCATATAAGGCATAAATGTCACTCCAAACCTCTTCATAACTTCTAATATCAACTCCTATGTTTTTTGTTGCCACTCATTCCTAAAGAGGGTGTTGTAACTACTATTTGATTGTATATTATATATAATACATATGGTGAACTGTATCTATATATGTGTATTGCACAATTGACCATTTCAAGCAACACATTGTATTATTAACCTACATAGGGCTAGAGGTTCATAAATCGTGTTCTTTTTTTAAATTCACATATATAAGATAGAGGTATAACATAATTATAAGTTTTCCATCAAAGTTTTCTAAAAATTCACATCATTTCTTCAAAAAATGGCATCGAAGTTTGCATCTAAACTTCCTCGAAGTTTCCACAAACTTCCACTTCCATACCTGGCGAAGTCGACACGAAGTCGAAGTCCTGCACCATGGTCTATCCAATAGATTGACCTAATTAAAGACACGTATAATGGTTGAACTGCAAGTGTTAGGCTCCCAGAAGAGAGAATCTTTTCCTATCACCGTTGGGGTACATCAAGCATCGGCACTCGGCTAATATCTATTTTTCTCGTTATGGATGAGTTGACAAAGCATGTTCAAGATAATATCCCTTGGTGCATGTTATTTGTTATGGATATTATGTTGATTAATGAAAGAAGAGAAAATTTGAATGATAAAGTTGAACTTTGGAGAAATGCCTTGGAATCTAACGAATTTATGATATGTGGAAGTAGAATTGAATATATGCATTGCAATTTTAGCCAATCTAGAATTGTGAATGGAGTCAAGTTGGATGGAATGGATGTACCAATATGTGATGAGTTTTGTTACTTGGGATCTATTATTAAAAATGAGGGTGAAGTCCGAGATGATGTTCGTCACAGCATCACATCAAGATGGTTGAAGTGGAGGAAGGAAGTTGTAGTATGTGACCAGAAGACCCTCTCAAATTAAAAAGTAAGTCTTATAGAACAGCTACGGCTAACCATGTTATATGGGAGTGAATGTTGGACAGTGAAGAAACAAGGTCTCACAAGATGAATGTGGCCGAAATGTGTATGTTGAGATGGGAGTGTGGGAAGACAAGAAAAGATCTATTGAGGAATGACTATATCATGAACAAATTAGGGGTGGCGAGCATCGAGGACAAGTTATGTGAAGGCCGTCTGAGATGGTATGGACATGTGTAGCCTAGGACGACAAATACACCTATTCGAAGCAAGGTTATTGAGTCAAGCACAATTAAAAGAAGCAGAAGCTGACCTAAAGTAACTTGGGAAGAGCATATAAACAGAGATTTTGAATCTTTACATCTTGATCAGAGTATGATCCATAACTAAGCTGATTGGAAAAGAAGAATCCATGTAGCCAACCCCAATATGGTTGGGATTGAGGCTTAGATGATGATGATGATGATGATGATGACACTTGAAGTAGTGATCATTTTTGTCTATATACGATACGTTATTTATAAGATGTTTATTTTTATGTTCTCATTTTAAAAGGTTTATAATTACTCAGTTCATAGATAGTGGCATAGTAATAAAGCTATGTTGGTAAGTGGTTGACAAAAACATTTGTATATATATTTATTTCAGCCATATTATTCCATTCTTTCTCAACAAGTTTATTGCACTTTTACTTCTCTAAAAAAATTCTTGAATTTCCTAAAGGATTCTCAAATCGATCTTCGACTTTATTACCTCAGCAAAAAGAATCTCGAGCGACATACATGTACTATGGTTTAACCCAATTGTCTGATAATAGTCATTCACGTATTTGTTATCGAATTTCATTTGCAAGATTACCTCGGTTGTGATCTGAAATAGATCTTAAATGTTGTCACTTTAGCAAAATGACAGACATGAGAATCAGGCACGATTTGGGTGAGCTCAAAGGAGTTGGTGGTAATCTCATTGAAACCATGATCTTGACACCGAGTCCATAGAAGTTGCTCAGTGTGCTATTTATTGATATACTAAGACCATAATCTTAACACCGACGTCTAGTCGAAAATACCATGTCACTCATTTTCTGTTTCGAAAATACCATGTCACTCATTTTCTGTTTCTTGGTGATATATTCTCTCAACATTATGATCTATCACGTAGGATGACATGCTTGCTTCCATTAATTAACCTGATTTTTGCCACATATACTTGTCATACCTTCTATAGGCATTGTTTGCATCAAGACATAACTCTTTTAGTTATTCAAAGCTATTGTAATAGAGAAATATTATAAATAAGATGCTTATTTCTTATATCCTATTTTAAGTTGTGGCGTCATTGGTAAGCCTGGTATGGATATTCGACTAACTGTATAGAATCGGCATGTATAATGGTGTATGAGTAGTAAGGATATTAAAATCAGTGTTTTCAAAATTGAACTGGACCGGCCGGTCTGACCGGTGGTTGACCGGTCCGGAAGTCAAACAGGTTACGCATTCTTTTCCGGTCCAAGCAGTTAGAAACACGGTCCAAGCGACCCAACTAGTTGACCAGACCGAACCAGTAGTTCAAATTTAAAAAAAAAAAAGATAAAAGGTATAATATTAAAAATAAACTCGTGACCCGCATAAATGATACCATATTCTGATTACATAAAAGAAAAATCATGTGATTATATATATATATATATATATATAGAGAGAGAGAGAGAGAGAGAGTCAGGCTAGTGTACACTCGAGTGTACCGGAGACACCATACACCTCAGTCGTTTTCAAAGATGTAGTAATTTTTTGAAAAATTAAAACCATTGATCTTCTTAAATATCTTAAGAACATACTATATAATAAATTTCATCTCGTTTGGGAACTTATAGGTCATGCATCTAAAGAAGACAAAAATCATGCATTTCAAATTAGTTTTGTGCATCGATTTTGTTGTCCTTGGATGAGTGACTTACACTCATCCAAATGAGCTCAAATTTTGTATGTGGCCTATTATTATTGTAACCATGAAGATCAATGGATTAGATTTTAGAAAAATATAGTCTAGATAGGCAAACACCATTGGGATGTACAGCGTGATATGTACACTCGAGTGTATTCTAGCCTCTCTCTCTCTCTCTCTCTCTCTCTCTCTCTCTCTCTCTCTCTCTCTATATATATATATATATATATATATATATATATATATATATATATATATGTTTATATATATCTTTACATATTTATACATCTATATATATTTATATATACATGTATATATGTATATATATATGTAAATATGTACATGAATATGTATATATAAATATGTATGTGTATATATATTGTGTGCCCGGTTCAAGTGGTTCAACCGGTCCGACCGCTAATTGCCTTATATTGTGGTGACCGGCTCGGTTTTTCCGGTTCAATTTTTTTTTTGGGGGGTCATGCTGACGTCATTTTCCGGTCCAGCCGGTTAAACTACTCCAGTTGAACCCGGCTCAATCCGGTCCGGATCAACACCGGTCCGGCTTTTAAAACATTGATTAAAATATTTGACCTTAAAATATAACATTACAATTGCTTAATGGCTGAGTATGCATGTACATCTTAACCATGGTTTTAACAATCTCATCTGAAGGTTAGATGGTCCCATTTCGACCGAAGGCTGAAGCGTCACTGTCCTGGATTGAGTCTTATGCCACTGAGGCGAGGTATCATTGATGCATATACCTCAGTTCTGGAATATAATAGCTTGTTTAAGGATCAAGTTGAGTGCTCAAGGTAATCATAATAATTTTTTCTTTCTAGATCTATTATAGCTGTTGTTATTCCCTCATTAATAATCCTTACACAACTTAGGTTAGTCAAAGGACTCAAAGTGTAAAGTTCATGTTGATTTCAGATCTGTATACTCTCTACTGACAGTAGTGTTTCCTACCTTTTTGTATTCATTACGCAGGTGATTCCCAAATCTAAGTTTTACATTTTTTGGGTTCCTGGTATGGAACAAATCCTTTGGGGGAGGGGGGAAGGTCTTTTATCAGTATGTCATGTATAATTGTAAGGATCGCGTGTCACATTGATAAGACAACATATCATACCGCCTCACCTCACATATGTCAAAAAACTTGATCTTAACATGAGTAATATCTTTTCTCCTTACTGTGTTTGTTCCATTCTTTAGGAACTTCCCGTTCCTGTCTCTGTACTTGTGCCCAAATCAGGAACTATCCGTGCTCCTAGGGCATGACATAAATTCATGCCTAATCACTCATTCCAGACTGCATCTTCCTTGATAAGTTTTAAAAGAACAGACTTCTTAGACAGTAAAGTTTAACAGAAATAGTTATGGAAAAACGGCATTTTGACTGATCTTGAGAGCAATATTATGGAAGTGAGAAAGAATAATGGAAGTTTAGACTAAAAAATGGGATTGGCAACCCATTCCGCATTGCATTACCTGTTCAGAATAGTTTGGGGGAAGTGCCTCCAAAATGCTATTGCTGAGCTCCATGGAAAGTTCATAACAGCGGAAGTTGTTATTCACCTGACATCAAACAAACAAATGCAAGTTTTATATAATCAAGTGCATTAGCATAGAAACACAAAATGAGCTTTGCTTCAGGTGATGAAGGGTTGGAATCTACCATAGCACACAAGTGTTCAAGACCATCTTCAGAAGCAGGCTCTTCAAGTCGCTGCCTTTCGGCAGCTTGGAAATCAATCATCACCTTTAAAAACACAAGGGTAAAGTTATTCCCGCCAGAAAGTAGTACTGTGTGCATGTCTCACTTTTAGGTTGGTGATTGTATATATCACAAACCTAAAACATAGCGGAAATCAAAATGCCAATAACAAGTGGCCACCATGATAATCAAAAGATGTGAAACTTTCACAATTTTTTAAAGATGTAAGGGAGACCTAACTACTTAAACATTAATACACAGAACTAAAATTTGGAAATCACAAAAATCAATAATTTCAATCATCAACTCAGCCTTTTAATGGGCTTCCAATTCCTATATATAGGAGTCCAACACTAAACAACTTAGGCGGCAGCCAATGTGGGACAACTAAACCACACGACATATACCCTTAAAACATAAAATAAAAGAAATAATGCACATATAACAAAATAGATATTTTCACCTGACGTCTGGAAATCTATCAAACTCATGCACATTCAAATTTGTATCGAATGCTAATGTAAGATAAAATATGAAAGGTCTTAGTAAACTAGCTGACATAGACGATATGTCATCCTGGAGAAACCTAAATATTCCTGCATAATCATAAACCGGATTATAGAGCCTCTAGTCCCTGTTAGGAAATAGATCAGGATTCAAAATCTGGACTGGGCTGGACCGCTTGACGAGACAGATGTAATCTGAACCCAGTCTGGTTACAACTTGATTCTAGTCAAAATATTATGTAACATCAATGTCGGAACACAGGCAAATCCTGACTGTACTATGAAATCCTGCTCTGAGTTAAATCCTAAACGAAGGAGAAAAATTGACTACCAGACCCTGTTAGTCCCGTTCATAGTTTTGAAACCCGACCCGACCCGGCCGGTTGAACCGGTTGGACCTCCACCCGGCAAGTTTTGTGGGTCGGGTGGGTCTAAAACCTGTTTTTGGCCAAGACTCGAAGTTGACCCAGTGACCCAGCCGGTTCAGCCACTGACCCGGTGACCCGACCGGGTTTTGTTAGTTTTATTTTTCCTTCCCTAAATGACCATTTGACTGATTTTAATGTCCTTTCATGCAACCTCAATTATTTCATACATTGATATAATCACTTAATTGTATTTTATCACTTGTTTTAAGTATTGTAAGACAATTTGTTTGCTTCTTTATGAATAGATACTTTGGTTTTGTATATTGGATGTTTCATATTTCATCATCTCATTGTTTCATACAGTAGTTTATGTACATATATATACACACTTATATAGTAATATATGTATGGACATACATTTTATTGTAGCATACATGCATATACACACATGTATCTAATAATATTATGTATATGGTGTCATGATGACATCACCGGGTCTGCCTGGTCGACCCGAAGGTTGAACCAGAGGCCCGTGACCCAGGAGCTTTGTCGGTTCGACCTCCGCGTCGGGTCTAAAAACCTTGGTCCAATTTCAACCATGGTAATAAAAAACGCTTGAGGCTCTCGAGGCTTATGCCTCTTGGTGAGGCTATCCCAAATGAGCCTCGAGGCTTACGCCTCGATATCCTGGACTGAGGCTTACGCCTAACAATATCTGAGGCCCGCCTCAAAGCACTGAGGCTTAGCTAAGGCACACGCCTCAATTCTGGATGACAACGTCTTATGTTAACCACCTAATTGTCTACTTTTAAGATTATTACAAACACTTTCTTCAAAAAAAAAAATCAAAGTTCTTGTAGTTAATTATTATTTTTTATTAATAAACATTTAATCATCATTTCTCGAGTGACATCTTTCAATCTTCATTGTTAAATTTCTCTTTGTTTGCTACCTTCTTATTCACTATGTCGGTGAATTTCATATCATTGTTAACTAATTTTGGTTCCTCGTCCCTACTAATTGGAAATTCTATCTCCTTCAGTTTTTCTATTGACATCTTTTATTCTAGTAGTATAAGGAATTGATATCTCGTTATTTTTTTACATATTTATTTTTGTATTGTGGTGGGTCTTTAGTCTCTATTATCATTATTAAGTTTCATAATTAATTTCTATTTCATATTTTTGTGCTTGTATATACCTATTTTTGTTTTACACACATTCATGTACATAACACACATAAATATGTGTAAATACATGTATAAATTTATTTTTTTAATGACCCCCCACACATATTTTGAGGCTTATGCCTCGCCTCACAGAGACAAAAATGCCTCGTTACGCCTCACGCATTTTACAACCTTGGTTTCAACTAGGTATTCCATTTGTGTTGCCAAACGTCTAGAGCATTTACATGACTACATTTCTTACTAAAAGACAGGCCAGAATTCAGTTTAGAACTCATTTCAATCCCATGCCAAACGCAGCACTGGTGTAAGTTATAAATCACCATCAATGAATCGTCACAGATGCTCACAAAGAATATTAAGTATAAACATTAGGTCGAGGTGTAGAAAAAAAATGGTATTCTCAAAGCCTAGTCTTTCTTAACGATCTTGAACAATATCGTAATGATTCACACATGCGGATAGAAAGATATGAATGTTGATTAAACGTGTTACAAAATAATAGCAACATTTGAAAGAAGAAAAAAAAAATCATTTTTTGTGATGCACTATATAACAGAGAATGATATATTTAATTATTCTGAAATAACATTCCATTCCTGTGACTAAAAGACGCATAGAAATGTATACTTTTTCACATGAACAAATGAGCATTTTATTTATGTACTCGAAACATAAACAACTTCCTAGTACATTTAAGTTTCAATGAAAAGAAATTCTGAAAATCAATTGTCCCCTATGCACCAAAAGGTATTTACTACAATGTCCACTCAAAGTATTTTGTTTACAAATTAAAACGGATAACCCGTGTAATAGTCGTCATGGTAATGGTAACACTGCGCCATACACACTCCACACTGAAAATACACAATCCACTGGTTAGGCCATTGAACCGTAGTATAAACAAAACTCCACACATGACATGAAACCAGTAAAGGAGCCCTTGGTAAGGAAAACAGGATTAACGTACAATGCAGGACAAAAGCAGCATATACCTATATATGTATGCAGAGGCGTTGATGTATGGATACTGACCGGGCCTATTAGCTAGTCTCTTTTACATTTTTATTTTCAGTTGTTTCAGAAGAGGTCTTGTGTTAAGCCATGTGGTTTAGACCGACAATGGTCATCGCCCAAGTCAAATCGACGTGTGTACCCATACATAGGCTTTGAAAGCCTCATTAATGGCACATTGAATGATTGAATCTATTTGACATCATTATTTACAACAGTTATTATACTTTTAATCATTTAGCTCCCATTGGTTGGTATAAGACATTAACACTGATTCAATTAGGGGTTAGATCATGTAGTTGCAGTGTGATCCCTTCCCACGATTTCCATCACCTTCCACCACCACTACACAAAAATATTTTCTCCCATCTTCTCATATTTGTCTTCCTCATCCACTCCCCACCCCTGAAGAGCAACAATCAGCCACCCCAAGGGACAGCCGCCATATTTTCACCCACAGGAGCAACAAACATGAGATTGTTGTGCGCATAAGCAGCCACCATGGTCATTTGCTCCCAGGATCGATCATTGGCATTCCACCACTCCCTGGTAGCCATTGTGGCAAGACTCTTTAGGCCGCCATCAGTAATCAGCCTCGGCGGACGCCAACATCAACAAGAACCCAATGATGCGGCAACCTGCCACCGAATAGAGGGACAACACAGAGAGGATTGCATATGTCTCCACATACTAACCACCAAGATAACTCGCAATTGACGCCCTTATCCCCCAATAGTGGTTGACAAGTCTGTCACCTCCTATAGTTTCAATGTTTGCTTTGCTGACTAGAGCAGCAAAGGAGCACTAACCTACACGAAAGATAGAGTCATTCATCATCCTCCATTTGTCCCTCATCGCTCACCCACACCGCTCTAGCTTCTTCCCCATCGCCCCATTACCAAGGTCCTGTAGCATCCTACTGCAATCGCTCCTCCCTACATGCACAGGACAAGAGGCAACAGCAAGGGGAGCAATAATGGTCGACCAACAATCTATCAGGGGCTCATATTGTGGCCTTGTTAGAGAAACACAGCTGTCAACGATCAGTTGCGGATGAAGCACCCCCGACTGACGCCCGTCGCCGCCCACGACCCTTTGGTCGAAAGATAGGAACCAAGGCCGGTGATAATGACTAAGTGACTGGTAATAGCAATTATTATCATTAGACAACATATACCATTTCAGCCACATCTCTCACCACCACAAAAGTGAGTCAGAGTACCATTTTTGGATCAAGCATTGCCATCTACTTGATTACTTGCACTATCGCTTATCTAATTGTGTTTTACCACAGTCACAAAAAGTCCTATTGTCTAGGCATACACCCACCATAAAATTTGTCACATCCAAATTTTAAGTGTTTCCATTCTTGTATCACGTTTAAGTCACGATTTTGGGTAAGAATCACAGTTGCGAGCCAAACCACCACCATGATGCCAATGAATCCATTTCCCAATCCCAACACACCCACAAATCCTTAGGTCAGCGGACTCAAATCCTAAGTCAACAATTCACACAATTCTATGTGAACCGTGCTAAACACCATACCCGCACTTTGCAAAACGCTCAGTCTACCGCGTCATGGTTCGGGTATGGGAGGCCTCCCAACATAGGGTACAACCAAAATACACCTACCATGCACACACCACACTATTGAGCCCAAATTTTGGTGTAATCAGGGCTACCCTCCCATGGATACCATAAATCCTTTTGTTGACTTGTGGACAGACTCCTAGATCCACAACAAGCAGGGGTCCCAATCTCCACCTTCGCTCAGCAACCCCAACAGGTTCACCTTGTCCCTCCCCGCACTCTAATGTAGGTCATTGCCCCCCATCATACTAGTGCATCACACAGCTCTAACGGCACCAGTCTCATGCTAGTCACCACCATGGAAATAAACACCCGCATTTCAGTCCGATCGTGGTCCCTGTGGCCCAAAGTTTTCAATCACAAACACCATGGTCATTCAAACAATCACCATATCATGTATAAACTTTCCCTTGATGACATCACTTATAAAGTCAAGGTGGATACTTCAAATTTTGATAGCAAATTATATCAGAAGGCTTTTTCTAATTGGATTGCCAATATGTAGAATTCGTTCAACCGATACAACATAATTGATGACCGATGGAGCTTATTAGTCAAGATGAAGTTAAAGGGGTCATCCAAATGATATTGGTAGGGAAACTTAACAAGATACCAATCAAGTTTGAAACAACAGGAAGACTATGCTACTTGAGGGATTCATCATGCTTGATATTAGATTATCGAATGACGCTTGGATGAACCCCAGCCAAGGATTAATGTTAGTCCTAGAACACATGGAAAAAATGAAGCAAAGAATTGACATGATCACAACGATGAAACACATGGAACAATGTTTGCCCCAATCTTTATGCTTTCAAGTACAAAGGCAAAAAAAAAAAAAAATCTGACTTACACCTTTCTCCCCACTAAAAATAAGTATGTCACCAACCCCTTCACAATCAAAAGCCCAGCATTCTCTACACCTTATCACTCAAAGAGAGATGGCCAATTTACAATATGTAGTACGTATATCTATTTCGTATCTATAAAGTGGAAGTACTCTAATTCTATTTCTTAATACATCCAGGAAGCTAGTTGTGAAACAAGTGCATACATGTTTTATACATCAAGGAGACAGCACCCATCACTGATCATGAACCCTCCCAGTTAAAGCTTGTCTCCCTTCTAGGTGAGTTCAAGGACATGACACATGTGAAGGTCCATGGTAAGCTCCCCCCTTTACGTGATATTTCGCATCAAAATGAACTGATTCCAGGTTCCACTCTAGAATTAGCGTCATTATCGGTATGACCCCGACTAAACATGTTGAATTGAAATGACTGGTCAATGCACTCCTCAAGGGATTTATTTGTTAGAGTAAGAGTTCTTGTGTTGTTCGTATTCTCCTTGCCCTTATTTGTGTTATAATTAGCGCATTTTTTGTTGTACTATCTACTGGTCGTACTATCTACTGGTCGTACTCTGTTTGCACGTTGACTCTTTGTTCGTACTCTCGCACTATCTATTGGTCGTACTCTGTTTGCACGTTGACTCTTTGTTCGTACTCTCGCACATCAACCACCAGTACTACTGTGACCCAGCCTTTATCGTAATGAAGTAAACTCAGCACTCTATAGAATGTGATGTTTGCTACTGTGATGGAAATTTTATCATGAGAGAAGATGATAAAGATTTCTATTGGTATACATGATGGAGTTTCATCTACATAGGATCTTTGAGTCCTTTATCTACTTACTATTTCATACACTAGTCTTCTATCTGGCTACGTCGTCTACTTTCTGCTACTGTGTGCCAGCACTCTCTAGCTCGTCTATGCCTTGTGCATGTTGACTCTTTTCTTGTCCATGCTTTGTATGCACGTTCACTACTACTTCTTGTGTTCCAGCACTCTTTGGTTTACTTCATTACGATAGCGCCTGAAATGAAGACCATGATGCCTATCTGTTGTTGTTTACTTCTGCTCCAAATGTCATTGCATAGTGATCAAGAAGCTCCTTCTACCTGCATGCCTACCTACTTTGAGATTATCTGCTTGAGGGGGATAATTTAAGTGATTTATTGTAACATTAAGGGGGAGAAACATACTTGTATGGGCATGGTTTATCTTTTGTTATTTTTCTCTAGTTTGTTCGTCTGTTTGCAAGTTGACTTGGGATTCTCCCAAGCTCTAGATTGAGGGGGAGTGTTGGAGATCTATTTAATTAGATAATTAATTTGTTGGGTCTATTTGTAAAATGGGCCCAACTGTGTCTTGGCCCATCCATTTGGGTGTTTGTCTTGGGTTTGTATGCTTCCCCCTTATCATGTTTATAGTAGAGGAGGCTGCCCTTCTATCAATAAGAAAACACACATAAGGAAACTTCCCCGTCATCATTTTTCCACATTCTTGATACATTTTGAGTTTTTCCCAATCACCTAGTGACCACAGCCTTCCATTCTCAAGACTGCTTTTGGCACTGTCACGGCAGCTTATGACAATTATTTGATTCTCATTGGCGGTGATGCAGCCGGGTACTTGTCTAGGCAGGCCACCCCACCCAAGGGGCACCTAGGTGGTTTTCTTTTTATACATATATATAATTTAATTTACAAATATATTTTTCTATGTCCTAATATACACAATAATATGTAGACATACATTGGTTATTTCTAAGCTTGATCAATCAAAACTTGACCTAAACCACATCAAACATGACCTAAACCACACCTAATTGGGCCTAATTTGACTTACTCTATCTAAACTATACCTTATTTGGCCTAGTCTGCACTAATTTAGCAGAACCATACTTTAGGGTAGCATGGCCTAATCAGACCTAACTTCCCCTAATTTGGAGTATGGTCTAAATGAGACCAAATTTGGTCAAATCCGAACTAAGGCTTAGTTTGGGACAGAAATTTCTAAATGCAGTATTCTTGTACGGCAGCAGCTGTAGTATATTGACAAAGTGGTGTTAACAAATACTGCATTAGTCAGATTTAACAACAAAAAATAGTATTTGCAAAACACATCAGAATCGGCAGGCTTTGTGATCACCACGTTTCTCTCGTGCTCACCGTACATGCTTGTGTACTGAAATAAGCTGCACCAAGAGCTGTTAAGCATGGAACTGAAATATCACCGGCTCTAGAATTACGTATTGGATATCGGTATTCTAAAAGGTGGAATGCAAACGGCCCCTAAATTCCCCAAATTAGAGCAAATGTTCCCAAAACAGACATATTTAACCCATCATTGTATAGGCGGCCAGATATTGCCTGGGGACGGCCAGACAGTCCAGGCGTTCTAGGCATTTTTTATTTTTTATATTATATATAATAATATAATATAATTATATATACACACATATAGTTACATACTAACCTATAAGCAATAACGAATCAGTATGAATTATTAAGAGGAGCTGGGAAAAGGAAGAATAAGAATGGAGGAGCATTAGTGTGAGAGGAGATGGATGAAACAGAAATAGAGAATAGAAGGAAAGTTGGGACGAATAAGAAGAATGTAGCAACCAATTTGCTGCTTGGCGGAGCAAAAAGAAAACACAATTGAGAATTGTGATAGGGAGAATTAAGAACAAAAGAAAGAAAAAATCATTGCTGCTTGATGGAGGAAAAATAAGATAAATACAGAAAAATGGGAGGGGATAGAATAAATAACAAAAATAAAACTGCAGCAAGTCTACAAAGATAATAAAAGTAGACATTTCATTTTTTAACTTAGTGGATCAGCAGTAAATTAGTAATAGAGGAGCTGCAGTAAATTAGTGATAGAGGGCAGCAGTAGATTGGTCAATTAGCAAAGATGTTGCTTGGTGAAGGGAAAAAATCGTGGAGTATGCAGTAAATGAGTAAGAGAAGAGCAGCAGTAAATTAGTAATAGTGGAGAGCAACAGTAAACCAGTCACATAGCAGCTTGATAAAGAACAAAATTCTAATAAAAAATCCAGCAGTTGCCTAGGCGTCCACCCAGGCCGCCCAGAGGCCTAACTAGGCCGGGTGCCTATGATCTAGGCGCTGCCTGGGCGAGCATCCAAACAACTAAGATTTAACCCCTAAGATGACTAAAGTTTATCCAATTTTACCAAACTCGGATCTCACTCATGCTAATTTTGCCTTTAAGTAGCTTATTTTGGTCCTATATAGCCGTAAGCCCCCACTTAAGTCACTAGATGGCCTAGGCGCGTAGTTTTAGGGGCCCTCTCAGAACCTATGGCACCTAGGCAGAACCTTCATAACTATGGTTGGGATCTATGTGTTAATGAATGCTCTTAAATTGTATGTTCATACCAAAGACTTTGGGCAGCTACAATATTTCTTGGGGACTGAAGTTATTCGGTCCAGCAGTGACATTTATCTCTCTCAACAAAGATACGTCCTGGATCTCTCTTAAATGAATCCGGAAGATCAAATCCAAACATGTCTATTCTCCTATGGGTTACCACACTTAAGTTATATCCGAGGGGGAGTCCTTTGAAGATTTCGAGCAATATCAGTGGATACTTGGAAAGCTCGTCTACCCGTCTCAACATTTTTTTGTGGTTAGCGTGGTTTGTCAACATAAGGCCAAACCCCGCATGTGCCATTGGACTCCCATGCAAAGAGTTATACTTTACCTTATATACACTAGGATGATTGGACAAGGTAATTACCCAGTTCAACCATTTAAGACAACATACAAAAAGGCATAATATTGTCCTAAAGGTATAATATGTGCAAAAATATGAATCTAGTCTATAACATGTATAATTGTTGTTTAATATCTTAAACAGTGATCAATACAAGTGAAAACTAAGAAATGGAAATGAAAGAACACGAATGTCATGAAACAAAGAGGTATAAGAAGAGAATGTCACAAATAGGAGGACGAGAAGAAGAAAGTCAAGAATGCATTATTGTTGATTGTTGAGACGAAGAAGAGGAAGGAGTAATAAAAGGAGGAGAGGAATCAGATTCAAAGGGGAAGATTATTGGTTTGGTATTATTACAAGAAATGGAAAACGAGGGAGAAGAGGAGGATATTCGTGTAGTAATAAACTATCATATATGATTTACACAGATCATTATACAAGTAGGAAGAAGAGAAAAACAGAGAAATGGATTGAGAGAGAAGTGGGCTATTGACAAAATAAAAGATAAGAATGGGAGCATTGACTTTATCTTTAAGAAAAAGATGAAATGAACATCACGTTGGCATCAACGAGAATAGGAAAAATATAAAACATTAGTGGAAGAAGACCTGACCTGCTGCATGTGTGGAAGAACCGCCAAAATAGTAAGGGAAGACCAAACACGTCACTGGAATAGTATTTTGAGAGGAAGAGAAAATTAATATAGGATATAGGAGCCACTGGAGGACCTCAGCCGCTGCTGGATAAAGATGAGTAGAGCGATAGTCAGAGTGAAAACCATTGCTGGAGAAGCTAGGATGATCGGAGAAGGCTAATTGTTGCGACTTGAACCGTAGCAAAAAAAGGTCAGCAGTAGCATTTCTGTAGGAAGTTGGGCAGATATCAGGGCATCAGGGGGATTAATCAAGGTCAGCAAGTTATGTGAGGCTAATTTTCAACAATCAGTAACAAGGCCTATCAAAAATCATCGACTAGGCAGTTGTACAACAGCATAAGCTGTCAGGGTCCACATATATAGTGCCCGCTGGCCGAGCCATATAAGGCCCAGCTTATATGACCACACAAGCCATTTTGAGAAACAGTGCATCTGCGTCCATATGTACACAGACGCCATCATATGGATATTGACTAGGCCTGCTATTTGTCTCGTTAATCATTTTATTTTGAGTTGTTATTGGTGAGCTTTTCTTAAGCCATGTGGTTTAGTTCCACATGGCTACCGCCGAAGTCAATTTGATGCATGTGCCTCGATATAGCTTTGTAACCCTCAAGAATGGAACATTAGAAGATCGAATCTATCTGAATTATTATTTGCAGTACTTATTAGTTAAATTTAAATCTTAGATTTTTAATCATATTTATCCCCATTAAACCACAGCAGGTTGTAATCGTGACTGCACATTTGTGTCTTGTGATTTGTGGTGTTGTAGTGCCTATCTACTACTTTTATACACAAACCCTATCGGCTTGCAAAGCGATCTATAAAGACATTTATTAACATCATCTAGAAGCCATATCATTGGCTTGGTCAGACCACATTCCCAATTGTTTGCATCAGTTGATAGTTTATATCAGTTTCTTATTTTGGTCAAAGAAGTTTGATTATCACACAAGCTTGAATGTTAGTGCACTCTTAGAGGCCGAATTAGAGCAAGATACAATAAGATTGCCCTACAATCATGCTCATACGAGTGGTAGTTCAGATGTGAACACTACAATATGAAGTCCCGTCTTCAATGCTTATGCCCATATGCATTCCAGGCTCTTGTTAACCAAAATTTTCCACATAATTATCTCCAATTATTTTTCTGATATATGAGACAATGGATTTTTTTTCAGTTATCAACATTACCATATTTATTCAGCTTTTGCATTTTAAGAATTCCATTTGAAGAAACAATCTTGGGATCTGCATCAACAGTCTGTACGTACTGAGAATATATAAAGATATAACTATTTGCTTGCTGCATAGATCCAAACCACTGCACCTTGCAATACGAAGGTCATTTGCAAGCATAGTCACAATATACTCCGAATTTTTGAAAAAGTCGCATTTAAAACGCGAACTTTTTCCTAGACGTATGAAACTCCGGAATAAATCCCAATTCTCGAACATTAGGTATTATTTCCGTATTTTTTGCAAATTAATCACGTTTAATGTTTTTCCCGTTTTATATGTTCTTTTCCCGTACTATACTGATTAAGACTCTAACTTAGTTTGATTGTATATATGTGTTTGTGTGTATGTACATGCATATATGTGTTTATGTATGTCATATATGTATATGTATATGTAAGTAATAATTATAGATATATGAATGCAATATATATGTACATAATTACATATATATGTGTAAAATATATATATACATACATATGTATGCAATATATGTACAAATCCTCCGAATTTTTTCTGACTTTTTCCCGAATAGTTGACCGTACTTTTATCGTACATTGACCATTTTTACCCGATTTTTCGCATAATTTCCGAATTCCGAACTTTTCAACTCAACCAAACGTATCCCGAATACCGAATTTGTGACTATGTTTGCAAGCATATAACGTATGTCCTCAGAGGTGACTCTAAAAATCGAACCTATACCGACATCCTTGTAACCAAAGAATGTGGTTAGATCATCATTTAAAGGGAATAGTAGGGATTGGCCTCAAAATTTACCACGTACTATACCAATTAAAGTAAAACTTTCTTCAGAGTTACATATCTCTTATCCGCTCTCTCATGTATAAAAAAATCCAAATGAAGATTGACAAGCACATTTAAATTGAATTGTGCAAGTAGTGAATGGTTGATTATCAAAAAAAGAAGTGAATGATATTTTCATGGAAAACTAAACACGGAGCAATTACAAATGAGATACATTGGATAGAGAAGGATGTTTGATGTAATTAAAAATCACAAACAGCTTCAAATTGCTCATTTGAATCTGATTGGGTTAGGATCTACATTCCAGCTAATCTCTAACATAGTCTGTGACGTCAAAACGCTAGTCTTACTTTGGTGGCCGCCTAACAAACTCTTACTACTATCAAATAAAATATAAAAATAAGATAATAAGATCATAATGCCATGTCCTTCAGAAAAAAAGGCCATTGTGCAATGATTACTCACCTGTATGACTGAAAGAGCAATTCGGTACAGCATGACTTCTGTGCTGTTTTCCCTCACAGTCTGCACTTGTTCACCGAGAATTCTAAACAAATCTACAGCAGCAGGAGTGTACAAACGTCCTTCATCTGTTGTCTTGGGAAGCTGTTTTTTATCAGCTTCAAGGATATTCAAGTACCATTTCTACAATGAACAAGAAGAAAAATCAGTCTATCTGTTAGCATTGAAATCACAAACAAACACAAATAAATATATAAATAAATGAATACTTTGGTGGTTGCTTGCATTCTTTCAACATAAGCATTCATTAGAGGATCCATGGAACCACTTTCAGAGCAGACTTGAGCTAAGGATTCATCTACACCAAGTGCAATTAGATTTTCTTGGTACTCAACAACCCATCCGGTCACCTTGAGAAATAGAAATAAGCACAACAATTTATCATCACATGGAGATGGAGTCACAAAACTAGATGGAGAAGATCACAAAACTAGATGGAGAAGATCACAAACTTAGTCCAATTTGGATAAAGGTATTCAGGCTGTTAAAGCAAGAAGGTCGCCATCAAAATTAATCACACCTTCAAAATCTCTATATTTGTCAGATTGTTTGCCCTGTCACTTAGCAACCTAAGCATCTGAATAAATCTCTCAGTGTACAAATTCACCATAAGCTGAAATATCTCATATCTGCAAGAAAAATAGTCCACATTCATACATTCTATCCTTCTTCAGAATATCATAAGTCACATGTAGAACAGTAATACACATTAAATATTGCACAAGAAAACCATGAGAATAAGAAGTTCCACAGTAATGGAAGAGAGAACACGGGTGTTAAACCTTGGATATGAGAAACATGCATGCATGTTATTCGCAGTTACTCCTAACATTTTCGTATTAGAATTTTGTTATACATATCTTCGTCTAAAATTGGACAAGGTTACTCAGTTATTTGCATGCATGTTATTCGCAGTTACTCCTAACATTTTCGTATTAGAATTTTGTTATACATATCTTCGTCTAAAATTGGACAAGGTTACTCAGTTATTTGCATGTTTCCTTCCTAACCTTTTCGTTTTAGAATTGTGTCCTTCCACTTATTTGAGGTTTTTTAGGGATAATGATCCGAATCACCAAACCAACCTCAAATCCAAATCAACAAAGATAGATATCCACACCCTTGATGGTTGATGGATCAGGTCTAAGCAGACATACACACTTATATTTGAATAATCCTACCTTAACCACTGCCCCTTTTGTAACCGTCGAAGCTTCCAAAAAGTCTTGTTGAGTCTATCCTTCATTATTGTCCTTGCACCACCCCCCCCCCCAATCCTTCTCCAGGGCCGCCACCCACACCTCCTCGTCCACCTTCTCCATCTTGGTCTACAATGTGGCGATGACAAAAAGGGATACATCGATTGGTTGTTGTGCTCCAATCATTAAATCTGATCAAGGCATGCTCAGCCATATCCTATCCTCACAACAATTCCAACCACCCACCATTCTATTACATCGCTTCCTATATTGACTCATCTGAACAAAAGTATCCCTAATTTCTACCAGTGAACGACAAGTTGACCTTGAACTTATTGCCTACTCGCCTTGGTAGTTGCATTAGCGCCATGCATGAAGGTGGTGACTATTATGGGGACTATGTCAATCACATAGCCCCTTCAGAATGCCGCACAAGTCATGTGCTTTACCACCTCTGCTTCTTGGATGGTGACAGAAAGTACCTCACAATTAAACCTATGCCGCACATTTGTGGTAACTTTCTTTTGTAAATTTATGAAGAGATCAGAGAGATAGAGAGCAAACTACAAAGAAGATAGAACATGCTGCAGAAACTTGCCAAAATCTGTGGTGTTCGCTCGACACATTCCTATAGATGGGATACAGTGATTATGGGGTAACACTCCTAGAGTTAGAATTATCTCAAAACATGTATAAACCCAACCATACGCCCATACCCCTTGTGTAAGCAAGAAAGATCAAAATGTACTATAAACTCAAGGTGTAACTTGCACGGTACCTAAGCGGTCAAGTCTCAAGTTTGAAGAGGTGTCCCTATAAGCTCACTTTTACAATAAGGATCTGGGTAATATGTGGTATTTACTCAGCATAGAGGTTGTTCGCTCCACCACATGGATCAGCTTATCTCAAAGACACCATCTCCTGAACCTAATTCAAGAGACTGGGATGATATATGCCAAACCATTCTCCACTTCAATGGACTACCGAATGAAAGCTCCAAGTGAGGCGGAGCTCTTTCCTGGTCTAGAGAAGTATTGTTGTGTAGTTGGAAAACTGATTTATTTGACTATTATACAACCAGATTTCACCTATGCAGGTGAAGTAGTCAGTCAACATATGAGTGCGCCTCTTCAAGCTCACTAGTGTGGTGTTGAACGTATCTTGTGATTTCACAAGAGTGCTCCAAGAATAGCATTGCTTTACACTCAAGACTGCAAATGGACATCTGGTTTTGTATCATGTCGGGCAATCACCCCTTTGCATAGATAAGAAAAAAAAGAATCTATCACTTCTCAGTCTAGCACCGAAGCTGAATAGTGAACTAAGGCCCATGCATGTTGTGATTGACAATGGGTGAAATCTATACTGACCGAGAACCAGTACGCAATTCACATCGCCAATAATCCAGTCTTCCATGAGCGCTCAATACACATTGAGGTGGATTTCCATTTTGTGCAGGAACATTGTGCCTCCTCACATGTAGATTGGGGATAATAAAACCACCACCCAATGTATTAAAAAGCAGGAAGCGGGAGGCGTACGGACAACACCTTGTAACCGATTAAGCGGCAGGCGGGCGATTAAGCGGGTGATTTTTTAAAAAAGGGTGCTAAATTCCTATATTTTTTAATACAAAATTACATGTATGTGTATATAAAAAATATATTTCTAAGGAACTTTTATACATATCTAATCAGCAAATCAGTAATTAATTAAGTATCAATCAATACTTTACTAAGACAAATATTTATTACATAAATACCAAAAGATTAAAACTTAGTGAGTCAAACAAAACATATCTTTGGCATTGTCATCTAGGACACATAAATGAGAATCACATATGTAGACTCCATAAAGATGGTTATCTAGACTCTTTTGATTTCGAATCAATAGAGACATGTGAATCTTGTTTGTTGGGCAAGATGGCCAAGACCCCTTTCACCAGAAACAATGAGAGGGTTAGTGATCTATTAGGACTCATGCATACTAAGGTATGTGGGCCCTTTTAGAACAAATTCTATAGGTTGGTATCAATACTTCATTACCTTCAGTGATGACTTCATTAGGTATGGTTATGTTTACCTGATGAAACATAAGTCAAAAAACCTTAAAAAGTTCAAGGAATTCATGAATGAGGTACATAACCAACTTGGCAAAAGTATTGTTACATTAGATATTTCCTGTTTTACTTAAGCATGTTATTTGTTTTGTTATTTTCCTTTATATATGGATCTCTCTGTAATTGTCTCAGTAATATATATATGAGGGTGCACACGTTGTGCAACCCAGAGCCTTCTGCAATACCTGATCCTGTCACATGGTATCAGAGCAGGTTCTAACCTAGCCTCCCTCCCTCCCTTCTCTTTCTCCTTCAGCGCCGTACCCCCCCCCGGCCGCCCGCCGCCCAGCGCCCACCCGCCGCCGGCAGCAGCAGGCCGCCGGTCGGCAGCAGCCAGCCGCCGCCGCTGGCTTAGCCAGGGCCGCCACAGCTCCGGCCGGTCACCTTCTCCGGGCCGCAGGTCTCTCCGTCGGGTCTCTGGTTCCGTCTTGCCTCCTGGCATGGTGCACCGCTAGTGCTTGAGCAACCGTAGTTGTTGTTCGCACAGCAGGTGCGCTGCTGGGTGGTCGTACCTACGGGACCACTGATCCACTGGTAGATCTGGCCTAGATCTGTAGTCCGGGGGAGATCGGCGCGTTGTTCGTCTAAGGAGTTACTGTTGGTTCGTGCTTCTTTGTGCATGCCTGCCCGTGTAGGCCTCGGCCTCCGGGTTCTCTGCTACGCCGTGGCGTAGTGCGTATGTGAGAGGTCCACCGTGACGTGTTTCTGTCTACTTCTGTCTGCCTGACGGCGTAGTCCGTCCTCTACCTGTGCCTACCTGTGCCTTTGCCTGCCGTTCTCATGGCGTCTTCCGGGGATGACATGTGGAGAGAGTCGCGTCGTCAAGTCACTACTGTCAAGCTTGACGGGCGCAACTACCAGCTGTGGGTCTGTTCCTTTGTGATCTTTGCCAAATCACAAGGGAAGTACTCTCACTTGATTCGGACGGGTCCGCCTCAGCCCGCAGAGGAGGCGGATGACAAAGATATCAAGGCCTTTGATGACTGGGTTCGTGATGACTCAACGGTCATGACGTGGATTCTCAAAAGCTCTGTTGAGAAGATTAGCGTCACTCTTCTTCAGCTGCCTACGGCGAAGCAGATGTGGGATCAGCTTGCCGGTACCTACTCGCACAGTGAAAATCCGAAGAAGGTCTTTGATATCACAAAGCAATTGGGGCGACTGCAGTTTACTGGTTCTGACATTTCTGATTACTTCTCCACTTTCACTGGTCTGTGGGGTGAATTGGAGATGTATCACCCGCTGTCCACTGATTTAGCTACTATGCAGAAACAGCGAGCGGAGCTTCAGCTGATTCAGTTTCTCAGTGGTTTACCTGAGTCCTATAATGGAGTGGTCGATCAGATTTTGGCGAGTGATCCACTCCCTACTTTGCAGACTGCCTACAAGCGTCTCCAGCGCCTTCCGTCATCGACACCGTCTCAGCCTCCTGAGACGGGGGACTCTACTACCTTGGCCGCTTGGGGCGGGCGTGGTCGTGGCCGTGGCCGTGGCCGCTCCAGTGATGGTCGTCCTCCCCTGGGTGCAGGCCGGGGGCGTGGACTTGGTGCTGGACGAGGCGCTCCTCCTGCTGCCTCACCTTCTGCTGCTGCGCGTCCTCAGCAAGGACAGCGCTTGTGTACCTTCTGTGGCCGGTCCAACCATATTGAGGAAAAATGCTGGGAAAAGTATGGTAAGCCGGCATGGGCCAATGCTGCGGCTGATTCTTCTGTGTCTGAAGGAGCTACTCAGACATCTGCACCAGAGCCTAAGGGGGCCACTGCTAACTACATCCGTGCTGAGGTGGAGCGTCTTCTCATTGAGCGTGGTGGTTCCTCTTCTGCTGCATCTACGAGTGGAGCACATGCTGCCTTTTCTGGTTATGACACTGCCTTCTTGAGCTCCTCCTCACCTTCTCCTTCTGGTAATACCAAATGGGTGATAGACTCTGGTGCCTCTGCACATATTTCTGGAAATAAATCTTTATTTACGCATATATCTGCTCCTGCCGGACAGTCTTCTGTTATGCTTGTTGATGGCTCTAAGTCGTCAGTTGTTGGAGTTGGTGATATCCGTTCTCATTTTCGCCTAAAATCTGCCTTATATGTGCCCCGATTTCCTCTTAACCTGTTATCTGTCAGCAAGATTTTACGGAGTTTGAATTGTAGCCTGACTTTTGTTCCTGGTTCATGCATTTTTCAGGACCTTCACACGAGGATGAAGATTGGTGGGGGGTATGAAGGTGTTGATGGGCTGTTTTACTTGGACCAGCTACCTAGATCTGAGAAAGCTGTTGTGATATCTGCATTATCTGCTTGTGTTTCTGCTCTCCAGTGGCACTACAGGCTGGGCTATCCCTCTTCAGAGAAGCTGCGTAGTTTAGTTCCTGATATTGGCAGCTGTCATTTTCAGTGTGATTCGTGTCAACTTGGGAAACAGACTCGTACTGTGTATCCTAGACGTAGTTCTGTGACCAGTAAAAACATTTTTGATTTAGTTCACTCTGATGTATGGGGTCCATGCAATGTACCAAGTTTGTCTGGTTACAAGTACTTCATTCTGTTTATTGATGATTTTTCGAGGACTATTTGGTTGTTTTTGTTAAAAAGTAGGTCAGAAGTACTGTCTACTATTAAATATTTTTTTGCTGAAATAAAGACTCAGTTTGGCTTGCCTATGAAAACCTTTCGCACTGATAATGCTTTAGAATTTGTTCAACAATATGTAGCTGTTTTCTGTAAATCTGTGGGTACTCTTCATCAAACATCGTGTGCTTATACCCCACAACAAAATGGTGTTGCTGAGCGAAAGAATAGGCACTTACTAGAAGTTACCAGAACAATAATGATGCATTCTCATGTGCCCCGATCTTATTGGCCTGAAGCTATCTTAACTGCATGTTTTCTGATTAATAGAATGCCATCGTCTGTTATTGGGAATAAAATTCCATTCCAAGTTTTACACCCCGACACCTCTATGTTTCCTGTGCCTCCTAGAATCTTTGGGTGTACCTGCTTTGTTCGGTTGCTTGGACCTACTTCTGATAAGCTGTCTCCTCGAGCTGCTAAATGTATTTTTTTGGGCTATTCTCGGACTCAAAAGGGTTACAGATGTTATAATCCCAGCACTCGAAAATGGTTTACTAGTAATGATGTTGTCTTTTTTGAGGACACACCGTATTACTCTTCAGCAGGAGATAGTTTGCAGACTGATATTCTGGCTCCTCCTTTACCTGTTATTGCTGACTGTATGCTTGATCGCACTGACACTGAGACTAATGCAAAGCAAGATCCTCCTCTTATTGTTTATCAACGCAGGAATAAAGCACCTTCCACAAATGTACCCCCCCAAGACAACCAATCTTCTCCTCCAGAAGGTTCTGCTGCTCCTGAGGTACACTCTGATCTTGACGTACCTATTGCTCTCCGCAAGGGTACTCGTTCTTGTACTTCCCATAGCATTGCTCAGTGTGTGTCGACTGCTCATCTAAATACTCATTCCAGCAATTTTGTATATGCCTTATATGCTGTGGCTGTTCCAAAGAATGTTCAGGAAGCTTTGAAAAGCACAGCTTGGACATCTGCGATGAATGATGAGATGCTTGCTCTTACTGACAGAGACACTTGGGAGCTGGTGGATCCACCTCCTCAGTGTAAGCCTGTAGGTTGCAGGTGGGTTTATGCAGTCAAATATCAACCTGATGGTACAGTTGAGAGGTTGAAGGCAAGGCTTGTTGCGAAGGGATACACTCAGACTTATGGCATTGATTATTTTGAGACTTTTTCTCCCGTTGCTCATCTTAACTCTGTCAGGATTCTTTTATCTGTTGTTGTGAATCTGAACTGGCCTCTTATGCAGCTTGATGTGAAAAATGCCTTTCTATATGGTGATTTACAGGAGGAGATGTATATGGAGCAACCTCCTGGGTTTGTTGCTCAGGGGGAGTCTCACAAAGTTTGCAGGCTAAAGAAGTCTATCTATGGGCTCAAGCAGAGTCCTCGTGCCTGGTTTGATAAACTGAGCAGGATTATGATTGAGTTTGGCTTTCTGAGGTCACAAGTTGACCATTCTGTTTTCACAAAAAAGTCTTCTGCTGGTATTACTGTTCTGATTGTATATGTTGATGATATTATTATTTCTGCCAGCGACATTCTTAGTATTCAGGCTACTAAAGATCACTTGGGTAAGCATTTTGCTACCAAAGATCTAGGTAGACTCAGGTACTTTCTTGGCATAGAAGTCTCTAGAAATTCTAATGCCTTGGTTCTTTCGCAAAGAAAGTATGTTCTTGATATACTGCAGGAGACTGGTATGCTTGGTGCTAGACCTTCAGATACTCCTCTTGATCCCAATGTCAATTGGGATGATGATTCTTCTGCTATGTTTACTGATCATAAAAAATTCAGGAGGTTGATTGGTAAATTGATCTACTTGACTGTTACTCGTCCTGACATTGCTACTGCAGTTGGTCTTCTTAGCAGATACCTCGACAAACCTAGACAATGTCACTGGGATGCTGCATGCCAAGTCTTGAGATACTTAAAACGATCTCCTGGCAAGGGACTTCATTATAAAAAAAATGGGCACTGTGTTCTTGAAGGATATTCTGATTCTGATTATGCAGGCAGCAAAGTTGATAGAAAGTCTACTTCTGGCTATTGCACCTTTGTAGGGGGCAATCTTGTTACTTGGAGGAGCAAGAAACAGAATGTGGTGGCCAGGTCTAGTGCTGAGGCTGAGTACAGGGCCATGGCCCATACTGCTTGTGAGTTGCTATGGGTGCGTTCTCTTCTGAAAGAATTTGGGATTGAGTCTTCATCGGCCATTCCTATGCATTGTGATAATAAAGCTGCCATTTTCATTGCAAATAATCATGTCTATCATGAGCGCACCAAACATATCGAGGTTGATTGCCACTTTATCAGAGAGTCTATTCTTGTTGGCAAGATCTGCACTCCTTTCACGCGATCTGAAGACCAAGTGGCTGGTATCTTCACCAAGCTCTTGGCTAAGAAACAGTTCTGCATGCTGCTGGACAAGTTGGGCATGATTGACATCTATGCTCCAACTTGAGGGGGAGTGTTACATTAGATATTTCCTGTTTTACTTAAGCATGTTATTTGTTTTGTTATTTTCCTTTATATATGGACCTCTCTGTAATTGTCTCAGTAATATATATATGAGGGTGCACACGTTGTGCAACCCAGAGCCTTCTGCAATACCTGATCCTGTCACAAGTATTAAGGCACTTCATTCTAAACAAGGTAGAGAATACTTAATCCAAGAGTTTGAGGACCCTCTGTGAGCCTGTGGTGTCGTATCACAATGGACACAACATGGAACACCACAATATAATGGTATAGCAGAAAGAAGGAATCACACATTACTAGATATGGTGCGATCAATAATGAGTCTAGATGGACTTCCAACTACCTTATGGGGTTATTACTCTTGAAACCGTCGTGTTTACACTAAAACATATACCATCTAAATCAGTTCAAAAACATCATATGAGATATGGTATTGGAAGCGTCCCAATGTATCTTTTATGAAGATTTGGGGTTGTGAAGCTTATGTCAGAAAGTAGTTTCCCGAAAAGCTTGGACCCAAATTAGATAAATGTTATTTTGTTGGATATCCCAAGAAAACCAAGGATATTACTTTTATTCCCTATTTGATAAAAAAGTGTTTGTTGTCAGAGAAGCTGCAAAAGGGTTTTATTTCCAAAGGAATCAGTGGGAGGAAAGTAGAACTCGAAGAGGTTCAAGACTAATAAAAAAAAATTGAACCAGTCTATAAGAGAGGAACAAGGAGAATCACAAATCATTGTTGAATCTCAAATTCCTCTAATCAATATTTCTAATCATTGAAATCAGCAAGCAGATCAGTAATTGTAAATAACAAACTATGAAATATTGATTTAATAACTTTACTACCAAACAAGTAATCAGTATTGCACCAAAACAGTAATGCTAACCAGTAGTACCAATAAGTAATCACTGAAAGCAGCAAGGAAATCAGTAAAACTAATCATGCATTAGAAGTATAATAGAGTGATATGATATTTACTTAGATACATTACGGAAGTACCCTATTATTACAGCTTACACACGAAGTATGCATTCTAAATTAGCACAAGGTATATCATAGAACATTTAATGTGTACAAGTTTCATATATTATAGTCAACACTAATTGGATCATGTAAGTAATTAATGTTACATGCTTCCAGTAATATTTTTTTAAAAAGCAGGCAAAAGCGGGAAAAAAAGGGGTGAAGCGGCCGATTTTCTTCAAACTGATTAACGGGCACTTAGGGGCTAAATTAAGGGGCGCCTGGGCCGTTTTTTAATACAGTGCCACCACCTGCAGCCGCTTTCAGTGAATGGATGTCAAGCTGGGACAGCACAATGTATGCTCCCCAGCTTGAAGGGGAGTGTTAGTATAAGTGGTTATTGGGCTTAGGCCCATTGTCATTAGTTAGTATTATTTCTTTATTATTCCTTGGTGCACTTTAAGTACGGATATAATTCAAAAAAGTCTGCACATGATCCCCCTATGCAGTTAACTGGCAGGTCTAGATTTTGTGTGATTGGAAAAGGTGAAGTGCCTGGCTCACCCAACATTCTGCAATCTATTTTGTTTGTTCCTAATTCCCTCTCAACTTGATTTCTTCCGGTAAGATTACAAAAACTTTGAACTTCATAGGACAAATGAGACAATTAGTGGGAGATATGAAGCTGGAGATGGTTTGTACTACTTCGAAATTTGTCAATTCCCCATGTTACTACGCTTGTTGCTTAATCCACCTTGGTGGCTTGGCCATCCATCCACTACAAGGGTAAAGCTTTTGCTTCCTAATTTATTTCATGAAGTTTTTTATAACGTTAGCATGCCAACTTGGCAAACAACATCGTTTAGTGTTTCCTTTAAGAAATGATGGAAATAGTTCCAGTTTGTAAAACTTGGTTTATTCTGACACTTGGGGATCATGTTGTTTGTAATGCTAGTCAGCTAGTTTACGATATTTGTTTAGTTTTATTGAAGACAGGTGTTGTGCTACTTGGCCTTATTTGCTAGAGGATCGTCTGAAAATTTTGGATTCTCAAATAACTGATTGAAATCAAGAATCAGGATTTTGTTATTCCCAAATTTGCTCGCACTAATAATGCTTCTCAATGCTTGCAACATGGTTTTTAAAATATTCATGCCTTAAAAGGGAATCATCCATTAAACTTCCTTCCCAGAAAATCCACAACAAAAAGGCATTGCAGAATGTAAAAAAATCAACATCTTCTTGATGTTGCTCGTACCCTCATGTTTGAAATGAATGTTCTATAATATTATGGGGCCCATATCATGCTTATGGCAAATTATCTAATAATTGTATGCCCTCATCTGTTTTGCATAATTACGTGATACTTGAATTTCACAAGTATTATCAAGTTGACATCCTTCTTAAGTTCTATAAAAATTTAACCCCATGAGAAATAGCACTTCCAGAAAAGAGACTGACAAAAAATGTATATCTGATATGTACAACATTATGGCAAAGGAAAAATAACGTCTAAAGAAAAGAGTTATCAAGCATACAACAGATATCTTAGCAAAGGCGTGTATAGAAGTTTTTGATAGTAGGAAACTGTCACTAAAACATTTCAGCTAGACATAAGATCAAATTATGAGAATTGATAACAAAAAAACATACCTAGGAGGAAAACAGGGGGCCACATGATCATAAATATCACCGAGCTCATTTCCAATCTGAAATATAAGGTCACTACAGAATCATCAACCCAGTATGTGTTGTTCAAATTGAAATAAATACAGAAGAGATGTAGCTGTATCAACACATGGTGCAAAAGATTAAAAAAATCTGCAAACAATTGAAAGATACAGTGCCACTAGAACAAAAAGGAACAAGGTAGTCTTTGTTTACCGTTTTAGCCTCCTCTAGGGCAGCTTTAAGGTCATCAAATACAAGCTGGAGTCAAAAAAAATCGATTTTGAGTAAGGAAGGTATGTTTAGAATTGGGAAGTTAATATGTGCAGACATATCACCTTTGTAAGCAATTTATCAAACCGAGCCTCAACTGCTTTTCTTATCTGCTCATAGCATTTATCTTTATATCCTTTCCCCTTACCCTTTGATTTCTGTTGGGGAACACTCGTAGGGGACACTGTAGGATTTGCACCTTTTCTATAATTTTCAAGATTATTAATAAAGTCTACTGTACGATAAATATACGTTGAAAATTAATTATATAGATACTAAGCAGTTTCTGAAAATGCAACTATCCAGCTAGATCGGCATACAGCAACAAAAGATAAGTGTAAATTAGGTTCAACGGACAAACTTTGCATCAGCAAACTTTGCCACAAAAAAAGAATCATAGAAGCAACAAAAAAAGAGAATTGCATAAAAACCAATGTCAAGAACAATGTGCAAGTCAGAGCAAACAAGATATACAAACCAAATTGTTGAGAATGTTGTTCTATATGCAAAAGCACACATTTAATATTTCTCATAAGGAACAAAAATAGAACTGATAGTTTTATTGCAGGCTCAACGATTCTTATAAAACTTATGTCGCAAATAACAAACTGAAAACTCATCTATGCTTATGCATCAATAATCAAGCTACGACAGAAATGACCAAACAGTGCCTTTGAAGTGGTGGAACAGTGGAATCTGTTCACCCCAAAAGGCTACATTGTCCATATTTTGATTATGACTATACTATTCCATTCATATGTGTCTAATGCTTCTATTAAGAATATTTCAAATTATAAACACTCTCCACTTGCCCTAAATTGACAAACCATAATAATGGAGATCACATCAAGTCATGCTAAAAGATCAAGCTTTGAAGAACTAAAAATCATTTATCTCTATAGATGTTTGATGAAAATCACTTTGATTGTATGTATGACTTGTAATTCAGCTCAAATGTAATAAATATAATTGCAATGAAATGTGGCTCACTAAGTGTACGGAGAAACTCTAGACAGATACCTGCATCTGCTTAACTTTTCTTGGGGAAATTCAGCCAACAACACTATGCGGCGTCTTCCTATACACCTATGTCGCCTTCGGTTGAGGTTTCTCTCTAAAATGTAGGAGATACAGCTTGAGACAGAAGGTCTCATCAGCACAAAACAAAAGTCTCCGAATTTTATGAAAAAATGGCGATTATTTGCAATTTTATAGGCTCCCGAATATTCAACATAATTAATACGAGAGTCACTAGTTTTTCACGACTTTTCACGAATTTTCCGCTTTTTCATGATTTATACGATTTTCACGATTCGACGTGACCACTGCATTGAAAACCGTTCTGAGCGGCCGGTTAATCGGTCAAGACCTCCAGCCGTTTAATTTTGCTGTTGAGCGTCCACTTACTGATCTACAAAAAAAATCGCTTTTGGCCGCTTAACCCGTTTTTTCCCGTCGGGTCAAGACCTCCAGCCGTTTATTTTTTCTGTTGAGCGCCCGCTTAGCAGATCTACAAAAAACAGCCGCTTAACCCCTTTTTTCCCATCTTTTGCCCCTTTTTCCCCTTTTATTGCCCGCTTTTTACCCTTTTTTTAGATACTGTTGTAAACCTCTAACATGAAGTAAATTATATTGCCAAGTATTATTGACTATACTTCATTAAACTTATATACATTAAATATTCTATAATAAGCTGTAGCTCTAATTTAGAATGCATAATTTGTATGTTAGTCGTGATAATAAGGTATTGCCGTAATGTATACAAGTAAATTACATTTAACTACTATCTAATTCAGAATGTATTTGATTAAATGTACTGCTGTAATGTATGCTGATTGATGATATGCAAATATAAAAATAAGCTAGTAAAGTATCCATGTTAACTATATTGTTTACTGTTTAGCTATATCATGTGATGCAAATTTTTGTTGTATCACGTATGTAGGGTGTTTTATCCATGACAAGCCTATTGTTTACTATATTATAATATTATATCTATAATCATTGTCTTATAGTTGTGTTATAAACTATTTGGGTGTTTTATATTGTTGAGTGGAGTGTTTATATATATAAAGTTCCAAAAAGTACATTATATGTGTAATTTTGTATAAATTTATATAAAAAACTTAAACCCATTTTATCAAAAATTGCCGGCTTAATCGCCCCCTTAGCATTTAACCAGTTAACGTGTTGTCCGCACGCTTACCGCTTAAACTTTTTTAAAACATTGGTGATGACTTTTCACGATTTTTCTCTTTAGGACGCTTGCTCTTTTTTTACCAAACCATGTACACAAAACTCCTGATATACACAAAACCTACAGCTGCCCACTCTCCCGACAGACCATTCTTATTGCTGAATTATTCTTTTATTCTTTTCCTACTTTTTCACTCAATAAGATTCAATGTGTTGTGACCTTAATAGTCACATGTATCTGATATGTATGCATATATAAATACATACATACATATATATATATCTATATATACTATATAATATATATAGCCGACTTATTCTTGAATTTTCCGAATAGTCGACCAAACTTTGACTGAAATTTATCGATTTATTCACATTTTTTTCCAAATTCCATATTTTTCCGGACAGTTGAAAAACTGTCAAATCCCGAATTTGTCAATGCTCTCATCAGCTGTATTTATTCATTTAAATATTTAGCCAACTGACCTAATGAAAGTCTCCAACGGCTATGCGTCGGCTAAGTCTTTCCAGAGGAAATTCAGCCGATTGTATTGTTGTTGTAGCTTTGTTATTGCACAATCAACCGTAAGGGGTTAAAAAGTAAAAAACATCTTTTGAATCCCCAGCCACTCCCCCTAAAACAGCTAAAATTTATCCAAATCAAGTTCATTGACTAGTGGGCACCCTCAACTATAGATAGGAGTATTTAAGAGCTTTCCATGGTTACCAAGTGGCCCTTATGCTATAGTTGTGAACTATTACTTCAAAGAGTGCCTAATCACTCCCTTCAGCTTTATTACTTGCTTACTTCAATTACAGCGAATATAACACAATGTAGAGATTCATTCCATATTGTTATTTTGTGAGGCTCTAATCTCTTTCTTTCAATTTCTCTCTCAACGGTTGATTGATGCTTTTCCATGGCTAAGGTGTAGGGTAGGTGGCCCTAGGTGAGGGTAGGTTGACACTTAGATAGGTTGTTGGTTCCTTGCTCGAAGGATTAGAATGTTGGTTCTTTGCACCCATATATCTTCAAACTTTAAAGTCACACACTTGAAGTTCTTTGCAATCAAAACAAACATCCAAGGACTTTTATCATGTTTCGTAAGAGATATTGAACAAAGATAATAAAGTGGAATTGGCCTCTACTAATTCAAATCCACAGAATGATGCTCACACAATCATCCAATGAATGACTCCTAGGGCATATATAGACCAATATGTGTACCTCGTATTGGAGCATGTAAGGATTTAGTGATGGTTGCACCATAAGTTGGAAGAGAGTATCTTTGATCCTCAATGGTTCCAATGAAATGAAAAAACACATGCTCCCATATAAATAAATAAATCTTATAAGTTTGCACAGCACTTTTGATTGTATATAATATATGTTATAACTAGCCATATATCAATATTTATGTGCCAGCAGATTTTGGAAGGGAGTTGATTAATTCTTTAGACTTTGGAAAGTGCAATTAGAGTCGTCTGTTTATATTTAATTTTTCTTTGCTAGTCGGAAAAAAAAAACTAAAAGTCAATATTCATGGTATTGCCACCTAGCACGCCATCTATAAATCATCATAAAGCCAAGACAACAGTAGAAAAAACATGTAAATGTGCATGAGTAGGGCATTGTTTCAATGTTGAGTACTATGCAGTGCAACTAGGTACATATTAGTAGTTTTGCCAACTTTTTTCTTTTTGACTAATACGGCAGCAATAAAGTTATTTGCTACTTCATTTTGGAAGGTTGTATTATTTCCCTTTTGGGAGGGGGTTATCGGTGTGAGTTTAATATATTTACTTTCACCTCCAAAAAATGAAAAAAAAAAATACCAGATACACCAAACATAGATAATCAAACATAGGGTATTTGATGATGTCCTACAAACATAGGGTATTTGATGATGTCCTACAAACAGTATTTGATGATGTCCTACTTGGCAGTTCGCCGGGGATTAGTAACTGCCGCAATGGTATCTACTCCTTCAGCTTCTGCCGCCTCCTCCGCTAACTGCTGATCAAGAATTTCCTGCATTTCAACTACTCTGCAGGAACATAAAAGAATAGATAGGACAATCAGTAATTTATTTATCCAACGTAAAAGCATGTCTACTCATTGATATAAAGATGAGTTGGGCTAGTTATCACATGGATTTATTGTTCTGAACAGATTCCACACCATGTTATAAGATTATAATGGTTGAATATATAGAGAGAGCTTTGAGTATATAAAACTACAAATAAGTTAACTGTCAACTTAGGCTCCAATGGTTCCTCTAAATCTAACTATAACCAAATAACCGTAGGTATTTATGTTAGCTAGAAAGTTACGAACGTTATCGTATGAACATGATTATTAAGAAATCATCATCTTTGATGAAAATATTTACACCAGGTCTAAACTCTAAAACGTCACATACAATTGCACTCTTGTGACCAAACTTTGGCAATCTAGACCTAAGGATAGAATCTGATTCTAATGCAACAGAAGAAGCACATGAGTGTCTTTCCTCAAACCGCAAGCTTATAAAATCTATAAGTTGCAAACCCTTGGTTTGAAGTATGATTAAAAAGCAATATGACAATAAGAGTCTTGAATGTTGAATGAGAGTTGCATACAATTGCACTCTTATGACCAAATTTTGACAATCCAGGCCTAAGGATAGAATCTGATTCTTACGCAAGAGAAGACGCAGATGAGTGTCTTTCCACACTGTAAGCTTATGAAATCTATTGGTTGCAAACCATTGGTTTGAAGTATGATTAAGAAGCAATATGACAATAAGAGTTTTGACTGTTGAACGAGAACTGAATTCCGCAGCATTCTGCAAATGATTCCTATGATGAGGGTGATGGGGAACTTAATGACTAAAATCTAAACTAATAAGATTATCTGAACTCAACGGAAACAAATAATATATTTTCTAGATTCTGATCATCAAGTCTGTCTTTTAAAGAGGCTTACAAATACTAAATCTAGGCGTCTATGACCGATCCAAGTTAAGTGGTAGCCAACTAATTCTAGTGAGACATAATTACATTTTTGTCCCAATACTGTGTGAATCTCATATGAAACAGGGCCTTCTTCATATTCACCAACTCCGGCGATACTGTACATTTTGTAAATGAGTTTATACAACTAAAGGTGCTTATTCAAAATTTTCATTTGACACATAATTTCAGAACTCAAGATGATGTAACCATACAGTTTTCATATTAATTTCTACAGCAAGGTAGCACGTCTATATTGGGGAATATTCTATAGTCAAAAATTTGGTGCCTAATATTTTTCTACATTCACAGTCATGATACAATTGCTAACTAAGGATGCCAAATTATGTATTGTACTACATTAGAAATTCTAAAACCTCCATACACTAATAGTTATTTTTATATAATCAAGTTCAACTATGATATAAAGAAATTTCATCACTTAAAAAGTGAAAATTTATTAATGAGAGAGAGTAAATTAGACAGATCATACCTTAAAGCACGCACCAGAGTCTGTGGGCTACAAAATAGAAGATACAAGAGCAGTTATAATTTGATCACAAGAGTAAAAAAAATACAATAATAGATATTACAAGTGCTAGATTACTAAGATAGCATAAACACAAAACGCACATTTAATACAGAAGCAATATCATTGAACGACATGTAAGCAACTCCCTCTCCCTCACCCTCTCCCTCTCTCTCTCTACCCTTTCTCTCAATCTATCTATCTATCTATCTATCTCTGCCATCCAACAGAGACATTCTTTTAGAACTCTAACCAATTTCTTTAGGGAAGAAGTTGGTTGCAATGTGGAGACAACATAGTGGACTAGCATCAATACACAAAAGAACAATATATTTAAGAAGAGTCAATTGCCAAAAAAAATTCTCAACTGTTTTAAGCAACCCTAGAATTCAATTAAGTAGATAAAATAGAGTGTAAGGATATTAACAAAAAAGACTCGAAATTTTAAGGCGCAAAAACCTCCCCCTATCGATAATACAAACTGCATGCAAAATAAGGACTTTTTACACAATGAAGTCTTGGCATCAGTTCTCAAATGAACTAGAGAGGTACCAATAGAAAAAGTGTGTTGGCGGGACCACATTTCTATTAAAGCATTCAAGAGCAATGAAGAGAAAGGAGTTATGTTATTAATAGTATTTTTAATAATATGATAACGGCTGTAAATATGCATAATGAGTGCAGTAGCAACATCATAGTTCTCATATTCCTATAATGGAGACTTCCCAGACTGCAAGAAAGTATTAAACCCATACAAAGCTTTGAGAGAGGATATCCATTTGTGTATTTTATTTGTTGATTGATGAAACCATAGATAGATTATACTCATAGTTGAACTTTGGAGTATAGCATCGGAATCTACTAGATTTAAGATCAGTGGAAACAAAATGGAGTATACGCATTGCACTTTCAGCCAGCCTACAATTGTGCATGATGGTGCCAACTTAGATGGAATAAATGTACCTAAATATCATTACTTTCATTACTTTGGGTTCTATTATTCATATGGATTTTAATGTCCAAGATGATATACGTCAGAGGATCATAGTAGGATGGATGAAATGGAGTGCAGCTAGAATAGTATGCAACCAGAAGATCCAGCAGTAACATAGATATACATAACTAAACAAATAACATACAAGAATAGCACTGTCAGATGCACAGACAGCACATAAACATATTTTGACTGTTAAAACCATTAATAGTCCTTACTAATTTTTTTGCTTATGACAGATATACTTTAATATATAGTTATATACACATTGATACAAAGAACAATACATAAATATAACTAAACAGTAAAAAAGAATACACACGACTTTGAATGTCGAAAACTAACTGTTGGAAAATCATTAATAGGCCTATATTGGACCATTCTGGGTCTATTTCAAGGTCCATAATGGGTTTTTAAATCATTTCCATTCTAAAAATTAGTTCAATTTGTGTTGAAGATTTTTTTTTTTTCATAGTCACTAAATAAGTGTGAATGGCAGTTCAAATATGAGTCCTCTCTGTTCAACCATCAAAGGAGAAAAGACATTACAGTTCACAGAACGATTTCATAACAATGAGGGGTGAGGAAACTTATCAAGTGGACTATAGACAGTAAAAAGATGAGCAGAATCCAATAGTCAACCCGCTTTACGTAGAGTGTGCCTATAGGATAACTAACCTACATAAATATTTACATAACACAAATATATGGTATGGACCCAAGTTTATAGCACATAAAACTGATATTTATGTAATATGTTAGTAGTATAACTATTGTCTGTCAGAAGAATGATATATAACATGCTAACATAAGATATATCAAAATCGCGCAATTTGAAAAAGTATTGAGTGGGACAGAACATCCAATCACACCATACGTGTATCTTTATAGAAAAACATAGGCAACTGAATTCCGATTCACGGATAAAGACTTGATTCGTTTTTTAAAAGAGTTAAAAAGCAAGAGGAATGTCTTTATAAATCTAGTTACAACACTTACGTAGACATCAAACAGAAATCATAGTGTTGAAAAATCCAAAGTTTCAAAAACATAACATGCTTCCAATGAAAATAATGAATAAGTGGAATACTTCATGCAATATTTCATATGATATCTGAAAGGTGTGCTATGACACCACATATGACTCTTGCTGGGACGAAAATGAGTGAAAATGACACAAATTGCACTATGGCATTCCAAATGTCAACTAAGTTACTATCTGACATTCACACAAAAAAAGTTATCAAACAGCATTTGACAAGAACAAGCATACCTTTCCTGAGCAAGCTTAAAGAAGTTTGAAACGTGGCCCCACAATGCATTTTCGTATGTCTCCCATGACCTATCAACATCTTCGAAATATTCTCTGTGCACAGATCATTGTTACAAATATATCCATATTAGAGATTAACCAAATAGAGAAACTATTTCAGTTTGATGAAAACTGTTAGAAAGCCCCCCTCAAAAACTACTCAATTGCAAGCTTTTAGTCTTACAATGGGAAAAGAAGTTCCAAATTTATCTAATCGTGGATATTAGAGACACTAACACATACTAATGAGCATTCCACACAAACATCAAAACATATTCACATAATCGAACAACTAATTTTTATCATATTATCAAGTGTAGACAGTTATTTCTCATTTAGTTGTGTAAGATGCAGTATCATAGTTCTCTACTCTACTAAGACCATATTCACTTTTGGAGAACACCATTCTTCAGGGGCCACACCAAGCTGAGTGGGTGCCAAATAATAATTATTTTCTCAGTCCATTCTAAATTATGTACTACAAGCCAATGAAGTGGCGCCCGAGTGGTAAAAGTTGAGTTGTATGACCGAGAGGTCAAGAGTTCAAGCCCAGGCGACGGGATGAATGAATCGCCAATTTTTTAAAAAATAAAAGGTTGTTCATTCCATATTATAACAAGGAGTGGCACTCTAAGACGGGAAACATTGACAAATGTTTGTTTTACACTACTATCTGTTCTCTTTCATGTATAAAGGTCGGCACACTTCAGAAGCTTCAAAAAATACAAATCTTATTTAGCATCTATTCTCATGGTAATAATGCACAAGTCATCCAACTCCAGAAACATCTGTTCTCCTGGGCTGGTAACAATGCACAAGTCATCCAACTGCAGAAACATCTGTTTTCGTGGGCTGCTAGTCTCCTTTGTCGTCTTCTATTGACCATTATACCTCCTCCCTTATCGTCATCCTCACGACAATGATCAGTACCACCGATGTGCGATAGGTTGATTTGCCTAGCAATCTACAAGCTTGCAGTTGAAGAAGGCAGCCGACTCTCCCTATTGATGCCCTTCCCACTCCTTCAATGGCCTCCTCACCACCCTTTTATAGCTTTCGAGGAAGGTTTGGAATGCCTCTCTTTTTTAACACCATTAAATTAGATTTTTTTGGTCTACCCCTTTGTGAAGCCGGCCCTACTAGAGGACCTGTCCTCACCTTTAAGGGATAGCTTTACCCCCCACCAACGTATGTTATTCATAGTATAGATACCCTTTGTCCTTTTGGGTAATTACATCATGTGCCTGACTGCCTCCTTTTAAGTTAATTAGCAATTTCCTATGTAAAAACTAGCGCGTAGGAGAATTTTTATTGGAGGTTAGCTTTCCTAACCAATAAGCATAATCCAAGCCGGGAGATTTTGGATGAAGTTATTATGCAAGTTGCAGCTTAAGGCAAGTCCTCAGCCACTAGAATATTTTCTCCTCCCATTAAGCAAAGGTAGGCAGTTGAGCAAGTCTATCAGTTGTGGGTTAAAGCAAACATTGGGGATGAACTAGGCTCCATTCATGATGAGAACATCTAGCAAGCATCGTGGATTGTGACCCAACTTCATGATAAATCGAGGCATTGTAAGAATCATCTATCCAGCAGATAAGCTTCACCTCACAAATCAGTTGAGTTTCCATCACCAACACTAAACTTCACATAAGGCACAAGAAAGTCTCATGACGGAGAGATTTCCTCTACAACCAAGATCATGAGGACTTTGGATTAGAAGTTCACAAAGAGATTAAGAGATAGGCAATAAATTTTCACCGTGAATCCATTTCGCCCGCAAGTTGTTTCATCGGTAGAACATGTCATACATTCTTTATCAATTCAACTTTAAACCAACCGCAATTCATCAGACACCAACCCCTCCTTTCTCCTTTTGAGTGGCAAATCCAGTCCCAAGATGTAGTGTGTGCGCGCTTTGCTCCTTTGTACCCCCAAAAGGATGTTACCACAAAGTTTTTCTATCTATTCTGTAAGAATAAGTGTCAATAAGTATTGTTTACTTCTTTCTTGAATTTATTCTGGAATTAGTCCCACGTCATGCAAATGGTTATTGTTCGCTAGTCATGGTCCTACACGGTGGTGTGCCCTGTACATAGAAAACATAAGTCATTAAACTCATTGATTGTGTTACCACATGGTACCAACACGTAGGCTTCAATCCAAGTAAGGAGGAATCCAAGAGAAGACACTGCCTCCTTCATCTTGAGGAGGAATCCTCATTCTCTGAGGAGGATCGCTGCAGTCTGCATTGCCCTCCATCTCAAAGGGAGAAATCTGCTAGAATTGCCATTCCCATCCTGTGGGCTAGCAACCATAGACGACATTAGACATGATGTAGCCCACATGCATGTTGTGTCATCAGGTGCCACAATGTTTTCCTACCCTAATTTCCACATTGTGTGCAAACCTAATACATGTCGTGTATCCTTGCATCACATCAAGTACACTTCATCTACTCATGCATGCCGTGTTGATCCAACTCGCTTCGTGTCATATTTTGGTCAAACTCTTATGAAAAATCCAGGCATGTGTGTGACAAGCAGACACAATGCACGTCATATCACGTCGTGTCCTCATTCCACATGTCGTGTAGTTCATGTTTCCATGGTTGAGAAATAGGAGAATCTTCAATGGCGAAAATTATGTTATCATTTCTCAAAAGCTATATGGTCAGAACTTTAACAAACGGAGTGGTAAGGTCAAAGTTTGGTTCAAATGAGAACATCTCAAGGTGATCCTCTAAGAGATGAGGTCCACATCAAAACATGAGCAGCATGATGCGAACCTTCTCCCTACTCCATGGATCCGCAGGTAACTAATATCATTGATCACCTAACTAGTTTAAAGCCTTTTGGAATCATCTTCAACTTGTGGAAGTGGCAGAAGGGAAGGTTGTTACACTAGAGGATGGGGGAACCTAGAATGCACTTTGTATGGCGTTACAAGGAGACATGCTATGAACTTTATGATTTTCCTCCTGCGACGTTTGTTGCAAACAATGTCTCTCCTAAGAAGTTTCATAAAAAGACAAGTCATCATGTCAGTATGATCAGACGGGGAATACAACCAGCCCTTTAGTTCAGGGCATCCCAACAAGCCCCCACGTCTTATGCTCAAAGATTGAATACCCCTAGTACGTCCACAACTTCCCACTCAATCACTTTATACAAGTCTTTCATTTTGTGCTCTCAACTCGAGTGCAACATATCATACCCTAGGAAGCAAGGACACTTAAAATGGGTGTTATAGCCGTACGGGACACGTATTGGACACCCATGCCACGTGGACACTCCTAAACACGTATTGGAAACTTCTCTAGTCGTGCCCAACATTTTTTTCTATAGTTGGGCACTTCTTAGACAAGGGATAGACAGACATGCATTGGATACGGCCCATCACATATAAAGCCCACACCAAAAACAAAGCATGCTATTTTCATATCTTTATTCCCAGAAGATCAACTCTTGCATCTACTCTTAGACTTCGGGGCTTCATCTATACGTGCCCAATTGATCAACTGCATTAAAGGTAAATGATGAACCTTTTAATCCTTATTATTCCATTAATGTGTCTAATATAGCCTTATATCTTAATTCTTAAGAGTGAATACTTTCACCTTGTTGTTCTAATATTTCTCGATATCTCACTTTCTTCAATTTCACTAGTGAGTTTATCTTAGTTGACGCTACCTAAAATAATTGTATTAAAATTTGGATTGGACCTGCTAGTTGTTTATTAAATTTCCATGTAATAGATCAGGAGGTCATGTACAAGACTATGATGAGGCCTATCTAGTGACGGTAATGTCTACTATATATAATACATGACAAAGGGTAGCATTAGTACTGGGTAGTCTTATATATGATTGGACATCAATCATGATATATGGATGGACTTCAATGTCTTTTTTGTAACTTGGATTGGACAAATAAAACGGTCTCTTCTATGGATATTAGTATAGTTTCTTTGCAGTTATCAATTGTTTCTGAGTTAATTTTGAATAAAGTGTGATTGTCTCATTTGCATTTCTTATGAATATATATGCACATTTTTATTAAGTATTTTGAAAAAAAATAAAAATTGCTGTATACATCGTAGCGTATGTATCCTATATTTTGGAAAATCTTGTATCGCGTGTTTGTATCCATGTTTGTGTATGTGTGTGTATTCATGCTTCCTATATTGTATCGCATTTATATCCAGCCTTGCATCAATATCTGCACCACCAAATAACATGTTCCCGAGTTACCTTAACCAATAGATCTTCCGTTGTCATTCAAGGCACTTGAACCATCAGACCTCTTTCTAGCCTTACGATGGCAGCAGCCGTGTTCGTGCCCTGATTTCTTTTTAAATCTAATCTCTATCAACAAATTAACCCGCTCAGTTAAGGCCTCTATTACCTTTGATCCAATTTATATAGGATCTATATATGAAGGCAATGAATGGCAATAGATATGAACATGTAGGCCTCTACTACTGCGATAGGATTTCCAAGTTGTGTCTAGTTCTCTCTCCTCTACATATGCACAGTCATTTGTCTTATATGGTATTAGAGAGTCTACTTAATCTAGTTAATTAAGTTATTTGAATCTAATTGTATATGGGCCCAAGTGTGTCTTGGTACATTAGGGTTTAGTCTAAAGTCTATATGTTTCCCCCTTCTCCTATATAAAGGAGGGGGATTCCTCTTATCAATATATCGAATAGCCTTCTTTAACTTTCTAACATGGTATCAAAGTAGTGATCCAACCTTAAACCTAGAGTAGACAAAAACTTTTTTGCTCCGCCTGCGGGCAGCGGCCGTCCTTCCTGACTTGGCCGCCCGTCGGGCAACTTCTCGACTATCAATGGTTATCTCTTGATCCCTGTCCTGCAGCCGTCAACAACTTCCTCTCTTCCTACCTGCCTACTGCTCTCCGCCCAACCAAGCCTTCCGCAGTCGTAATCCTTCCTTGTAAATCCACTACAATTTTCTTGCCCGTCACCTTTCCCAATTTCACCACCCTCGTTGCTCCCTTTTGATTTTTTTGCCGACACAGCTGCCACCTTCACCTACTTAGCCCTGTTCCCAAATCCTTGTGTTGTCACCGCTACCCTTGTTTCCAAAGACTTTGACTTCTGAGATATTTCATGCGATGGTGCCTCTATTTCCAATCTCTCCACTACTTCTGGTGCGTACGAGATAGTTGCCGCACTTCGGGCCATTAATGGAATTCATCGTGGAAGCCTCCTACATCACTGCCATAGATTAACGATGATGGCCATATATATTTATCATTCATTACAAGTCCAGGCTTTTGTCTCTACTGTATTCCTCGTCGTTGCGAACACAGCAGTTGATTCGAACGACCATAACCTACTGTTGAATATAGCAACTTGTTAATTGGATCTTTCTTCGCCAAAATAGTGTGTCAATGACTTCAACACTGAATTTAGGAGATCGTTGTTGCTACTTTCTTGCTACTGAAACATCTTATCAATTGATTCAACAAAAACAACACGACACCACATCCACCACTTCGCTTTGCTTCATCTCTTTGCTCCCTAATTGCAAGGCTCAAGGGGAATTGTTGCTCGGCTATGCAAGTTGTATGCTAGATTTTCCTCTCTTCTTCTTAACGGCGTGACCGATAGAAAAAGACACCACCTTTGTTGTTGTCGGGAAGGACATTGCTTTGCAGATGAAATCTGGTTTGCTTTACAAAGACTTTGGGTGCTCTGTGATGACTCTAGCCTGCCGTGCAAGCATATTAACATCAAGAAGAAATTGTTAATTTCTTGTGACTCGTCAGTGCAAATTTACATGGATTTATCTGTCATGAAATTCATCTCTATGATGATTTGTTCTTGATTTCTCTTTAAAATTTTTATAGACCCCCTAATTGGGGGGCGTGCCCTCCAAGCCCCACGACAGTGCTACGACTTATTTTCTGGGGTGTTTCTTTGTCATTGTCCACCCCAACCACCTTTGTTTCTTTCCGTGGTTGGTTTGAGGGGGAGAAAGAGAGGAGAGAGAGACGAAGTAAAGGAAGATTATATTCTGCGCCTTAATATATTTGTGGACTACTATTTACTTCTTGAAGAACTTGTGGACTTCTACTATTAATATTTCAATCTGAAAATATTTTGTTGCTATATGCTTCTTGGAGAACCTACTATTCTGGAGCTTCATTTCTATTGCTTGCTTGTTTAAGTTGATGGTCTTCTATCTGATTATGTTGACTCTACTTTTTACTTTTTTTTCGTGCTTTCTTTGCACATTGACATTGTCCATGCTTTGCGCATGTTGACTCTTTCCTTGTCCGTGCTTTCTTTGCACATTGACTACTTCTACAGTGAGTCAGCACTCTCTGGACTTTGTGAGCCAACACTCTCTGGACTTGGTGAACCAGCACTCTCTGGAATTTTCTATTGTGAACCAGCACTCTACTCTCTTGTCCATGCTTTGTGTGCATGTTGACTTTCTGCTACTGTGATCCAACACTCTCTGGTTTGTCCGTGCTCTGTTTGCACATTGACTACTAAAGCTCCTGTGACCCAGCATTCTCTGGGTTGCGACGTTAGACTGCGATGAAGACCATGATGCTTTGTTGCTTAGTTCTGCTCCAGATAACACCATTATGATCGAGAAGCTTCTGCAACGTGTTTGTCTGTGATGGAGTATCTACTTGAGGGGAAGCGTTTGAGTATTTGAGCGTTTTATTATATCTTGAGGAGAAATTTTTGTAAGGGCTTGGTTTATCTTTTTATTCTGTTTCTTTCTTTTTAGTTTGTTTGTCTGTTTGCAAGCTGACTTGGATTCTCCCAAGCTTCAGCTTGAGAGGGAGTATTAGAGAGTCTACTTAATTTGGTTAATTAAGTTATTTGAGTCTAATTGTATATGGGCCCAAGTGTGTCTTGGTATATTAGGGTTTAGTCTAAAGTCTATACACTTCCCCCTTCTCCTATGTAAAGGAGGGGGATTCCTCTTATCAATATATTGTATAGCCTTCTTTTACTTTCTAACATATGGCATAGGATACTCTGGATATTAGAACCTAAATTCTCTAATGTTTGAAAGTTTAGTTAAGGCATGTCACTTAGGTAAGCACATTAATCCACATTCCGGCAAAAAATTAGATGTATTAGTATATGTGCTTTATTGCTTTATGTTTTTCTGTATTATGGGTTGTAGACTACTTGTCTTTAGTCTTTTGTTATATCCCATATTGCTTATCTCTAACAATAAGCTTACTCTCTTATCTTATAAAAGAGGGCCCTATGTATCTTGTTTGATCATCTAATACAAACAGCCTTTCTATTTTATACGGTATCAGAGTATGGTCCAACCTAACCTCTCTAACCCTAGCCACCATGCCACTTCCTAACCCTAGCCGTCATCCAACTTCCCCACCCTAGCCGCCGCCCAACCCTGTTGCTGCCGCCAGCCCCCCCTCCCTCCTCCTCCCTTGCTCCCGCCGCCACCCTCTCCTTTCCCCCTTCACCCGTCATTGTTGCCCCTCCCCTTTCTCCAGCCCACGCTACCGCCGCCAGCCATCCCAACCAACCCTCCCTTCACCGCCTCCGTCGCCCAACCACACCCCCTTCACCGCTGCCGCCGCTCAGCCCCACAGCACGACCAACCCTCCTCCACGCTGTTGTAGCTCCCCTCCTTTAACCAGTCCTCACTGCCATCTTCTTTAGCCATCTAGCCTCCCAAATCATCTCCATTCCTCCACATCTTCTTCCTCTACGGTTATGGATATTTTCTAAAATAGCACGTTGACATTTTAGACGTTCTTTGTTTGCTATCTGGCTGCGCCTCATGGTTGAGTATTTTTTTCTCTGGTGACGTAGGTTTTCTGTTATCTCTACTACCCGTCAACGGGTCTACTGGATCTGATGCTTTAGATCCCTTGTTGCTATTCTCTGCCACTGTGCGGGTCTCTACTGCTGCCCTGAATCGAGGTGTCCAACTACCCATGTGTTGAGCTTCTACTGCTGCTACTGCCTTCTGACGACTGTTGTTGCCCCTGTCTTTGACCTCTTCTGCTTGCTACCGTTGCTGACACAATAGCCTCATGGCGTCTATTGATCCGCTGCGCGCACTTTGTGTCACTACTGTCAAACTGGACGGCTCCAATTTTCACACATGGTCTGCGGCCTTTGAGCTATATGTTAAAGCTCAAGGTTGTTACTCCATCTTGTCTCCAAAGGGCCGTCTATACCTACTGAAGGTGCGGATGCTAAAACCAAGCAAGCATAAGATCTCTGGTCGAAAGATGACTCTGGTGTCATGACTTGGCTAGTCAACAATTCGGAACATAAGATTAGCCAGTCTCTTCTCCGCCTAAGGACTGCTAAAGAATGTGGGATCAACTCTCGCATGTCTACTCGTATCAACAAAATCCAAAGAATGTTTTTGAAATGTTCAAACAACTAGCCAAGGGGTACTCTACGACTGACTCTGTGGAAGAGTACTACAATCAGTGCTCTGCCCTGTGGTATGAGTTTGAGGTGTATCACCCCCTCCTCTGACCTTACCGAGATACAAAGACGACGCAATGAGTTGCAACTGGTGCAATTCCTTGTTGGCCTGCCTCACTCCTTTTCTGGAGTTGTTGATCAGATATTATCCAGTGACCCTCTGCCAACTTTACGTGACGTTCTCAAACGCATCCAACGGCTACCATCTATTTCCCCAGTGCCCCCAGATCATTCTGAAGTTTCTCTTGCTGCCCGCTTTGGTGACTTTTCGTGGATGTGGTCGTGGTCGTGGTCGTGGTCGTGGTCGTGGTCGTGGTTGGGGCCACTCTTCTATTGGACATGGTCGTGAGTCATCTGGATCTGAATCTTCTGAGACACGCTACTATACCTTCTGCAAGAGGACTAATCATAATGAAGATCGTTGTTGGATCAAACATGGAAAGCCTGCTTGGGCAAATCAGGTTACTATTGATCAATCTGAGTCTAGTTCGTCTACCTCAACTCAACCTTCTATGGATTGGATTCGTGCTGAGTTCGACAAGCTACTCCATGCTGCCTCACTCCTGAAGCCTCTACTGATGGTGGTTCTGCCCTATTAACATCTTCTGCAACCTCTGGTAAAAAACAAGATTGGGTGACTAATTCTGGTGCCACTTCTCATATCTCTGGCAGTGTTGCGTTATTTTCTAATTTAAAACAAATGTCATCTCTCTTGCCTGTTACACTTGCTGACGGATCTCAATCACCGGTTGCGGGCATTGGCACTATTTGCACTCCTAGAAAATTGTTGTTGCGGGCATTGGCACTATTACTTTTGACCCAGATGGTGTTGTGTTTCAGGATCTGCGCACGAGGATGAAGATTGGTTTGGGCCATGAGGGCCCAGACGGGCTATATTATTTGGATCTGTCAAAACTGATTGCTCTGCTGACTACTGCTGTTATTGGGCTGCAATGGCATTAACGACTAGGCCATCCTTCTGCTATGAAGATGAAGCATTTATTTCCTACTATTTCTGATTCTGTCTTTAAATGTAAAACATGTACTTTGGGCAAGCAAACTCGTACCGCTTTTTCTAAGAAAAACCGTATTGGGTCCAAAGCACCGTTTGATATTATACATGCTAATGTGTGGGGTTCGTGCTATGTACCAAGTGCTTCTGGTTTTTGCTACTTTCTTAGCTTTATTGATGATTTCTCATGAATCACATCGTTTTTTTGGCTGAAAGATCGTTCCACCATTCTTGATACTATCACAACCTTCTTTGCTGAAATTCGTACCCAATTTGATAAATCTATTAAAATGTTTCGTATTGATAATGCCTTAGAATTTGTGCAAATGTTTGTAAGCCAATTCTGTCGCAAACTGGGTACTATTCATCAAACCTCATGCTCCTATACTCCTCAGCAAAATGGGGTTGCCGAACGCAAAAATCGGCATCTCTTAGAAGTTGTCCGTACTCTTCTGTTTCATTATCATGTACCCCAAACTTTTTGGCCTGAAGTTGTTTCCACAGCATGCTTTCTGATTAATCGCATGCCCTCGTCAGTTCTAGGGAATCAGATTCCTTATCAAATTTTGTTTCTTGACGCCTCTTTGTTCCCTTTGCCTCGCATTTTTGGCAGTACATCTTTTGTCAAAATACTTCGACCTAGTTTGACTAAATTAGACCCTAGATCTGTCAAATGTGTGTTCTTAGGATATTCTCGGACTCAGAAAGGATACAAATGATATGATCTTGCTACAAAGAAGTGGTTTGTCAGTGCTGATGTGGTATTTTTTGAGGACTCTCCCTACTATTCTTCAGACGGTTCCCAACTATCTATTGATCTGTTGATTGATACACCGCTTCTTGTGTCAATTGCGGATGATCTATCCTCTCCAGCGGTGGTCCGGTCCGAGCCTCTGAAAGTGTACCAACAACGCCCGTGAAATACAACTCCCTCTATGGCCCTTCCATCTTCGATTCCTCAATCCTCGTCTGCAAATCAGCCCCTATCTCAGGTATTCTCTGATCTAGATGTTCCTATTAGTCTGCGGAAAAAAACCCGGTCATGTACTCAACATCCTATTGACAATGTTTGTTCTACTGTTAATCTCAAAGTAAATTTTGCAAATTTTACTAATGCTTTATCTGCTATATCTATCCCTAAAAATGTTGCATATGCTCTAAAGCATCCTGCTTGGTGCCAAGCCATAGAGGATGAAATGCAAGCACTTATTGATCATCATAGATGAGATTTAGTTGATGCACCTACCTTCTGCTCTCCTGTTGGCTGTTGTTGGGTCTTTACAGTCAAATACCAGCCTGATGGTACAGTTGAACGACTGAAAGCTCGCCTTGTTGCTAAAGGATATACCCAGACATATGGAATTGACTACTTTGAGACTTTTTTTCCTGTAGCACGTCTTAATTCTGTTCGTGTTCTTATATCTACGGCAGTTAACTGTGACTGGCCTCTGTTTCAGCTAGATGTTAAAAATGCTTTCTTATATGGTGATTTACATGAGGAGGTATACATGGAGCAGCCACCTGGCTTTGTCACTCAGGGGGAGAATTTCAAAGTCTGTCGGCTGCGTAAAGCCATTTATGAACTGAAACAAAGTCCCCGTGCCTGGTTTGTTAAGTTGAGCAATATCCTTCATTTGTTCTATTTTCGTCGTTCTCATTCTGATCACTCTATGTTTATTAAGAAAACTGCTTCTGGCCTCGTTGTCTTAATTGTGTATGTTGATGATATCATTTTATCTGGGAGTGATCCAGAAGGTATCTAGGCAACTAAAGAGTATCTGGTGAAACATTTTGTTACTAAGGATTTGGGTAAATTACGATATTTCTTGGGTATTGAAGTTTCCAGGTCTACCTCAGGTGTGTGTTTATCTCAGAGGAAATATGTTTTGGATCTGTTATCTGACACAGGACTTCTTGGTGCAAAGCCCACTTCTATCCCTTTAGATCTCAATACAAATTGGGATGATGACACTTCTCCTTATCCTGATCAACAACAATTTCGTCGACTAGTAGGTAAACTTATATATCTGACAGTTACACGAGCTATATTACTTCTGCAATTGGCTTGGTGAGTCGATACCTAGACAAACCTCACCAGTGTCACTGGGATGCAGTATGCCACATCTTGAAGTATCTCGAAAATTCTCCAGGCAAAGGTTTATTGTATAAAAAGCATGGGCATTGTACAATCACAGGGTATTCTGATTTTGACTATGTAGACAGTCATTTAGACCGTAAATCGACCTCTGGTTATTGCACCTTTGTAGGTGGTAACCTAGTCACTTGGCGCAGTAAGAAACAAATTGTTGTTGCCCGCTCCAGTGTTGAGGCTGAGTATAGAGCTATGGCTCATACTGCATGTGAGCTTTTATGGGTCTGTGGTCTTCTACAGGAATTCGGTATTTCTGACTCTGCTCCTATCTCTATGCATTATGATAACAAGGCAGCCATTTTTATTGCTAGCAATCCAACCTTTCATGAGCGCACAAAACACATTGAGGTAAATTGCCATTTTGTCTGGGAAGTTGTTCTGTATGTGCTATCTCCACGCCTTACACTCATACAACTGATCAAGTGGTTGATATCTTCACAAAATCTCTTCCAAAAGCTAGATTTCACAGCATGGTTGACAAGCTGGGCATGATTGATATCTACGCTCCAGCTTGAGGGGGAGTATTAGTACATGTGCTTTATTGCTTTATGTTTTTCTGTATTATGGGTTGTAGACTACTTGTCTTTAGTCTTTTGTTTTATCCCATATTGCCTATCTCTAACAATACGCTTACTCTCTTGTCTTATAAAAGAGAGCCCTCTATATCTTGTTTGATCATCTAATACAAACAACCTTTCTATTTTATAAGATGCATACAAAATCTATCTTCCATACTTTTTATAATGGTGTGTGGGATCTAGCCAAGTAGCCTCCGAATTAGGGTTTCATTATATGTTTCCTTCATAGACGTTAACCTACTTGTATTTAACAAAAGATTGTTGAGATTCTTTGTTTCATAATTTGTGCAACGAAAATGAAACCCAATTTTCTCTTATTCTTCAGACTAACAACATGAAAGAATATTTTAGTCGTGCCTTAACCCACTGGTTATCCACGAAGGGCATCATTCGCCGAAGTCCACAACCTCACACACCTTAACAAAATGGTGGCAGGGCAAAAAAAGCATCAAATCAGTGAAAAAGTCAAGAGTCGTCTTCATCATATACTCAAATGCATGTTCCCAAAGAATATTGAGTATGACGTTCTCACTGCCACCTACTATCGCATGCCTTCGTCCACCCTGAACAGTTGAATTTCCTTTCAAATGGCATACTGAAAACAACCCATGTACACAGTTTTGTTAAAAAAATTCGGCAACATAATCTTAGTCTGGTTGTGTCAGTATGTCCTTGTGTTACAAAGTTTTTGAAACTCACACAGCTTACTTCATCTTGTTGCTTTTGTGGTTTGGAGAGATATAGTTATCGGTAATCAGTGTGTGACCTATATAATACAACAGGTCCATCATGGTACCTAGGTCACCACACCACATATCACGTGTATTTGTCACGATCCCATCTTTTCAATCACATTAGAAGGACTGCCATATAAACAACATGAGTTATACTTGTTCTCCCCAAATGCCTTTCAAGTTATCAAATTATGATGCAAAGATAGAGGTATCCTCCAGTTTCAAAGAATGTAGCTGGTTATATAAGTCAAAACATGAGATGTGCTCCCTTTTCTAGAGCATACATGAAAAATGTGATCTACTCTTCCTTGGTTGTCTTAAAGATGAGATTGGTAGTAAAGTGAGGCTTACAGATATTTAAGATCGAGAAGAAGATTTAAGGAATAAAGTCCAGACCATTACTTGTATTCTCCTTCTTGTTAGTAGTCTTGGCTTTAGATGGTGGAGAATCGTTGAGGTGATGAAGTTTTCTAGAAGCATGCACATAGATCTGAAAAGATAGTAGCCAAAAAAAAGTGATCCAGTGAACTTAAAAAAAAACGTACCACACCTGGAATATAAAAGGTGCCTCCGCAAAAGAGGATGAAGGCTATAGTATCTAATTTAGAAGATCAGACAATAAAACACTGATAGGTGTCCAACATCACCATTGACACGGTGTGTCAAGGGGGACGCGTGTCATGCCAGCTATCTGTAACAACACACAATGTGTCCAACAAACGACGTGCTAGTGGTCAACTGACATGCCTTATATAGGATACACGGTCTGGAAATGTAGGAGATTGTGGCAAAGCAACATCTGCGAGACATGTCGTGTTTTTAGATGACATGTGTCACGTGATGACACGTCGTGTCTTGTGCGAGACGTGTTGTGCTCCATGATAGTAACTCGGATCCGAGCAAAGGTAGATCCGCAACAAATGTCGTTAGAAGGCACGGCACGTCAAGTGGTGGCACGATGTGCCTTGGACGGGAAATGTCGTGTTTCACAGCTACAACTCAAGACGAAGCAATGAAGGAGTGACACGGCGTATCAATTGGAGACGTCGTTTCTGACAACACAGAAGCGGAATGAAGGTCAAAAAATGACCAAGATATAATGTGCAAAAGTTGTGGGAATCAATGTGGATCTCACAGGAGTGTAGGATGCGTTGAAAGAACCTAATCACATCAAAAAATGACACGGAAAAGCCCTATAACAAGTGGTCATAGAGGACCGCAAAGAAGTCGTACAGCTTTCTGAAGAATTGATTTTTAGGGCATTAAACTATTAGAACGACCGCAGTCTATGCCACTAGATCCTATTGTTAGAGAAAAGGACTACATTAGAAGGGAGGGAATCCCTTCTAAAGGCAAGGGTGACCAGGGGAGAGGATGGCGGTAGCGGTGGTTGGGGAAGGAGAGTAGCAGCGACGGAGAGCGAAGGCGACAACCCAATCAAACTTGGAGGAGATTAGGGCAGCTACATGTCTTCCTCTAACACCATCTTGAAAAGAGTTGTAATTCTTATTATTTCGAGATAGGCCTTCCTCTCCTACATATAAGAATAGGAGGAAATACAGGAAGTAGGACAAAACCCTAATGGACCAACTACATGTAGGCCCGTATTATAGAGAACTAAAGAAACAAAATAAAAAATAAAGAAACATAGAAAAGAGATATATAGAGAGAGAGGGTAGTTTCATTACCCGATCGAGTATTATAATTTAGTGACCCAGCAATTCTGGTTATATTTTGAGAGAAATTATTACAATTCCGCATTCTTGGCTACATTCCGACGGTGATTTTTTTGTCATTAAAATCGTTTTTAATTTTAACAGTGACATTGTTCTTACAATTTGTGTCTAATATTACAATTTTGGTTGTGTATTTACAATTTGGTGCTTTCTAATACAAAAGGGCATCCATGAGAAGCATGTTACCCACACGGGTATTAAGCGTGCATGTGTGCGGAGGTATGTATGTATGTATGTATGTACATACATACATATATATGTATGTATGTACATACATACATACATACATACGTACATTAATCCCATATATATGTATGTATGTATGTATGTATGTACGTGTGTGTATACATACATACATACATACATACATACATATATATGGGATTAATGTACGTATGTATGTATGTATGTATGTATGTATGTGTGTGTATGTATGTATCAAAGAAAGAAAATAAAGCTTTGGCCTCAAACAGCTATTATTATAAAACAGGGGACACCGACCTAAGTCTGCCAACCTCCTCCTTATGTGATGCTGCAGCTGCAAGCGCGAAACGTCTCTTGCCATCAAGTGCAGTTAATCTCTAGTATCAATATAAAACAAACTTGCTCAACCAACATCCAAAGTATTAAATTCGAATATGAAATACATCAAGATTCAAGAAGATCATGGTTTGAGAATCGTAGCACCTCATATGTATGAACCAACTCTCTATCGTCACTTAAAGAATCTCGGGCTGCAGCAGCTTCAACTGAAATGGACATCATCCCCTCTACATCCTATAAAGTAATGAGGAAAAGAGTAATATTCTGCAATCTTTTGGTATTTCTACCTTCCCGAAAAGATGCATGACATTAAATATGTAGCCAAGGATCGTACTCGTAAAGCCTAGATGTGCTTTCCGGTATAGAATCAAACTAAACTTATATGAAGAATGACACAGATGGAAAATGTCTGACCTTTAACGTAGTGTTCAAGTTGTTTCTAGCATTGCTAAGAAGTTTTATCCGATCATGATTATCAATAAGATTCTGACACTCTTGACACAACCTGTTACACCAACATAATTGGATTGAATCTAGATCTAAAAGTAGCTTATAATGGATAGCAACTTAGAAGGTATGCATATTCTGCACACAGAAAAGAAAGAAGATATTCAAATATATATATACACCACAAGTATACTTTTCAATAGACAAGAAATTATCTCGGAGCTGGCTTATTGTCTTCTGGGCTGAAGTGAGTGCTTCTATCCCTCCTTGGGCCTGTTCTACCTGTAGAAGGGGAGAAAATAGGACAAGAAAGGTCAGCTATGTAGTTTTTTTGTGAACTATAAACTCAAATGAGGCTTTTCTACAATAATTATTCAGCTAAACTGGTCTTCGATATTATACAGTTTGGTCCACGGCAAAGAAATAAAAGGAAAAACTGGCTATATATTATCAAATAGAAACTGAAACAAAATATGTTTAATTCCATTAGATCTCTATGGAGTATCTGTTACAATTCTTGTATAACTCAATATCAGAAAATCGATACCTTTCCTTTAAAGACAGACACAAACACGTCATGTATTATTAAACTTGCCTAAATGATCTACTGTTTTCCTGCTTAATTGGCTATTTGTTTGATATTGGTTGAGTGTAGAATCTCGTTCACTGAGCCAGTAGCTCACACTCTACTTAGTTTTCAGGTCGAGGCCAGTATAAGGAGGTGAATGCAGAGGAGACCGCCAATAGTGCATGAGCTGAGGTGGATGTTAGGCATAGTTGTAGAAGTTAGTAGTTGGTAGTTTATAGTTAGTAGTTAGTAGTTAGCAGTAGGAGCTAGTAATTAGTTGTAAGTTGTAACATACCGAAACTTAGCATCTTGACTCTGGAAACCCTAATCCCTTGGATGTGATGCTTGTATGCTTAGACCTTTAGTTTTGGCCCAACCAGGATACACAAATATCCTAATACACTCTTTTGTATCCTAAGGAGCCCTTATTGCATATATAGTAAGTAACTTTGGTATTAACCCTAGCTAAGGTGACATGAAACTGTAATCATACCCTAGATCTAGAAACCCTCATATGATGATGAAATGGATATATGGACCCTACTCCCTAGTTTGTAGTTGAATAACCTAACCAACCCACGTTTGGCACCTCATATGATGCATTAACATCATTAGGAATTATAATAATATAAGGTATCTTAATAAGCATAAAATTAGACCTAATAAACTAAATGATGCTTAATATGTAAGTAATCCTTTTTAATAAGTCATATATGCTTCTTTGTTCTGCTACTCTCGCACAGTTGTTGCCAACCATCCTCTGTCGTCGTTGGCCCTTGCTCAGGTGCCATTGGCCCACTGCTCCGTTGCCTGACCGCTACCACTTCTTTACTGTTGTCGTCACTATTTGCCCCTGCAGCCATCTCCCTCTGTTTGTAGCTTCTACTCGGTGTATCCCGCCCTTTCACTGCCTCTTACCCCTGTCGCCCGCCTTGCCACCTCGTCTCCACCCTATATCCTCCAGTCCTTGCGTCGCCACCAAGATTCTTCATTCCTGCTACTCCCCGCGTCGCCGCACATCCCTATGCTCTTCCTGTCGCTACCCCTGCTATCAGCTTCCTGCAGCCGATCACCCACCGATGCCCACCGCTACACATCATTGTCCACCGGCCCTACATCCATATATTTTTTCCTTCCCTCAATACTTTTACTACCCCCCCCCCAAATTTGGATGGGATATTTGCATCACGGTATTACTTTGTATGAAGATTTGTGTTTGATTTCCCTTCAAAATCATTGTAGACCTTTTTTAGGGGGTCCCGCTGCCCAAGCCCCCCGGCAGTGCAACGGCTTATTTTTTGGGCGTCTCTTTATCATTGTCCACCCCAACCACTCTTAGTTCTTTTCGTGGTTGGTGAGAGGGGGAGAAATAGAAGAGAGATGAGATGGAGGAGATGAGGAAGTTTTATATATGTTGCTATTGATTATGCTTCTTAGAGCGCTTTGTATCTAGAGCTTATTTCTGCTTCTGTTGTCTTTTGGTTTGTCAATGGCCTTCTATCTGGCTATGTCCACTTTACTGTTGTGTACCAACACTCTCTGGCTTGTCCGTGCTTTGCGTACATTGACTCTCTACTTATCCATGCTTCGTGTGCATGTTGACTTTCTGCTATGGTGATCCAGCACTCTCTAGTTTGTGTGTGCTCTATTTGCACGTTGACCTACTGTTGTTGGGACCTAGCATTCTCTGGGTTGCGACCTAGCATTCTCTGGGTTGCGACGTTAGCAATTGCGATGAAGACTATGATGCTTTGTTGCTTACTTCTGCTCCAGATAATACCATTATGATCGAGAAGCTTTTGTGACATGCTTGCCTGCCATCGAGTATCTACTTGAGGGGGAGTGTTTGAGTATTTGAGTGCTTTATTGTAACATTGAGGAGAAAAATTCTTATATGGACCTAGTTTATCCTTTTATTTTGTCTTTGTCTGTCTTTAGTCCGCCTCTCTGTTTCCAAGCTGACTTGGGATTCTCCCAAACTTCAGCTTGAGGGGGAGTGTTAGAGAGTTTGTTTACTTATGTTATTTAGTCTCTTTGCATTATGGGCCCAAGTACATCTTGGCCCATTAGGGTTTAGTTTGAGTCCGTACACTTCCCTATTTTCCTATAAATAGGAGTAGGTTGACTCTTATCAATACATCGATTAGCCTTTTACTTGCTTTCTGACATATATCATATATGCATGTCCATATATATCAAATTGCATATATATAAAATAGACTAGTACACATTTGAAGATGTTTGTGTATTATATGTAAGTATACCAGTGATCTATTACTACAATATATATAGATATAGATAGATATTGGAATGTATTAATACATATAGATATATATATACATCTGTACATGTGGTTGTGTAGGTAAGTAAGTAGTTTAGATTAAATTGAAACAGATTACATTGAAAAAAAGGTCTGCAAAACTTCTAATAGAAAATCGGCCGCATATACCCCGCACAGAAGCGCATATGTGGCCATAACTGCATATTGGGCCGCTTATGTATATGTGGTCTGGCAAGTGGGCTGCACCGCATATGTCCCGCATAAAAATGCTTTTTGAAACACGGTGCAAAACCTTAGGCATATGTTGATGTCAAGATACTCAAAGAAGTTCATGGGGTCTTAAAATCAGTAACTTTTCAAAACTTGAACCGCTAACTTCCTCATGAATCATTCATGTGTCTTCATGTGACTAAGTGCCCTAATTTTGACCTGAAATGTAATCCAATATGCATGTTGATAATTGACGATCTAATCATATTTAAATTTTTCCATAATGATTATCCATGTTATGTAATGATCTCATATCAGTAGCTTAGTGATGTTTATGACACCTAACTCAAGTAGACCTCATCTATACTCTAATGATGACAATCTTGCATGATAATGATTCAATGACTAGTTTGACTATGTGAATGCTTATATTGCTCATTTTGCTTGAATCATGTGATCATTCCATCTAAGATAATGAAACCCTAAGTCCTAACCTTGAACCCCGAAACTTAGTTTTGATGTGTCACTCTAGGTTCTAGATGAACCCGTGTTGTATGATGTAACATTATCATGAACATGCATGACCTAGTTTGAGATAATGAAAACGATATTGAATGATATGATACCTAGATCTAGGTGACACATCCAACCATCATTATAATGTTTAATGAGACCTAATCTTGTTGATATTAATCCATTATACTTATTTGTAATCTTAGGATCACTTGGTTGACTCTTTTGCCAAGATCTAGTCAAGCTTGCTCTATATGGTTTTCTAAATCAATGGTTAATCTTGTACTCTAATCAAAGTACGATTTATCCTCCTATTAGCCAGACTAGTGGTATTGAACTTGGTTGTATGTATGTATGCTTAAACTTCTTGGCTTTATATACTTGTTTGAGCTACTTGTTCCATATGATTAGTACATTCATTTTGCTTGAATATGTTGAACAAATCTTGAACATAATTAAACTTGTCCATTATACAAACCTTGTGTACCTGTCTCTATTCTCAGGGTGAGGTACAAGGAATCTTGAAAGAGGATTAGCTCATTGACTTTGGTCTTGAGGTCCCTCATGTGTAAACAGGATGAGACTTAGGACTTTGAGCCTCATATGCCCCTCACAGAAAATTCCTATGGGAAGTTGGTCAATGGCCATGAAATGTTAAGTATAATGGAAATGCACTTAAATGGATGTTAATAAGAAAGTCTTTAATGTTGTTGCTTTCTTTCTTGCTATTATATTAAGTTTTGACAAGCATACATGTTCTCTTAAACCTGCACGTTTATGTATTTTATAGCGTACTCAACACAGTTGTGCTGATATGTACCCAATTTATAATTTTATGTAACATGTACACTATGACTCTTGCTTTGATCGTTGCTTCTACTCCAGTGTTATAATTCGCAACTCTTACTCTGATGGTATCTAATGACATGCAAATGAAATTCATGTGAGTTGCTTATGTGTACCCATTTTATGATATTAGGTAGCATGTGAACTATGACTCTTGCTATGATCATTGCTTCTACCCTAGTGTTATAATCTACAGCTCTTACTCTGATGATATCTAATGTATGCGAATGAAATTCATAGGAGTTGTTATATGGGACTATGATTTTAATGTCAGGTACTAGTTTAGTTCCTTTTACGACATGTTGTTTCATACCTTAGTTCTCTAGTTGTAGTTTGTAGTTGTAGTCATGCATATGCTATGTGATCTATTCCAGGGACGGACGCCTAAGTCCACTCGCCTTTGACTATATACCCATTAAGAGTGTGGATTTAGGATAATAAACGGTTCCGTGACAGGAAGCAACTTCATTAAAGGAGATTTCCAGCTAGATTCTAATTCACTTTTGTTTTCACTTTTTGCTTTGGACCAGACAAAACAAATAGTAAGTCTATGCAAATCCCAAATGTCGATTCCATGTTAAGTACAATCTAAAAGTGACAAAGCCTAGTTATTGACAGCATTTCATCCCTGTCTCCTGATAAAATTACAGCAATGTTATAAATAATATTGTGCAGCTGGTCATATACAGGGGATGCGGCAGAAAATTGGATGTCTTCTGCAAAGCTTTTTTCTGCTACGGAATATAAAAGCAAGTACAATTCATGTTATGTATGAAAGCTCACCTGCTCAGCTACCATCGTACTAAGTTGAGCGTCATTTGCCTGGTGGGAAATAACATGAAGACATTGATAAGAAACTGTAGATAGAAAGAACTTCAATATATTATATTCAACACATGCAAAGAAAAATCTTAACTAGAACATGTCAGTTTACGATGATATTCTATAAACCCGTATACTTAATTAAAAGGTCAAATCCAAGGGGTGAAGAAATAAAATTTTGGTGGTCTATGGTTATAGCAGTTGAACTATAGGCTTTTATAATGAAGCCAAAGTCTCAAGTTCATCAAGAAAACAGCAAATAGACACCGTGTAAACAAAATTTTCTTGTGGGGTACACTTTAGCCTAGAAAACCAACACAGCACACACTCCTCAAGCAATCTCAGAAAACAGAATGCCCCAAGGCCCCCAACTAGGAGAATCAGCCTCATAAGAAAAATATCTTCGTCTAGACATGGTTAAAAGATCAAAATTATATCTTAATCTTGGAAGGAGAACAAGTTTTCTCTAAAATTACAGCACTTTTGGTGAAACTAGAAGCTGCTAAATGTAGGAGCACTGTAGTAGACCCTATTATGTGAAGATGGGCTAATCCAGAGGACACCACAACTTGGGGCAGGCCGCGGGTAGGCAGGAGTCTAGGAAAGAAAGGAGTTGGTTGTATCTTAAAAGTTAATGATATATCTATGGAAAACTCCACTAACACGACTGAAGAGTATAGATAATCTATATATCTTGGGAACCTCAATGCAATACAAACAGTATGAATTTTGCATCCAAAAGTATGAACAATCTTTACATAACCTTGAAAGCATATACAGCAAGAGCACATATGGAGTGTTTGCCTCATACAATACTATCTTTTTATGAGTCTATGACGAGGGATTCCCTGGGATAATTCATATATGCCTGAGACATGTCGGACTGAACTGACCGACCTGCTACCTAATGCAGTCACGTACCAGTTATGAACAAGACTAGGAACGAGGATTTTTTTCATCCAAGGGAGGCTCAAAGGGGTGTAAACGATGAGAGTACAGTGCGGGTCTGGCCATACCCATATCCATACCCATTTAATTTAACGGGTCCGGTTCCGGTTCTAGACCCACATCGTAAAAATCTAGACCCGCACCATACTCGTACCCGCAATAATAGTGTGTTTGCGGTGCGGGTATGCGGGTAAGCGGTTCTATATAAACATGATATTGTTTATGTAAGAAAAATTACTACTATGTTTTATATATTCTAATACAATGAGATATTGCTATTATATAGGATATAAACATGCAATAGTTATATTAAATAATGTAATACTTTATAGATTGAAGATCAGTTGAGCTAATTACTTACATATTTGTAGTCATCGTCATAGTGTTTTAATTATATGGCATATTATGTATTATTTTGATTTTCAGTTTACATGTGTTATTTATGATTGTAATTAGAGTAGTTGATTCTCTATTATATGACTAGCCTTAGCCTTATCATAATTAGAGTAATATGTAATGTCAAGTATTATATTAATTAAACTAATAAACTATGATATAATAACACATTATTTAAGTATTTATTCATGTATAGCGGGTACATGGGACTGCGGGTCTCGGTCCAAGCATACCCATTAGTGGACCTGCTTATATGTCGGTTCACGACTCTGCGGGTCGTTGGTACTGTAGCAGCGTGTACTGCTGCACATTTTTTTCCTGACATTTTCCTTGCTGAGGTGCTCTCCTTTTCTGCTACTGGTTTGAAATACTTTGGCCTTTAAGCCCTCTACTGCTGATGCAATTGCGTTGCTGCGTTTTTCCTTTTTACTACTGCTATTGATGCTATTTATTTGTGTCGTTGCTACTACTCTAATGCTATTGCTGCTATACTGCTAAGATAACAGCCTCCTTGGAACCACACCATGGTCTAGATTTTAATTATGTGTGAGGTTTTTACACCACCTGCAACTCTTTTGTTTGATTTCCTGAATCCAGTGGAACTTGTGTTTGTCCAACCCAACCGTTGATCTTCTCTGTGGTTGGTATGAGGGGGAGAAACAGAGGAGAGATGAGATGAAGAGAGGAAATTTATTCTGTTTCTATTCTACGAGGACCTTTTTTGCTGCTCTATATATATTTGTGGATTCTTTATCCATTTCTTGAAGAATTTGTGGACTTCTACTATTAATGCTTACTCTATATGTTTCTTGGAGAGCTTACTATATGAAGCTTCATGTTTACTGCGTGCTTTTCAAGCTGATGGTCTTCTATCTAGATACCTCAACTCTACTTTCTACTTTTTGTCTGTGCTTTATTTGCATGTTGACATTGTCCATGCTTTATGACTATTTACGTGTTCGTGCTTTCTTTGCACGTTGACTACTCCTACTGTGAACCAGCACTCTCTGGACTTTTCTATTGTGAACCAGCAATCTCTGGCTTGTCCGTGCTTTGCGCAGGTCGACTCTTTACTTGTCCATGCTTTGTGTGCATATTGACTTTCTGCTACTATGATCCAGCACTCTCTGGCTCGTCTGTGCTCTGTTTCGCACGTTGACTACTGATGTTGCTATGACCCAAGACTCTCTGGGTTGTGATGTTAGCGACTGTGATAAAGACCATGATGCTCTATTGCTGCTTATTTCTACTCCAGATGATCGAGAAACTTTTGTGACCTGTTTGCCTGCTATGGAGTGTCTACTTGAGGGGGAGTGTCCGAGTGTTTGAGTGCTTTAATGTAATATTGAGGGGGAGAAAATTCTTGTATGGGCTTAGTTTATCCTTTTATTTTGTTTCTTTGCTTTTTTAGTCCAACTCTCTATTTGCAAGCTGATTTGGGATTCTCCCAACTTCAGCTTGAGGGGGAGTGTTGAGAGTTATTTAGTTATTGTTTTTATTATTAATTTGTAATATGGCCCTAAGTGTTTTGACCCATTAGGGTTTGTCTTATGTTTGTACGCTTCCCTGCCTCCTATATATAAGAGCAGGGTTTCTCTTATCTAATATAACAACCAGTCGTCGTTTATTCTCTAAGAAATGACATTTTCCAAAATACATCACAGAGTGCCTATATGATCGAGTTTCTCCTATGACAAACTCGAGCGACACCCTTAATGCATTTTGAGAATATCCAGGTTCGGTCGAGTTTCCAAAACACAGAACTCGACCGACACGCTGCACTGGCAAATCAGATTTAAGTGATCGGTTGAGTTTCATCCAGGATAAACTCGACTGATGTCTCAAAATTGCTTTGTCAATTAGTGCAATTGGTCGAGTTTCCCAAAAGTAAACTCGACAGATCGCACTATACGGAAAGTGCAATAAAAATGTTCTAGTCGTTGGAGTGTTGCAAAAACTCAAAAAAATATCCGTTGCAACACCCCAAGCAGCTAGTATTTGTCCTTAAGTGTTTCTACTGGCTAGTTGGCATCCCCAACTATAAATAGGACCCCTTTGGCTTCATCCCATGGTCAACCAACACTATGAAGGTCCCTATATTATAGTTGAGTGCCTCCAAGAGCCTCCTTCTACTCTCTAAGTTTAATCACTTGCTACATCCATTTGAGTGAGTAGGAGATTTATAAGAGAGCTAGTCCTACAAGTATACCTTGTGAGGCTCTCACTTCCTCCACCTCCCAATCTCTCATTTCTACCATGAAGATGAAGATGAAGATGAAGATTCTCTCTCTTGGCTCATAGAGTTGAAGAAGAAGGGAAGGCGTCCCTAAGGAAAGCTTCTCCTTGGCGAAGGTGAAGTCAAAGGCGAAAGATCCAAGAAGAGTGGGTAATTCCTCAAAGGCGGAAGACTTGTGCAAGAGTGGGTAAGTCCTTGGTGAAGGCAGAAGACTCGGTGTAAAGTGGGTAAGTCCTTGGTGAGGTTGAAGACTCGATCTTAGATAGGTAAGTCCTTTGGTAGGTTGTTGACTCCCTTCTCCTTAAAGGGAAGACTGGGCATCCTTGTCACGGAAAAGGAAGGTAATGTAAAACTACAGGCTAACTTAAAATAAACGAAGCAATGGCTTAAAAATAATTCTTATTCATCAACTATGTTTAAACAAAGACGCAATAGAGCCTTTATATATGCTTCTAAAAGAAAGACTAAAAGGGTGATTGCCAATGTGGGACTAAACCACGTGACTTTACAAAAGCCTGAAATAAAGAAAAGGCATAATAAGATAACGCAAGCTGGAAAAAAAGACCTAGCTAATGACACGACAACGTCTGCGCTCGTAAGTGCGTAAAGGCGGGGTCTGTCCTACATCAACTCCCCTCGGCTGCAAAAGACTTGACTCCGTCGAGTCAGTGTTGAGGTACAGCTCAACAAGATCTACATCAATGCGGCGAAATTCCTCCTCAGTGATCCATGTGGCGTCTACCGGAGAACAACCTATCCAGCGAACCAAAAAACGACGTACGGTGCCCTGGCTGGTGAGGACAGTCTGGTCATCCAAGACAGTGTCGATGCGTTCGGGCGGCTGCTGAGGTAGTCGAAGCAGAGAAGGTATAGTTGTTGAAGGCGGTAAAGCACAGTGATGATCTAAAGAACCTGTCGCTGGTAGTGGAGGGGCCTCGAATGTACCACGATAAGGAGAAAGATCCTCCACATTGCATACTGGACCAAAACTCCAATCTGCTGGCAAATCCAGTACATAGGCATTGGGTCCCTGTCGACTAAGTATTTGAAAAGGTCCTGACGCTCTGGCATGAAACTTCTTGAAAGAATTTTTGGGGTAGCATTCATGACGCATACGTACTAACACATTCTCCCACATTAAATTCTTGAATCCTGCGGTGTGTATCTACAGAAAGCTAGTAGTTTTCATAAGATAAAGTAAGTTTTTGGCGATTCTCGACATGCAAATCATGAATGTGCTGGGCAAAGGTCTCGACAGTATGGGAAGGTCGGTCAGTAGTGGACATAGGTACGAGATCAATAGGCTGGCGGGGGTTGTAACCAATAACAACTTCAAAAAGGGCTCTATCATGTGGATCGATTAACAGAATTGTTGTAAGCAAATTCAGTAATAGGTAGCAATAAGTCCCAATTACCTAAACGTTCACCCACAAGACATCGCAGGAGGTTACTCAAGCTCATCTTAACCACCTCAGTTTGACCATCAGTATGAGGGTGGAATGCAGAAGAGAATTTGAGGTTTGTACCAAAGATTTTCCACAAAGTCTTCCAAAAGTAGCTAACAAATTTCACATCACGGTCAGAGACTATGGTGGTGGGAAGACCAAGTAGCTTGACTACCTCATTAGAGAAAAGGCAGGCAATACGAGAGGCGTCAGAAGTCTTACTACATGCAATGAAGTGTGCCATCTTACAAAAACGATCCACAACTACAAACACCGAGTCGTGGCCACGTGAAGTACGGGGAAGACCCAAAATAAAATCTAGACTTAGGTCCTTCCAAAGCTCATGGGGAATATGGAGAGGAGTGTAAAGGCATGTATTTTGTCTTTTGGTTTTTGCCAATTGACAAGTACGACACTGAGACACAATGTGAGTAACATCCCGACGTAAGGAAGGCCAATAAAATCTATCAGTCACCGGAGCGGTGGTCTTATCCGTTCCAAAATGACCAGCGAGGCCGCCAGCATGTAATTCCCAAATGAGAAAGTTGCGAACTGAAGTGGAAATGATACATAAATTGCGTGCCACGAAAGAGAAATCCATCACGTAGAATAAAATCAGAAGCTTGGTCAGGTGTGCTATCGAGGAGTTTGGAATGTATAATTCCAAAGTCATGACATGTGGGATATTGATCTTTCAGACGGTCGAACCCCACAACTTCAACGCTCATAGACTGTAGGGTGGTCAAGCAACTACTGAGAGCGTTTGCAGCCTTGTTCTCAACACCACAGCAGTGTTTGAGAACAAAAGTGTACTCCTGTAGAAACTCACACCATTTGGCGTGATTAACACTTTAATTCTTTCAGGAATTCAGGAAGCGAAGGGCATGATGGTCAGACTAGAGGATGAACTCCTAGTGAAGGAGATAGTGCCTCCAATGACGCAGAGATTGTACAACAGCGTAGAATTCTTTATCATATGTGGAGTATTTACGCTTCGCGTCATTAAGTTTCTCACTAAAAAAGGCAACAGGGTGCCCTTCTTGGCTCAGAACGCCACAAATGCCGATACTGGAAGCATTACAAGATACCTCAAACGGAAGTGAGAAATTCGGAAAGCAAAGGACAGGAGCTGCAATTAACTTAGTTTTGATAGCCTCAAAAGCTCGTGTGGCAGATGGCACCCACTCTAATTTATCACACTTCATTAACTCGGTGAGAGAAGCCATAATGGTGTTGAATCCTCGAACAAAGCAACGATAAAAAGTAGCCAGCCCATGAAAGCTACGTAGTTCAGAGATCGTAGTGGGATGGGGCCAATCAGTGACAGCTTTGACTTTGGCAGGGTCAGCCTCAATGCCGGTAGCGAATACGAAGTAGCCAAGGAAAAGGACTTTATCTTGAAGAAAAGAACACTTCTTTAGATTGACATACAATTTCTCAGCGTGAAGTGTGTTAAAGATAAGTCGGAGATGAGTCAGGTGTTCGTCCTTGGTCTTACTAAAAATCAAAATATCATCAAAGTAGACCACCAAAAATCTACCAAAGAATGGCCGCAACACATGGCTCATGACTCTCATGAAGGTGCTGGGAGCATTGGACAGGCCAAATGGCATGACCAACCACTCATATAATCCACCTGGTGTTTTGAAGGCAGTGTTCCATTCATGAGACTCCTTAACACGGATCTGATGGTAACCGCTACGGTGATCAATCTTGGAGAAATAGTGGGATCCCATCAATAGATCAAGCATGTATCAAGGCGTGGAATAGGGAATCGATACTTGACCGTGATCTTATTGATGGGTCGACAATCTAAGCACATTCGCCAGCTACCATCCTTCTTGGGGGCGAGGAGAGTAGGAACTGCACAAGGACTCTTGCTCTCTCGAATGAATCCTTTGAGAAGGAGGGCATCAACCTGGCGTTTCAATTCAGCATGCTCAGTCGGGTTCACACAATAATGAGATCGGTTAGGGAGTGAAGACCTTGGAATCAAATCAATCTCATGTTGAATATCACGCAAAGGGGGAAGTTTGTCAGGAAGGTCTAGGGGTGTCATGTCTTTGAACTCGTCAAGAAGGGAGACAAGTTCTGGTGGTGGCGACTGAAAATCGGAGATAGGAGTGGATTCTTTGATATATAGGACATACATGCATCCAGATTCGCGACTGGCCTCTTCCAACTCTCTTCGGGTGACAAGGTGTGGACACTGTTGGGATTTGGAGGTCTACGAGTAAGGTGAGGGATACTTTTTCATAGGAGAGATGAATCGAGTAGGTGCTAATTGTATGTGTTTGCCCTTGTGCTTAAAGGCATAAACATTTGAACGTCCCTCGTTGTGGGCATTTAAGTCATAAATCCAAGGACGACCAAGAATGACGTAACCAACATCCATAGGCAACACATCACACCAAATGTGGTTTTAATAAGCACCTAGAGTGATGGGCACAAGGCATCATTGGGTGATGGGCAAGCTGATTTGGTTCACCCAATGTGACTGAGGATGGGGTTCTGGGTGCAAGTCCATGAGCTTCAATCCATGGGGTGAAATGATGTTCCGAGAACTGCCACCATCAATGAGTAGTTTGCAGCTTTTACCAGCGTGTTTGACGAAGGTCTGGAAGGGGGTGGTGTGTTTCCATTCGTCCCCTTCTGAAGGGCAGCTAAAACATGCATGACCCGGAGATATGACGGATCATACTTATAGTTGTAATCAGCATCATCATCGGAAGGTTCAGCGGCAGGAAAAACATCTTCATATTCAATGTCATCCTCGGGGGTGGTATCAGGAGTATCAGAGGACACAATAAGAGCATGACGAGAGCATTAGGCAGCTAGGTGAATCGTGTTGTGACAATGAAAGCATTCACGACCTCGCGGAGGAGGTCGGACTAGAGTTGTGACTACCTCCTTGCCTTTACTGGAGGAAGGGGTTGAAGAACTCTTGGGAGGTGGTTGGGGTAGGGGATAGGCAGAGCGATTTGGGGTAGTGGAAGGATTATTGCTTGAGCGAGTATGTTGTCCAAAACGAGAAAAAGAAGGACCACGAGAAGCAAGCTGAATGTAACTCTCTACCTTTTGGGCACGGTGAAAAGCATCATCCAAGGAGTCATATTGGTGTAACTCCATTTCTCGTTTAATGTCAAGTTGTAAGCAGTGCACAATACAAGCGGCCAGTTGCCAATCAGAATCATTGTGAATATAATGGTTCTCAGCCTCCTCATATCGTTCCATGTACTCTTGAACAGATGATGACCCTTGGCTAAGGGCCATCCAGTCAGAAAGAAGTTGTCTTTGGTATTGGGCGGGAACATAGAGCTCGCGTAGCTTAGTCTTCATCTCATCCCAAAAGAGGATGGGAGGCTGACTAGTACGCTCCATGTCGCGATGGACACCTTGCCAATATCGCTTGGCCGACCCTTCGAATTTCATCTAAGCAAACCTAATCCGTTGAGCGTCAGTCATGTCATATCAGTCGAAATGATCTTCCAAACTAGCAATCCAAACGAGAAATGCTTTGGGATCAAATTTACCATCAAAAGTGGGGGCATCTATTTTAACTCGTCGAGTGATATCATTGTGATGTGGTGGATGAGGTGTTGGGTGGTATTGACCATTTGGGTTGTAGGGGAAAACAGGTCCACGAGGAGGGTTATGAAAAACATTATGGCCAAGGGCTTGAGAATGATGTGCCATGGGAGGATGCGAGCCTTGCGGTAGAGCCCACGGTTGGTGATGAGGTGTAGGAACAAATGGTGGAGCACGAGGAGCACGTGGAGGGGGATGTGGTGGTGGTGCATATTGTGCTTGTGAGGTAGCGATTTGGGGTATGTGATAGTAGGGTGGTTGATATGGGTGTGGTTCCCCATATGGGTGTTGTGAATAAGGATCAGGTTCTGCAAAAGGATCAACTTCTCCATAGGGATGGTTGGCAAGGGGTTCATGCAGTTGTGGTGGACAGAATTGCAAAGTAGGGTTCAAGGGGCTTCGTGATGCATTTCTAGGATTTGGTGGCATCCCATACCCCACAAAAGGTGTCGAGTTCTGACTGGCCTGTAGTGTTTGGGTTTGTCGAATAGTGTGAAGCTCAGCCATGATGGAATTGATTGACTGACCCAGAGTCTCAAGGGTAATGGAGGTTGGGAAGACATAGAGGTTGCTTTCGACGTGGGTTCTAAAACCAGGCTAGTAGAGCTACGGGCAGACATAATGATTTGCAACAAAATAGCCAAAAATTTATTGTTCCAAACGAAAATTTAGTTTTGTAATGGACAACGCAAAACAATTCAAAAAAAATGTGGAAGATATGTGATAGTATAGTGGCGCACAGAACAAGGGAAAAACCTCTCACAAAAGTGGGACTTGGCAATTTGTAGGTGGAGGAACAAAAAACTTATGGATCCGTTTGCGAATGTACTAAAAATGCAGAAGATAAGCAAAAGCACAATAAACAATGAAAAGATCTTACCCAAAGTGATGACAATCGTTGCTTTAATGCTTTTGATATGGATGGAGAGAATTACCTCAGGAGGAAGTAAGATATATGTGCCCTGACCCTACGCAAATCCAACAATTTTTGGAGGGTTGCTTACTAGCGGCCTGGGGGCCAGTTGTCGACGAAGTGGCGGCGGTGGCAGTAGACAGCATCGACAGTAGCTACAGGAAGCGGCGGTGGCAGGCAACGAACAAAGGCAGCAGTTGGTGGACGAAGGCGGCAGCCGCGGACTGAAGCGGCGGCTGCAGCAACGTACAACGGCAGCGGCAATAGCGGCGAACAACAGCGGTGACAGCAACAAGGGGGCGGCAGCGGCGAGTGCGGTTGGAAACAGCAGCGGATGACAGTGACAAGTTGGGACGGTGTAGTGGAGAACGGCGACGGCGGGTTTGGTGGAGAAGGGAAGCTGGGCAGGACATAACCCTAATGCTTTTAAGGTTAGGCTTTGATACCAGTTAATGTAAAACTACAGGCTAACTTAAAATAAACGAAGCAATGGCTAATAGATAATTCTTATTCATCAATTGTGTTTAAACAAAGACGCAATTGAACCTTTATATAGGCTTCTAAAAGAAAGACTAACAGAGTGATAGCCAACGTGGGACTAAACCACGTGACTTTACAAAAGTCCAAACTAAAGAAAAGGCATAATAAGATAACGCTAGCTGAAAAAAGGCCTAACTAATGACACGACGACGCCTACGCTCGTAAAGGTGGGGTCTGTCCTACATCAGAAGGTCATATATTGTATGTCTTATAATGGAATATAAGTATGTAATGGTTGTAAAATCCTAGAGCTTGACCTCTCTAGGTAGTGGATTGACTTACTCCTAGTTTGGAGTATGGAACCACTCTACATAGCTTGTGTTCTTGTGCTTGTTCAATCACTCTCCCTTGCTATGTATGTTTTAGTTGCACTCAAAGTTCACACTTGTCATATCATCTTAGAAATATCTTGAAGGTCTAATGAATTTTGTTTGATTGCATTTAGCTCTATTCACCCCCTCTAGAGCCCATCCTAGATCCAACGTTTCCTTCCCGAATTCAGTGAGCCTTTACTCGCCTTCTCCGGTGGACAATAAAGGAAACGTCCAAAACGGTGCTAAACCCTCTCTCCATCACGGTTAGCCGCCGCCATCATAGAGCCCCCTCTTGCCTATTTAATCATCTTAAAAGCACAGCCACACCCCCAATTTTACTTATCCACCATCAATTGAACTTCCATCGCCGCCAAACCCCAGGGCCTACTCGCTTTCCTTCTCCGACGACCACCGCTTTGTCTCGATCTCCTTTGCCACATTTAGTTCAATTGAGGCATCAGCAAGTCTTCTCAATACCCCTATGATTTCCAACCGGTTTTAAGTTCTGAGATGCCCCGAAATTGTACCCTTCAAGCCGTCTTCGGGTCCTCGTAGGAGCTCACCGTTGTACCATCCCAGTAATCCTCTGGAGGCGGAAACAACATCTCAGGCTTCCCTTCTTAAGAGGGTCCGTTTACGGTCTCTCGCCATGGCTTTGATTACCAACTGTCTTCCTATGTCATCTGAGTTTTTCAACGACGGACTCGGGACACATCAATCGTTTCCTCAGCGAGATTGTTCCCTCGGCTTTGGCTTCGGCTTGGCCTGACAAAGTTGTTTGCCTTGTCTTCCTGGTTCCTTCGTGGCGATTTCCCTAGTTGCAAATCTCGCGCTGCTCCTTGACCTGCGCTACAGCAGTTCTTGCGTTCCTACCCACCGCCAAGCCTAAGCTTTGGCTCGATGGCTCCATCTAGGTGCAAGGGAGCCGCATGGGAGCCTCGCTCAACACGAACAACCGCCCTTCTCGGGCTCTGATTGGAGTTTGGACCTCCAGGCTGCTCCTCGAGCGCCATGGCCTGAGGTGGAACAAACCAGGTCTTGTAATGACCATGGCGTCCCTTCCGGTTTAATTGAATCATTATGTTCATATGGGCATTTGAGACTTTTGCCGCACGAATCTGATTCATTGGCCGCGAACCGAGCTTGATGACTAAATGCCTATTTTGCCCATGCACATTTGATTGATGTGTCACGCGTGCCTAAGATTTCTTGGCCTTTTAACCCTTCATTTACATCAGATTTTTTTTAGTTTAGTTGATGTCATGCTAAGGTTTTCCTGAGTTCTGATTGGTCCACATTGCAAAATTCATAAGTATTGCATATGGCCTCAGAAAATGATGGAAAGATATGTTAGAAACTTCTTTTGATTCTCTAACGATCTAGCTTGTTTTCCAACTCTGTTTTTAACATACAAACGATTCAATATTCCAATGAACAAAGATTAAGATTTAATGATTATGAACTAATATACACACTATGTTGTTAATCGAATTACAGGTGATTAAAGACTCAACCAAGTCAGAGGACTTGACCTAAGGTGGTTTGTTCTAGGTAAGCGAGCCATGCATATTTGGCACAAGTAAATTCTAGTTTATTGAATGTTTATTTTATGGTTATGCATATTATTATGTTTCATGAAATTATGAATGTTTTCTAAGAAAACATCATGTATAGATATCATTGTGTGACCGATTGCTTATATTTTATTATAAAATCTCAACTATGACTTTGATCTTATGAATAATGAATTATGTTCAAAAGGGGAGAAATCCCATCAAGACATTATGAGGAAAAGCTCCCATTAAGACATTATCAGGGAAAAATCCCATTATAGCACTAACAGGGAACAATCCAGTTATAAAAATAAGGACATTTAATGATAGGTAAAGATCTAAGACAATGACCAAAGTTAAGGATTTGATTAAGTGTGTATATGCTCCTCGATCATGGACCTTTGGGTCGTTGTGGGCTTTCCTAGCATTATGGACTTCCTAGCGATTATGGGCTCCTATGGGGCATTAAGAGAAGTAGCATATATTTACTCATTTAATTCGTCATGTTTGAATTATTCAAGGAATGCTTAAGATAATCCATGGTCAAGTTTATGTCAAATTCATGTCAAATTTTATTTGAAGTCAAGTTTAATTCATGCCAAGTTATATTTACTTTGTGTCATATAAATTGCCAAGTACCATGTGTCATGTTTGTTTTGCATGGTTAAGGACGTGATGCTCGCAAGACTTGGAGCAATTGAAGGATAGAAAGGACAATCAAGAACTAGAAAATTTTCAAACTTTGCTTGGTGGGGTGCCATTTACTAAGGCGATCCAGACTCTTAGATATCTTTTACATTATGCTTAGTCATGTTATTTCAAGTCTAGCTCAATAGATTTAGATTTCTAGATAAACCAGTTGTAGTTTCCATGTCCAAGAACTATGCATGAATCTATTCCAATTAATGCATGGTGTTTCATTTACTTTAATTGCAAGATTAGCATATTGTTACATCCCCCTTGAGTAAAATGCTTCCGCTTAGTGACATATATGTGTTTTAAAAAGTGGGATGTTGCATTATGGTATCAGAGCAATTTGGTAAATGGCCACTAGGCAAATATGATTCTCATAGTCACCTCAGAATAAAGATATGAAATTAGGTATAGGAATGGACTCTCGATAAAAGATATCATGCCCTCGAATGACTAGAGAAGAAATAGATGTGATAAGGATAGATGTTTACCTATTTAGATCTCAAATATCAACCTAATTCTAGCTAATGTGATAACCTCTTCATTCTCAATGGTCATGGCCAGCTAATTGAGAATTGAAGAGGGATGTCATAAGCATTAGACTTTTATGAATTTCTCCTTTCTTACTAGTCCATGTGGTATGGGAGACGTGTATTAGTAGATTAGTGAGAGAAAGCATGACAAGATCCCACATCTCTGGGTATGTGCTTGATCACCAAATATCAAGAAATATTGGATATACCTACTAACCTAAGAGTAGATAGTCATCTACACCTAATGATGGAAAGTTATCACAACATCAAGGATAGACGCCCTAAGTATAGTGATAAGTTTGGTTTCATAAACCCTAAGTATAAGTTCAGGAGTAGACCAAAGTGATGTTTAATCCATGTTCACATAAATCTTTTATGAAATTTAGATGTCAAATGTTACGTATCTCTTTTTATGTAAAATTTTGAACCTAAATGAACCTTGAAATGTTAATTATGATTGACTAAAAAGTAGGTAAAACCTAAAGGTGGGTGGTAGCCTAAAGAAAATTTTGAGGACGAAATTTATTTTAAGGTGGGTAGAATTGTCACACCCCAATTTTCATAACTAATTTAAAACTTAAAATATGTTTTTTATTAAACAAAAATAATTGAAGGCTTAATACAAAAGGACCAAGAAATGATATTCCTTATGGAAAAATGAAATAAGAAAAACAACACAAAAGGGAACTTATAATACTTTTCTCTTTTATGCCACAACGTGTTCCAATTAACCCAAAAGGATATATATAGTTTCCCATTTTTCCTTTATCTATCTCCTATCCTTGAGGATGTTTAAAAAGAAACAAAAGAGAAAGAGAAAAGAGGTGGGATTCAAAAATGTAAGTGAATTACTTGAAGAACGAGTTCCCCTTTTTCTTATATAGCTTTTAAACAAAAGGGAAAGTATAATTATAGTCTTTTTCTCTCTTCTCCAAGAAAGTTTCTCAAAAAGGCATTAAAGATATAGGACATGAAGCGCTTTCGCGTTATGTTATAGAGAGGGGAATCGGGGGAGAAGACCAAAAATCCATTGAGTGGGTAATAAGTGTTAATCTCAAAATTTAACCCAAAAGGTCACAAAAAAAAGTATTTTCTAATTATCTCATCCCTTAAATACATAAGAATTAAGTATATAATCTATATGGAAACAATGGACAAAACTTGTGTAAAACCAAAATCCAATTGGGTAGGAAGGATCTAGACTACTTATGTGGTGTGTGGTCCAATTTTGGTAAAGTTTTTGACTTTGTTTGACCCTCTAAATCAATTAGGAAAGTTGGAATATAATTGGATCAAGAAATAAATTGAATCACAAAAATGCAATGTAATACAGCTAAAGTTCAGATTAATCTCATTGTCACGCCCCCTTTTCTTTCCTTTCCTTTCCTTTCTCATGCGCCATACTCACCATATAATGCAATCTAATAGCCAATGAATCATCCCCTGCCTCCGTCATCTTTGCTGCTCTGAAACCAGATAACTATGATTTGCTTTTGCAGTCATTTCTCTCTCATCTCTCCTCAGTTTTGCTAGATTCTTGCGCCTTTGTCTCCGTCTTTCCTTTCCAAATCCAGCGAGCCTTTACACGCCTTCTACTGGGGACAATAAAGGAAACGTCCAAAAGAGCACTAATCCCTCCCACCACCATAATTAGTCGCCGCCATCACAACCCCCCCTCTTGCCTATTTAACGATCCCAAAAGCACGGCCACACCCCTAGTTTTAACTTATCCACCATCAATTGAACTTCAACCACCAACAAATCCTCGGGCCTACTCGCTTTCCTTCTTCAACGACCACAGCTTCATCTCGATCTCCTTTGTCACATTTAGTTCAATTGAGGCATCAATTAGTTTTCTTGATACCCCTTGTACGATTTCCGACCGGTTGTAAAATCTGAGATGCCCCCAATCGTTGAACCCTTAAGCCATCTTCGGGTCCTCGTCGATGCTCATCGTCGTGTCGTCCCAGTAATCCCCTGGACAAGGAAACATCTCGGGCTTCCCTCAACCTCGACGGCCATTTGTTGATCTTTAGAGGGTCCATTTACGGTCTCTCACCATGGCTTTGATTACCAACTGTCTTCCCCTATTTTCTGAGTTTTTCTCTGAAGAACTAGGGACACCAGCGGTCCTTTCCCCAGCGTGATTGTTCCCTTGGCTTTGAGTTGACCTCCCAAAGTTGTTTGCCCCGTCTTCGTGGTTCCTTTGCGACGTTTTCCCTAGTTGCAGATCTCGCATTGCTCTTCCTATGCTGGAGAAATTCTTGCGTTCCTGCGCACCGCCAAGCTTGAGCTTTGGCTCGAGGGCCGCAGGGGAGCCTCGCTCCATGTGAACAACCGCCCTTCTCTGGCTCTTGTCAAAGTCTGGAAGTCCAGGCTGCTCGCCGAGCGTCATGGCCTGAGGTGGAACAAATCAGGTCTTGTAATGACCATGGTGTCCCTACAGGTTTAATCGAATGATTATGTTAGTGCGGGCATTTGAGACTTTTGCCACATGAATTTGATTCGTCAGTCGCGAACCAAGCTTGATGACTAAATGCCTATTTTGCCCCTGCACATTTGATTTATGTGTTACGCGTGCCTAAGATTTCTTGATCTTTTCACCTTTCATTTACATAATATTTATTTTCAAGTTTAATCAATGTCACACTATGGTTTTCTTGAGTTTTGATTGGTCCACATTGCAAAATGCATAACTATTGCATATAACCTCAGGAAATAATGGAAAAATATGTGTTAGAAAGCTCTTTTGATTCTCTAATGATCTAGCATGTTTTCAAACTTTCTTTTTAACATACAAATACTTCCATATTTCAATGAACAAAGATTAGGGTTTAATAATTATGAACTAATAAACTCATTATGTTATTAATCGAATTATAGGTGATTGAAGGCTCAATCAAGTCAGAAGATTTGACCTAAGGTGGTCTGTTCTAGGTAAGCGGGCCACGTATATTTAACACAAGCAAATTTTGGTTTATTGAATGTCTATTTTATGGTTATGTACATTATTATGTTTAATGAAATTATGAATGCTTTCTAAGACAACATCATGTATATATATCATTGTGTGATTGATTGCTTATGTTCTATTATAAAATCTCAACTATGACTATGATCTATGAATAATGATTTATTTTTAAAAAGGGGAAAATCTCATCAAGACATTATGAGGGAGAAATCTCATTAAGACATTATGAGGGAGAAATCCCATTATGGCACTAAGAAGGAGCAATCCCGTTATGGTCACAGATCAAGAATAAGGACATTTAATGATTAAGTAAAGATCTAAGACAATGATTAAAGTTAAGGAATTGACTAAGCGTTTATATGCTCCTCGGTCACGAACCTTTGGGTCGTTATGGGCTTTCCTAGCATTATGGGCTTCCTAGCAATTATGAGTCTTATGGGGCATTAAGCAAGTTGTAGTTTCCATGTCCAAGAACTATGTATGAATCTATTTCCAACTAATGTGTGGTGTTTCATTACTTTAATTGCAAAGATTTGCATATTGTGACATCCCACTCAAGTAAAATGCTTCTGCTAAGTGACATGTATATGTTTTAAAAAGTGGGATGTTACAGTTTCATTCTCTAAAACCTTTATCAAAGATTCCTAAATCATACAGGAGAAAAAAAGAGCAGAAATGGCTTTACAAAATGTTGCACTTGTCAAGTGATGAACGCAGTAGTGTGTTGCGGGAAGCTATCCAAAATGACCATGGACTATTTCTCTCTGTGGAGGAGATTTTGAGGGTTCTTGACCAATGGCTATGTGGAAGGTGTATGTAGACACATGTCGTGAGTCGTGGCAGCCATCACGCTCACGGTCTTGTCCGGGTTGTTGATGAGACAGGGATGATTACTGGACATATTGTTGGAATTTCTAAGCCCCTTCCTAAAGGCCATATATTTTCTAATGTTGTGGAAGGTCTGATACTAGATGCAGGGCTTCTTGATCGGGTTTTCAGGATACCTATCACAATTGTCAAGAGTATCCCTCATAGTTGTCACCTTGTGTTCTCTCAGGCGTTAAGACAACTCTTTACAAAGTAATCGTTGAGCCTACATTTGTAGCCACGTGGATGAGATTGTTGCTTCTTCCTCAATGCACGTTGCAGGTGTTCAAACTTAAGAGTAGGCGGGACAGCAGGTCTGGCAATAGGAGGTCCTTGCAACAACGACATATATTGAGCTCGTTTGCTACTTGGGAAGAGGCAGATGGTATTTCCACTTTAGTGAACAACTTGTTCAACAAGTCTGTACAAGAGGCTATGGGCCATGAAGGAGATAACACCAGGGAGAAGGATAAAGAGGTGAGTCCTAACATTAAGCAGTGCCTTTGCAAAGTTATAGACGGTCACTTTACTGCAGCAGTGAAAGTGTTGTGTTCATCAAGGCTGGTTCCTTTCAATGAAAAAACCATAAAGACTTCAGAGGCTAAACACCCATACAAGTCACCTCCATCCATGCCGACTTCCTCATTTTCTGAAGCCCCATTAGTTGTAGATGTTGATATTAGTCTTGGATGTGTCGAGTCATTTCCTAAAGGGACTTCATGCTGCCAAGACGGGTTGAGAGCATAACATATCAAATACCGCCTTATGATGCCTTTATTCCCAGTTGATGAGGTCTGCCCAATTTGTCGTAAGATGTGTTTGGACACTTTTGGGAACATGCAGTCTATTATAGGAAACTATCAAGTTTCAAGTACAGACATGATCTAGTGAGAGATATTCTCTATGATATATTCAGACATGCAAGAGTTGCTGCTAAAAAAGAGGCACTTGTGAATTTTTGACTGATCCACGGGAAGGAAGATTTAAATTTAGATCATTTGATGTCTTGATTTTTAGTTGGGTAGGAGGTAAACATGCATGTGTGGATCTGACTGGAATTTCCCCACTAGTGGGTTTGGGAAGTGGGATATCTTTGTTGCAGGACAGGCTGCACTCAAGCCACTTCAATCAAAGTAGTCAAGCATGAGAAAGCATGTATCGACAATCAACATGTATTTATTCCCTTCGGTTTTGACACCTTTGATTTTTTAGTAGCATGATGTCGTGGATTTATTAAGAGAGTTCAAAAATTTACATAATAATGTTATGACCCTTAAGTCCATAGAAGTTTGTATTCCGGAGAATAGGTTTTGTCATCGAGAAAAGGTTGGCAGCACAACTTGTTGCTCGTCTATCTGGATGTAATATTCTTTCAAATGGTATACTTTACAAATTCATTAAATATACTGAACCGAGACCTGCCCATAGCCTAAGAAGTAAAGTAGAAATAACATATTAACAATTGTCTTCCTGTTTCGAGCTTTTGATAGCTGAGCCTGAGCTCGCAAGAAGATCACTACATAGTTTGTCTGGTTGTCTGTTTAGAGATATTTCTTCTTTAAGACCATAGAACTCAACAATCATCTTGACCGTTTCCGCATCTCATATTAAGAATTATTGGATCCTAAACACGTACCGTACACTGCGGAACTTTGTGGCAGTGAGTTTTACTTATTTCGGGAACTGCATCGCAGCTACAATCTAGGAAAAAGGAAAACCAACTTAGGCGCGGAGACACTAAATGGAGTTCCATACCTGCTGGCGCGAGATGTAATCGGACTTGATGGACGAGATAGAGGCCAGGAGCTCTGGTAGAGGAAGAAGCTTCGCCACCTCCCGAACGGCCGCCTCCTTGGCCTCGATGCCCAGATCTTCCATCATCATCTTGACGAACCAATTTTTCCAATACCCAAGCAGCTCTCGATCGGATCACTTGATCTGTATCCTAGACCCAAAAAAAAGCCTTCGAACCGACAAACCGTAGTGGGAATGCGGCGACACCTGTTATTCCTTCTCAGGCACCGAGGCTCCTACAACTTACCGACCTGGTTCCCGCGCCGGGGCGTTCGCCGGAGGAGCGTAGTGGTGGTATTCTGGTAAGAATTCTCTCGCTCCCCTTACTCTAGCCCCCTTCTCTGTGCAAAGGGCCCATGGGCCGATTTGTAAAGCCAGTCAATCAATTTGATGTCCATACAGCCATAATAGCAATCAATATGTTTTCCAATGGTTGTGATATTAGAAACATGAATAAAATGTACAACACCATTTAATGGTCCCAACTTGTGATGTACATTATTATTTAACTAGTGAATGCACACATGCACATACACGTGATATATAAAATTTATTGGAAATGTGCGGAGAGAGGACTCGTCCATAAAAGGGTCCCTACGGTAAAAGATATTTGTGTTGGTTGTTTAAAAGGAGAGAATCAAGGAACCGTTTCCGTGGGATGGAGAGAGAAATACAGAATTAAAGATAATAAAAGTTAATAGGATAGTATGTGAATAAATATTTGTAGGAGCAAAATTCCTTGAAAAAAGGAGAGAAGAGAGTGAATCAAGGAGTGCGCAACATCAAACTCGTTCTTTTTATAATAGTATAGATATAAAAAACTAGCTGCAATAAAAATGAATGTTATTTTATAATAATTGATATTGTGAATATCAAAACAAGTCTTATATTGATCAAACACATATAAAATTGTTTATTAAAGTATGCATATGGGATAGGCATTATTGTGTTCATGCAAAATGACTATTGTTTAACATTCCTTATACATGAAAAATGGACAAAATGACTATTATTTAACATTCCTTATACATGAAAAATGGATAACTCGGCGAGAATACTCACTCTTCGTCTAAGAAGATGAGCAAATTCACACGTAATTTTTTGCTCACTTGGTTTCTCTCTGTTGTTCATTTAATCTCCATCCAGCTATTCATCTATATATATCATGACATTTATGTCGTAATTAATTTGGACCATAATTGTCTCATATACATTTATTATCTCTCCTTAATTAATTCCTTATGCACATATGTACCTAGTCAACAATCTTAATAAAAACACTACGCGAAGCAACAAAATGAGTTGTCATGCTCTTTGGGAGGCAAAGCTTATAGATATAAATATAAAATTATTGGACGTAGAAGACGGCATCATAAGGTGTATATTGGTTATATTTTGAAGACGTCGAAGGAGAAAAATTGCATCGCCTACTAGCACCTCAAATGTATTGAACGTGAAAGACCACACGATATTTTTAGACATTTTGTGCAGCAACGTCAGGGGCAGCCTGGCATGCTATGAATTTACATGAAATGGTGCCAATTAAAGAAAAAATATCCTTGAGGTTAATGCAAGTGTGTATGTCATCTGCCTAATCAAATAATAAAATATTAGTAAGTCTTAATTGATTCTCTAAATTTGTACATATTTGTTTAGCTTCGTTCTGCATATCGGGTATGGATTCCAGTTGCAGATAGGGTTGTGACGATCATTTAGGCTGTGTTTGGTATACATCCATGATCGGGTTATTCATCATGGGTAAATCAACCATAGATTTATTTGTCATGTGTAAGATGATTGTTGTTTGGAGCAACAACAAATAAACTTATAGACAAGATGTCCGTTGTTGGGTACATGTGTATGTAGGCTCTGTGTTTAATTGGACAAAGTTTAGTATGCTTACACATAAATAATGTTGTATGCATTTAGTAGTCATTTAGAGGGGTATTGTAAAAAATTGACATCCAAGGCAAATATACATGCTTCCTGCCGCAAGAATTTGATACAGCAAGAATTTGATACAGTAGGTTATTACAAGATTTTTCTGTCAATTTATCCATGTGACAACTTATTTATCTTTTAATATGCATAACAAATATCGGTTAACCAATCAAATTTTATTGTTGTGTCCTCTACAAAGGTGTCATAACAAACACAACCTTAATTTATAAATGGGCCAATCACAGGGCCGAAGCATTGCCAGTTTTACCATAGTAAAACTTTCTTTTTACCCTTGTCATAGCCTTTTCATATTTGGATGACCGCTAACGAACTGGTGGGTACTATAATATTTTATATTGAAATCTTAAAATATTAGATTATATACAACGATTGGAATAAAATGCTAAGAAGGTAGGTGGACAACAAAATGCGTCAGTGACTCCTTTATAATGGCAAAACAAATTCTTCAGAAAACTACATCGTAGATTTGGGAGTCTGTACGAGTCTTTTTGAGTGGCAAAGACAATTTTTCGAAAACTATATCCATATTTTGGGGGACATAACATTAAAATTTGAAATTTAAGAATATTCTGAAATTAAAAAATAATTTGATATCCTATTTCAAATCAAGTGGTCTAAGAATAGAATGTCTTTATGTCTTTTCGTGATCGACAGAATCCACACCAGACGAGACCAACATGATAAACTTTTGAAGTATGAGAGGGTGTGGTCTTGCTATTCCCTCCTGTGTCAAATCAACATGAATCGTTGTTTACATAGTGCCTCTAATGCAATTTAAACCCATCTCCTTCATTGGGATTTACCGAGCTCTTATCACCCGAACTACTTTAGTCGGACTTAAGAATGAAACATCAAGTTCATCTGATTATATAACTAAAATTAGATCATTAATGGGTTGTATATATAGTATTCTTTTATCATGAAACGTGTTGGTTGTATATGCTAAATGGGGATGGGATGAAGTATGTGAATGGTGACGAATGATATCACTTATTACTCTATGTGGGTGCTCATGAGGTTAAGTATCTAATTGGTGCTAAATATAGATCAAATGGTTTAATAATGGATCTTGAGGGGTGATATGGTGAAATAAAGTTAATTAAACTTGTTCTGGTGCTATATGAGGTCATCTGAGGTGTATGTTGGGTATAATATACTTGTGTACGAGCCTTTTTAAGAAACAAGATTTGGTGGTCAAAATTTTGACCTTTGGTTCCCCCTTCACAAAAGGTAGCTTAAATGATGATCAACATGTGGTTAAATTTTGATGGAGAAATTATGGTCTTACATCAAGTTAGTTTGGTATTAATATTGCTTAATATTTAATTGGTGTATCTATTGAGGATTAAAGTTGCTAGATTATTCAACATGCACCTATATTTCGTTTGCCATATGGTATCATCATTTGTTTGGGTGAGGTAACCATGAGCTAGCCATGGATATATTCAAGTGGTGTTATCTTTGTTAAGACATAAAAAGTGAGGGTCGTGACTCCATCACGGTTGTTTGATCCAATAAGGGTTTCTCTCTATAGTGTACAAAAAGGTTTCGCACTTCTGGTTGCAGAGTGGATTTGCACTTCAAGAAATCTCCAGTAACATAGTTGGAACATGAATAGACGTCGATTAATCTGTACTTCCCAGTGTCGACCACTTCCACTCCTCGGGGTGCCATCAAGTTTGGCACTTCCCAGCACGAACTGGTTTTGCACTTCTCAGCGCAAAAGGGTTTCCCACTTTTCTTCCCTACTCTCTCTCCAATCTCTCCCGTCCTCCTTTCAGACGTTCAAGGGTTTTCTTTGGGGTATCCTCTCTCTCTCTCTTCTTTTCTAGAGTTGAGACAGTTTCCCCCTCTTTCCTCAAATTGAGGCCCCACTCTCTCTAAGGATAGTCATGAGATGCCAAGTTCCTCCCTCTCATGCTTCCCAAGACCAATGTCATTTTGGTGGGTGCAGATGCAGTTGACACTTCCTGGCAAAAAGAGTTTGGCGCCCAAGTGTCATTTTTTGAGAAAAATTGAAATGTGTGTGAATTGGTTTGACACGTTTGGGTGCAAATCCTTTAGCGCCTAGTGTGGTCTGTAAAAGAGGACTCAGAATGTGTGTGATATGGTTTTACACATTTGGGTTCATAATCCTTTGAAAAAGATACTTCCTCAAAAGATTCCAAAAATGATAGGACTCGAGCTTTATTAAATATGGGTGCAAATCCGACTTGCACCCATAATTAGTAAGGTCATATTAAGATTTTTTGTAGATCTCACCTTAACCTATATAATGTTTCAATTTTGTCCATTAGGGTTAAGGACCCGTCAGGATCAAAATTTAAGGTTTTGTTAAGTCTAATGTGGGTCTACATCTTGCTTGAACTTTATACAAATCAATTTTGCACTCCAAACTAACCAAAATGTATTTGGTGGGCCCACGTTTGCTTTAGTAGAAATTGGGGTTTCGCTCATTATAGACTGACGTGACTCAAATTATGTGGATAACCCAAACAACTAGGATTTGACGGGGTTCAAAAAATGAGGTGGCAAGATTGCACCTGTCAAGATGAGGTTCAAGTCATGGTTGTGGATCCACCCATGTCGATGGCTAATATCTTAAGATCGACTGACACTAATTTTTGTCAGAGGGCATTATCGACATGGATAATATTTCTTTTGGCTAGATTGGACTTTGAGTATACTAATTGATTGATAAAACTCATAACTGAGATTGATGAAACACATGAACAAAAAGAACTTGCAACATTAAATCATAAAATAGACAACAAAATATAAATTGCACCTTAGTAGAGCTTGAAACCACTTCTACCTCAGTAGAGTTTGATTTAATTATAGAAGAAATGCCTAACGCGATAGGACTTTATTAAAAAAATCAACATTTCCAAGTTGGTATGAGTTGGTTGGAGAGAAGTACCCCAAGTGAGGGTTTAAGAGATGTACATGCCTTGAAATTTGTTAAGAAAAATGAAAAGCCAATAAGTTAACAGTACCATCAGGTACTTTCTCAAATCCTCGGATGAATCCACCTCTTGAGATGACCGATAAGGACCCAAAGTAACATCCATCATGGTATGTTATTGTTGACCTTAGTGTTACACATTGTCCATATTTTGATAATGACTTAACCATTCCATTCATATGTTTCTAATATGTCTACTTGATATTGATTTCAAGAATTAGGTACATGAAAAGGATCATATTCATCAAGCCCTAGATTGATCTAGTTTAATTCAAAAGCAATGCAAAAGCACTTTTCTAGAAAACACCCTAAATCCCTTAGGATGATTTTTGTAATCATTTGTGTTGATGTAATGATTTGTAACTAATATGAGAAAAATCACGAGCACTAAATTTGAACGTTTAATCACTCTAATGACATTTTCCAAGATTCAATACATGGACTCTTTCGATCGAGTTTTACACTCATAGTACTCAATCGATCCCCTTACTGGATTTTGAGAAAATTCAGGTTCGTTCAAATTGCACACTCATAAAACTCGACCGATCTCAACACTGGACAAAACTGATTTAATCGTTCGGTCGAGTTTCATCCAGGATAAATTCAATCGATAATTCAAATTGGCTTTATCGCATAGCGCAATCGATCGTGTTACCTTTATTAAAACTCGACTGAATGCACTATATGAAAGTGCAGAAAAAGTGATTCTATCCGTTGGAGTGTTTCAAAACTTAAAATTATATCTATTGCAACCCTTAAAATTGCTAGAAATCATTCCTTAGTGCTCATGCCCTCTAATGGACACCCCCAACTATATAGGACCTCTTGGAGTTCATTCCAAGGTTGATCCTTCATACTATTGAATCTCCTACATATAGTTGAGTGCATCCAGTCCACTTGAGCCCCTTTCTCTCTTATTTGCAAATCAAAATGTCCATATGAGTGAGATAGGATTTGTATGAGAGATCCACTTCATTATATGCTTGTAAAGTTCTCAAAGCTTCCTTCCCAACCCCTTTCTTCAAGATCAAGTTCGCAAAAGCTCTCTGAGTGAAAGAGAAGGTGCAAGCTTCTTCAAGCTACAGAAGAAGGTGCAAAAGGCTTATCCGAGTGAAGGAGGAGGACAAGGCTGAAGATCTAAGGTTGGAGTGGGTAAATCCTTCAAGGCAAAAGACTCAGTGCAAAGAGGGGATCTCCTTGGCGAAGGTGTCCAGCTGATTGCAAGAGTGGGTAAAACCTTGGTGACGTAGAAGACTCCACTTCTTAGATAGGTAAGATCTTGGTTGTAAGGTTATTGGCTCCCTTAATATTAAAGGGAAGTTGGGTATCCTTGTCCCAGAAAAGGAAGTTCAATTGTATGTCTTATGATGGAATATAAGTATACATAGGTTTCAAAATCCTAGGGCTTGACCTCTCTAGGTAGTGGATTGACTCTCTCCTAGTTTGGAGAGTGGAACCACTCTAATCAGCTTGTTCAAGTGCTTGTTTTGATACTCTCATCCTTGTTATATGTGTTTAGATTGTCATCAAATTTACTATTTGCAAGTGTGCCCAGTTGAAGTAACTTGAAGGTTTAATGATTTTTGTGCAATTCTTTTAGCTCTATTCACCCCCCTCTAGAGCTCTTTGATCCAATAAGTGGCATCATAACCATGGTCTTCTCTGACACATCTCCCATGAGACGAGAAGATGGGAAACAACTTACTTGGGTCCATCAACCTAGAGGGAGGCTTCTCCATCAGACCCCCAGTCTTCGCTGGCACCAATTTCCTCTATCAGAAATGATGGATGTAATTCTACCTTTAAGGGATGAACTACGACATGTGGAAGGTGGTGATTCTTCCATATAAGGAGTTGGCAGGGGAGATATCCACTTGGGATGAAGCTACGATCAAGAAGGCACAGTTGAATGCAAAAGCAATAAGCATCATTTATGCAGCTCTCACCCCCTTTGAGTTCAACCACATCTCTTCTTATGACACTACCCATGAGATTTGGGACAAGTTGTACATCACCTTGAAGGCACAAAGCAAGTCAAGGAGTCTAAAATCTACATGCTCAAGGGTCTCCTTGAAAACTCAAAGATGGGCAAGGAGACAATGGTGGAGATGTACACAAGGCTCAACACCATCATCAATGGACTTGCTCAATTGGGACATGCCATGAATACAGGGACAATCAAATCCTAGATCTTAGGGTCTCTTCCTAAGAGATGGGAATGCAAGGTGACATCCATTGAAGAAGTTAGAAGCCTAGGTGACATGGCCAATGAGAGCCAATACTAGACAGGCAAGAAGAAGATGACAACTAAGAGGAGAAGTAATCAAATAAAATCAAAGATAGTGCATTCAAAGCTCAAATGGAGGCAATGATTCTCCAACAACAACTTTCTTGTCGGTCTTCTCCTCCCTCCTTAAGTGAAGATGAATCCCCTAGTGATCATGAAGCAAACTACTCCAAGGGGAAGGACTTCAAGGGAAAGCCATCCTCCTCCTCCACTCCAAGGTGCTATAATTGTGGGCAAAAGGGGCACTACAAGAATGAATACCCCGAGGCTAAGAAGTCATACCACAAGAGAAGCTCCAAGAAAAGAGAAGACTACAAAAAGGATGGCAAGTATAAGAAGGACAAGAAGGAAAGAAGAAACAAGGGGATACATCCCATGCCGCATGAGAGGAGTCTTTTTCGAGTGATTTAAGATCCAATGAAGGAGAATGTTATCTTTCTCTCATGGCATCTACAAGTGAAGACATTGGTGAGGTAAGTGAGGCAAGCTAACATGAGTTATCTAAGGAAACCCTCACAAATATGCTTAATGCTACCCACTCTTCTTACTCCGAATGCAAGTTTAAAAAGAAGAGATTAGGGAAAATCATAGATGATTTGTATGCTAAAATTGGTATTCTTGATCAAAATGAGAAGTTGCATCTTGAAGCATTGATTCCTTAAAAGGGCAGTTTCTTGAACTTGAGCTTCAATATAATGGAGTTGACATAGAGAATGGTATCTATCTTAAGAGCATCAATAGTCTTAAGGAAGAAAACCAAGCTTGAGTAAATGAGCTTGTTTTACTTAGAACTGAAAATGATGATCTTAAAATTGCTTGTGATGCTATTAAGAATGAGAATATTATTTATATTGATGAGCTTGTTACACTTAGAACTGAAAATGATAGATTGCATGCTCAAGTTAATGATATCTTTTCTAGACCTTTATTTCCAAGTAATGAAGTTGTTAGTATTACTTTAGAAAAAGATTCTAATCTTACTAAAGCCCTCTGTTTGGAGGTCGACTTACTTCATGCACAAGATGATCTTGCTAGCTTATCTTTTAATATCATTACTCTTAGGGATGATAATCACAAACTAAGAGCTTTCTTGCAGAAATTCCTCAAAGGGAAACAGTCCCTCAATGAAGTTCTAGATCACTCTACCAAACAAGTTGGTACTAGTGGTTTGGGATATTTAGGGGGAGCTCCAAAGAGCAAGACCAAAGGCAAGGGTAAGAAAAAGAGCAAGGAACCTCCCTTTTTCCATGGAGAGTGTTCTGACTCTAAGAAACCTATGGTTTGTGTGCATTGTAAGAGTGATGACCATTACTCTACTTATTGTCCTTATAGCAAGAAGGGGACCAACCCAAAGATGAAATGGGGTCTCTAAGCTAATATTGGATCCCAATGTTTGAATTAGGCACCAACATCTTACTTTCTTGTAGGAAAAAGGAAAATGGATTGTTGATAGTGGTTGCTCAAAGCATATGACAGGTGAAATCAACCACTTCAACCAATTCACATAGAAGAAAGGAGGATTAGTGACATCTGGTGACAACAACTAAGGTAAAGTGACAGGTGAGGGTTATGTAGGTGATTCACTATGCATCAAGAATTTTCTTCTTGTATACATCACAATTTAATTAGTGTTAGTCAGTTGTGTGATAATGACTATCTTATTCTTTCTACCCCACTTGAATGTTTGCTTGTAGATTCTCTCTCCTACAATGTTATATACAAGGGAACTAGATATGGTAATCTCTATGTCATTGTTCTTGACTCTATTAAGCTTATTGTTGGTAGATTTCTTGTTTCCAATTTGAATGATACTTCATTATGGCACCGTACGCTTGGTCATGTAAACATACATCAGTTGAAGAAGTTGAGAAAACATGAATTGGTAAAGGAATTTCCTAAATTGGATTTTGAAAAAGGATGATGAATGCCAACCTTGTACCCAATTATCAAAAACCAAGTCCTCCTTCAAATCCAAATCAGTCCTTAGTACAAAAAGAGCTCATGAACTTTTTTACATTGATCTTTTTGAACCAATGTGTATGCAATCTCTTTGTGGTAGCAAGTATTGCCTTGTGATTGTCGATGAATTTTCTCCTATACTTGGACTTTCTTACTTATTTCAAAAAGTGATAATCTTCATGTTTTCTGAAGTTTTTGCAAACGAGTTGAAAATGGAGCTTCTTGTCGGATCATCGCTATCCACAGTGACAATGGGGAAGAGTTTGAAAATGACTTGTTTGAACGGTTTTGTGAGGAATCTGGGTATTGGCATAACTTTTTTTCACCTTGAACACCTCAACAAAATGGGGTTTTAGATAGAAAGAATAGGTCACTACATCAAATGTCTAGGACTATGCTTCTAGAGTATGATATTCTAAAGAAGTTTTGGGCTGAAGCCATTACTACTTCATGTTTTGTGCAAAATCGGGTTTTCACTCATCCATATTTGAAGAAAACCCCTATGATCCATGGTGTGGTAGAAGCCTTACATTGATTTCTTTAATGTTTTGGTTGTCCTTGTTTTGTTTTTAACACCAAGGATTCCCTTGACAAGTTTGATCTGAAATCTTATAAGGCTTTCTTTCTTGGCTTATAAAGCGTTTAACATTGAACTGTCTTGTAAGACCCTTGACCTATATTAGTGCTTGATATTGCTTGCTTTTGCTTAATAATATTCTTAGACCTTAATCTAATCTCTTGAGATGCTCTAATAACATGTGGCTTGCCTATGCTTTCAGTTTGGTCTAGTTTGCTTGATGTTTGAGCTAGTTATGTTGTATGTGTGCTTATTTTGGACCAATTTGTAATTTACCCATGTTGATGGTGTGTCCACCTTGGTTTGATGAGGAGGGATGTGGTGACACCTTGAGTGTTGTTTCTAGGGTTTTGTTTGATGCCCTAGTTTGGTGTTGACCATGTTTTGACCGTTTAAGTTCTTGGTCTTTCAGCGACCACCTTTATGTTTTCTTGGCTCTAATATATATGGTCAATGATGTTTTGGGTGTTCCTTGAGTGTCCTTTGATCAAAGAAGCTTGGAGCACTCTCTTGGGTCAATGAGAGACCTAAGGTGTGAGGTGTTTTGGTCTTCGATTGATGAGCCTTGTAGGCTATGTTTCTCTTCGACCGAGGGTCCTTTAGACCAAGTGAGGTCTCTAGTTCACCTCGATTTGCAAGATCCTTCTTACATGCATGGTTTTAGTGGTTGCATGGTTGTTCCTTGGTGGACAAGTGGCATGTTTAGTTGGACATCTATCCTTCCACATCTCTCTCCTACCCTTGAGTATATATACCTCCCTCCTTGCATGCATATGATCCTTTTGCATCCTCTATTTCCCTCCTCTTTCTTTTAGCTCGTCCCCTTTGGTGCTTGGAAGAGAAGGAGATCAACCTTAGAGCAAGGAGGTTGAACCTTTCATGTGGTGATCTAGGGCCGGATCATCTTTTCTTTGTTGATCTTTTGGTGATCCTTGGGTTTGGTAAGTAATCTAACCTTCTTGATCTTGTTTTCTTGAACCTTACCTTCTCTCTTCTTCTCTTGGTTGAACCCATGGAGTTTCCATGGTGGTGCTTTTGTTAGGATTGAGGAACTTCTCTGTAGATGTCAAATCCATGATTTTCCATTACAGTACCTATGTGATATGGAGATCTCCTCATTCCCTCTTTCCCTCTTTTCTGGCTTAGGATTTTTACCCTCTTTTCTTGAGCTTTCCTTTGACCCTGGTTTGCTTTTATTCTCTTGAGGTGATCTTGCTTGGTCGTGGAGTTGATGTAAGTTTTGGTTCTCTCTCTTTGAGCTTCTTGGCTTTTAGAGTTGATCTTAATCTCCAGGCAGGTTATATAACTTTCCCCTCTTATATTGTTGCACCTTAATCTTACATGCAAAGCTTATCTCACCTCTAAAATGTGATTATATGTTGCTTGATGATGATACATTGATCTAGGGTTTATGATTCTGTAGTAATCTTGCATAGATTAGCTATGTTTCCTCGACCCTAATTCTTGCTCTCGAGTTTTATGGATGGTGAGAAGTTGGTGCTTGCATGCACTCCTTGAAATGTTGGTTTTAATCCGACCCCATGATTATGTTTCGACTATCTTGTGGAAGATGGAGGTTTTGGTTCTCCATTGCATGTGTTTGATAAATGTATTTCTCTCTCATATCATGGTTTATTTTTCTTATGTTTCAATGATCATATTCTAGGGTGTTGGATGATGTTTTCCTGGAATTACATCACTGCATGAGGTTTTGGTTTCATATGGTTAACCCATTTGTTTTCATCATGTTTTAATGAGTGGTTTCTCTCTATGATGATCTGCATGTTGTGTTGCAAGTGGTCGAAGGTTTGGTAATGGTGCTTGGTTAATGGGATGGTTTCCTTTGAGTGGTCGAAGAAGATTACCATGTGTCTTCGGTTGTAGAGTTTATTGTCTTGTTTCCTTCAGTTGCCATGGTGGTTTCTCATGTGATGTCCATGGTTGAACCTCCCCTTCGGTCGATGAAGTAGTGGGGTGATTTTGGTTCATTGATATTGTCTTCAACCTTGTTGTCCTTGACCTAGGGGTTTCCCTTCGGTCAAAGGTGGTATGATGTTTCTCTTTGGTTGCTGAAGTTGATGTTTGTCTTTGACCAATGTGGTTTGTTTTCTTTCCGGTCGTAGAAGATTGTTGGCTTTGGTCCTCTTTGACCGATGAGGTTTTGTAGACTCATGTTCCTCTTATGGTTGACCTAATAGTGGTTATGGTTGACATTAATAGGTGATCCAATAATGTGGGAAGGAATGATATGTAGGGTTGGATATTGTTGATGTTATGGAAATCCTAATCAGTTGTATTGTCGAAATCCTAACTCTAATATGAGGACGTGATGTAGTACTACTTGCTTGGATAACTAGCTTGTATTGAAGTATTTCTCTCTCCCACTTGTGTAACCCTTATGTTACAGGTTGAATAATCATCATATCTTGTGAATGTTGTGACATCTCTATGTGGCACAGGGTGACAATTATGAGCCTTTATGAGGCATGATGGGTAATGATGTTATGCAGGAATTATGTGATTGGGTCTAATGACATGGCAAAGGCTTTGTGTCTGGTTTGAGGTGATATCCTTCGGTGATGTGATAAGGCATGGTTACCCCAGGATAATGTGATAATGATGATGGGATTTTAGGGCAGTAATATCATGTGATGATGTGACAAGTTAATACATCATACATTTTATGTCTTCTGGAGTTGCAATATACCCCTATTTTTGTAGAATTTGTTTAGGTTTTATACGTTGTAACTTGATTGATGCTTAAAAGATACCCAATCGATAATAATTAATCAAGTGAAACCCTAATCATGTAGTTGCCTTGAGCTATAGATCCATCTTCAATGTCAGTATTTGTTGGATGGTGAAATGAGTAATTCCTCCAAGAAACTCGGAGCGCATATTGTTGAATATGTAGGGGTGCAAGTTGAGGATATATATTTGCATCCACAATCACTAGTTTTGAGGATGGCTGCGTTCATGCCTCGACAGGAGAACAGTTGAGGTCGTATCTCAGAAGATATATTTTCAGGAATGGTTGTGATCATACCATGGTAGGAGAATGGTTGTGGTCATATCTCACTAGTGTCATGCCTATATACCAAGGCAAACTAGGCTGATTTTTAGTTTGACTCTATATGTCACTACAACAGACTCAGACTGACTGACGGTGTGAGATATCATAGGAGTCTGGCTCTCCTAGATCTTATATGGCACTGGTTTTGATTTAGATGTGGTCAGTTGGAGTATGAGTGGTATACCTCATCTCCACATGGCATAATAAAAGACGTAATATAACCCTATTGTATATTTGCTTAGGGTTAAACACGATTTGCACTGGGTGACCCTTTTCCTTGTTTCTTACTTGTTTAGTTGATAATGGTTATACATGTTCTTCATATTCATTCTAAGAATATATGATAATCCGTTGATCAGTTGTAGCTGCTTAAACCATTTAATATGTGTTATCATTTTTCAATTATTCATTAAGTTGAACCTGCTCATCCTGTTAATAGTATTACTTTCCTTCTATATATCTATCTATTTTAACAATAGTTGTTGGCCGAGAGTAATATCTCTCACTGGGACATTGTTCTCACCCATGGGTATACACATCTTTTAGGTGGACGTGCATGATGCGGTAGAGATCGTGTGGTTGAGGAAGAGCGGCAAGGAGATTGAAGGCTAGACATGTTACTAGTGTTTTGTAGTAGGGTCCTATGTGTCGTCCCTATACTCTCATGTCCTTGGAGGTGTTTTGTAGATGTTTTACATCGATGTGAGGTTTTTGGTAGTTTTCCATGGTTGTACATGTATGGCTTGTATATGTGAATGTGTTATCCTTGTAACATATTTGTGGCAGGTTGGCCACTATACAATGATGTACACACCTATTTGGTATGATATGTGATACATGTGACAGTTTACAAACTTCTATGTAATATGTTTCTGCTTGTGAATGTATGAGTGATCAGTTTTACTTTACCATGTTTTCTAGTAATATAGATGCTTAGTGTTAATTCCTCTCTTTAGTTGTGAGTAACCTCGCTTTGGTGTGATCATTGTGTCACACTTGATTGGTATCATAGCTTTAGGTTCGTTGAGCCTACAAGGACATATGACTAGGGTTTTTGGATGTTCTTGTGTCATCCAACATTTCTGATTGTAGCTTCTTCTTATGCAGAATAAGAAGAAGAAGATATGTATGGAGAACACGAAGAACATCCTGAGAGCAGTTTTTCTGCACCAGGAGGTGGCTCCAGGAGGCAGGCAAGATTAGATAGAGTGCTTGAAGTGCCTTAGATTGACCCAAAAATGGTGGTCAATCCTACTTTTTAGTCCATGTTTGGATGATTTATGGCCACGATGACACATATGGTGGGTAGAATGCTCGCACCCCAAGCAAGGGTAATTGTCCCCAATGCAGAATCTCAGGTTCTGGGAAGACCTTTAAGAGGTTAAGGTGTGTGGGGGTGATAGAGTATGCTGGTACGACAGACCCGACAGATGTAGATATTTGGATGATGGAGCTTGAGAATGCCTTTAAGACCCTCAACATTTCGGAAGAGGATAAGGTGAAGCATGCAACATACCTGTTGAAGTACAATGTTGGCCATTGGTGGGCCATCAAGGAGAAGAAGAGGTTTGGTGTAGTGATCGACTGGGAGGAGTTTCGATGAGAGTTTGTGAGACCATACTTCCCAGAGACATATCTAGATGAGAAGATCTCACGATTTGAGAAGATCCAACAGGAATCTATGGCAATCAATGAGTATGAGGCCAAGTTCATGGAGTTATTGAGGTTATGCCCACATAGGGTTGTGACAGATAAGGAGAGGATCTAACATTTTGAGAAGGGTTTGAGCTTAGAGTTGATGATGACAGTGTCAGCTTTAGAAAACAGGGAGCTATTTGCCACATTTGTAGAGTCTATGAGGAGGATATAACGGTCAACTATGGAGAAGCGTGAGGCAAACACCAAGAACAGACTGGCACAGTTTCAAGGACAATCTTCTGGAGGCTTTAAGAAGCCATGGTTTTCAACACCTCAATCATAGCAGAGGTCAGTGGTTCAGTCTTAGTGGTTACCAAGCAAGGGCATAGGTTGTAGTTTTCCACCGATAGGAGCTCACAACACGGTGTTAGTATCAATGATAGGGCCGTCCAGGCTGCATTTTGACATAAGGACTTGTTATAGGTGTGGACAACAGGGACATGTGAGGTCATTTTGCGTGATGAAGGATGAGGAGGTGATGCAACAATCGAGTAGAGCCAATAAGTGTCGCAACAGTGATAGTATAACAGTGGTGGTGGCAGAGGACGCGGTCAAGTGTCACATGATGGTTAGTCTGGGCATGCCAGTAGAGGACGGGGGGGCAACAGACAACAACTCAATTCTATGCTATGAGTCAGTCAGAAGGAGTAGTCAACCCAAGGGTCGTGTCAGGTCAGATGGAGTTATTTCGTTCCGATGTGTCTTTTTCTTGCTTTATATTTGTTTTGGTTGACCCGGGAACAACACACTCTTTTATCACTAGAGAAGTAATAGCTATTTGTTCTTTTCCTGTTAGTCGTAGATGTCATAGTCTTCACTTAGAAACCCCTTTGGTTGGTTCTTCCAAGTTGCGGGAGGTGTGTCCATCCTGCATTCTTTCTTTCTCATGATGCAACATTCAAGTGGACCTTATACCATTTGACATGCATAGATTTGAAGTGATCCTTAGAATGGATACTTTAGAGAAGTAGTGAGTGGTTTTGGAATGTAATTCCAAGGTGGCGATGTTCTTTGATGGTGATGTCTCGTGAATCTTCCAAGGAGATAGGAATATTCTTTCGACGTGCTTGGTGTCAACGATGAGAGCAAAGAGGCTGATGAAGCAAGGTTGTGAGGCATTTCTGGCACGTGTGGTGGATACTAAGGTGACGAGTCCTAGTATTCAGGAGGTGTCAGTTGTTCATGAGTTTGAGGATGTGTTTCTCGACAAGGTTCCCAATGTTCTCCCCAGCTCGAGAGATTGACTTTGAGATCAATCTGGTTATGGGTACACTACCGATAGCACAATCACCATATAGGATGACACCAATCGAGATGCAAGATCTAAAGAAATAATTGTAGGAGCTATTAGAGAAGGGCTTTATCTGACCAAACACTTCCCCTTGGGGTGCTCATGTGTTGTTTGTGAAGAAGAAAGAGGGTTCCATGAGGTTATGCATCGATTACTAATGGTTGAACGAGGTGACAATCAAGAGCAAGTATCCTTTATCGCGGATAGATGATCTGTTTGATCGGTTGAGAGGATTCATAGTGTTTTCTAAGATAGATTTGAGGTCAGGATACCATTAGTTGCAGATCAAGGCGGATGACATACCCAAGTCATCTTTTAGAATTAGGTATAGTCACTATGAGTTTGTGGTTATGCCATTTGGGTTAACTAATGCACCAACATCATTCATGGATATGATGAACAGGGTGTTCCAACCTTATTTTGACCAGTTTGTAGTTGTGTTCATCGACAAAATCTTGAAATTCCAGAGACAACCAACAGCATGAGCAACATCTACGTTAGGCGTTGACTTTGTTGAGAAAGCATAAGTTGTACTCCAAGTTCAACAAGTGTGAGTTCTGGCTGAAAGAGGTGTATTTTCTTGGACACATGATATTTTTTGAGAGAATCTATGTGGATCCCAAAAAGGTTCAGTTAGTGTTAGAATGGGAGAAACCGAAGACACTGACAGAGGTTTGTAGTTTCCTAGGCTTGACAGACTACTACATGAGGTTCATCAAGAACTACAGTTCCATGGCGCTACCCCTAACAAAGTTGACAAGGAAAGGTGTACCGTTTGTATGGGATGAAAAATACCAGCGTTCTTTCCAGTTTTCGAAGGAGAAGCTGACCAGTGCACCAGTATTAGTTCTACCTAAGCAAGAAAAAGGCTACACCGTCTTCTGTGATGCGTCGAAGAATGGTTTGGGTTGTTGCTGATATAAGATAAAAACATGATTTATTTTTATTCACGCTAGTTTAAGTGTTACAACCCTCTTCTGTCTTTGCCGGTAACCCTAGAGATTTAAGATAATCTTGAGGTTTGTTTTGCTTTTTATTAGTAATATATTATCTTGTGTTTTATCTTAAATTTTGGCAATGGTAAATACTTATTTAGATAACTTATAGTCATGACTTAAGCATACCTCAAAGATCCATCTTGGAGTTGATATAAATTAACCTATACATGTATGTGTGGGGAGAATCATTGAGACTTGAGGAAGTAATTAATAAATAATTTTTCATCTAAGAATATTATCAAACTAATAATGTAGGATTGTATAGAATTCAATTACGAATACAAAGCAAAAAGAATGAACCAAGTTGGAGTTAGAATGAAGAATTATACCCATTTTAGTAACATGTACAAACCTAGAGACTGATATGCTTACATGCTTGCATTTAATTTTTATTAATTGTAAACATCATAAATATATTGGTTACCTGTTGATTCTCTACTCACTAAGCCAGTAGCTCATCAACATACTAAACACTTTTTCAGGTAATGGATTAGCTCTTCATGTGCAGTTAGAAGCTAACTTTTATTAAGAATAGATTAGAGGTCATGAAGAAGAAGTAGTTAGAATAGATATATGGCCTCTTATCCTTCCTCTGGATCTTGAGAATGAGATAGTGAGGAAAGAGAGAAGTTTGTAATGTATTTTACATGATGTATATTAAGTGTGAAACTCTTGCTTCTATGTAATAGTCAAGTTCTGTTGTATCTTAATGTTACATTTAATCAAGACTTATCGTTTAGCAAGTGATGTTATAATACATTGAGAAACAAAATAGTTATGGTGGATTTTCATCAAGTGTTTAAAAGGTGATGCTTAGTATTAATCCCTACTTGGAGGGCCCTAACCCTGGTTAGCGGGTTTGGGTTGCATCAACTTTTCAGTATCAAAGCATAGATTGAACCTAAAATGAGTTTAGGTTTAGGGCAAGGGTGATAAGAGACCAATAGGATTAGGATGTTTTCCTCTTTGAATTGCAATTTTCTAACATATATGTTCTATTATGGATATGTAGATGGAAGAAAGAGGAGATGGACATGGTGAGGAACAAGTTGAGAGCCATAATGGCCCTGACCCTCGAGAAATGGCCCAAGGTGGAGAAGATAATGAGGCAACAAGGATGTATTGCATGTTTCTGGAGAATAAAGAAAAATACAAGATGGACATGAAGTCTTCATCTTCTAGTAAGAATCTGATGAGATCCTATGAGCTGGTAAAGAAGCTTGGTGGGACTAAATTTTGTGGAACAACATATCCAGCTATGGCACAGGTGTGTATTTGACAACTAGAAAAGGTCTTTCACCTAATGGAGTGATAAGAAGATAAGCAAATCAATCATGCAGTCTATCTACTCAAGGGAGATGTTGAGATGTGGTGGTGGGGAGTAGAAGATAAAAGGAGGAATTAATAGATGACCTGGAAGGACTTTGTGGATGAGTTTCACCTTAAGTATTTTCCTTCTACTTTCCTAAGTGGTAAGATTAAACAGTTGGAGAATATCAAACAAGGCAGTATGATGATTGGTGAGTACAAAGCATGATTTACAAGGTTGGCAAATTTCTATTCGCAAGTTGTGCCTGATGATGTATAGAAGTGCAGAAGATTTCACAAATGATTGAGATCAGAGATTAGACACACCATATCATCCATTGGTCAAAACAATAGAGAACATTTTGGAGAATTTTTGGAAGCAACAAGATGTGTAAAAGAGTCAGTTAATGTTGATAAGCAGTGTGAGAGTAAGAAAAGATTTGGAGGCTTCAATAGAGTGGGATAAAGTAATGGTGGATAAAAAGGAGGTGGTGGTTTATTTTCTAAGATAGGACGAGGACTTGGCTGTTTTGGGAGACAAGGATCTAGTTTTTAACCAAGTGGAGGAAGGTCTAATTCTGATAGATGGAATACACAACTTAGGTGGACACCTCCAACTGGGTCTTTAGGATCATCAATGTCAGTGATAGGACCACAAAGACAGGATGCAGCCATGTGTGACAATTGCAACATGACACATTCTGGTCAGTGTTGGGGAACTAATGCTCCAATATGTTTTCATTGTGGACAGATGATACATATAAAAAGGGACTACCTGAAGCTTCCATATGTTTCAGAACAAGGTTCACAATTATAGTTTCAAACTCCACGGAGGTAGGCTCCAGTTAGAGGGGCAAGTTCTTCAGTGGCTCCAGATTCTAGAGGGGGAGCACCTAGTACCAGTAGTGGACAGTTAGGACTACGTAGTAGAGGGAGAGATACTAGACGCTTCTTCTCAATGACACCATCTAAAGGTGTAGTCTCACCCAACATTGTGACAGGTGAGATGCTTCTCTTTAACAACATATCTATAACAATATTAATATATCTTGGTGCAACACATTCTTTCATTCAAAGAATGATAGTTAGTGGATAAATCTTTTAACCCATGATTTATCTTATGATTTGTTGTTAAGAGTTCCATTAGGTAAATCATCAATTCTGATATAAGTATGTCCTGGATGTCTATTGAGTTTAAGTGGGCATATAATAATAGTAATCTCATACCCTTAGATATTAATTATTTTATAATTATTTTTGGTATGGATTGCCTTGAGACATATCATATGCAGTTAGATTGTTGGAAGAAAGAAGTTATCTTTCAGCAAGGTGGTTTTTCATGTGTCTTTATCGGAGATAGGAAAGTCTTGCCCACATGTATAGTATCATCTACTATAGTTGATAAGATGGTGAGAAAAGAGTAGTCAGTATATCAGATGTTCTAGTAGTATGTGAGTTTTCATATGTCATCCCTAATGAGTTACTAGGCTTACCACCTGGAATAGATATTGACTTTAAGATACAACTTTACCTGGTAGCCACCTAATAGCATGACCTACCTATAGAATGGCACCTGCAGAGTTGAAGGAATTGAAAACCCAGTTACATGAGTTGATGGATAAAGGATTTATTTAACCTAGTACATCACCTTGGGGAGCTCCTGTACTATTTATGAAGAAGAAGGATAGAACCATGTGATTATGCATAGACTACATGCAACTGAATTAGATAACCATTAAGAATAAATATCCTTTGCTTAGGATTGATGACCTACTTGATCAATTCCATGAAACAATGATCTTTTCAAAGATAGACCTCTGATCAGGATATCATCAACTAAGGATAAAGGCATTTGATGTACCTAAATCAACATTCGAAAGGAGGTATGCACACTATGAGTTCACAATCATGTCTTTTGGACTGAAAATGCCCCTACAACCTTTATGGACATGATGAACATGGTTTTTAGACCATATCTAGATCAGTTCATAGTAGTGTTTATAGATGATATTCTTATATATTCTAGAGATGCAGAACAACATGGGAAACATTTGAGGATAGCCCTACAGTTGTTAAGGCAACATCAACTTTATACTAAGTTCAATAAATGTGAGTTTTGGTTGGCTGAAGTATCTTTTTGTGGTCCTATAATATTAGGAGAAGGAGTGAGTGTTGACCCTAAGAAGGTGGAATTTGTTCTTCAATGGGAGAAACCTACAACCCCTACTCAGATCCAAAGTTTCCTGGGGTTAGCTGGATGTACCTTTTATTTGGTCTGAATCATGTGAGAAAAGTTTTCAAACTTTAAAGAAGAAGTTAACCACATCACCAATCTTGATATTACCAGGGGAAGATAAGGGCTATTTGGTTTTCTGTAATGCATCCATGAGAGGTTTGGGATGTGTTCTTATGTAAGAATGGAAGGTGGTGGCCTATGCTTTTAGAAAGCTTAAGAAGAATGAAGGGAACTATCCCACACATGATCTTGAGTTGGAAATAGTAGTACATGCCATGAAGACATGACATCATCATATCTAAGGCAAATCATGTTGGGTTTTTACTGATCATAAGAGCCTGAAATACATTTTCACACAAAGAGATCTCAACTTGAGAAAGCACAGATGGTTGGATATTATAAAGGATTATGATGTCACCATTGATTACCACCCTAGAAAGGCCAATGTTGTGGCAAATGCTCTGAGTAGAAAGTCAACATCGTTTGCAAAAATGTTTTCAATGGCATGTATAAAAAGAGACTTGTTAGTTAAGATGAGAGAGATGAATTTGGATCTGAATGTGTCCAATCAAGGTGAACTGATTCTGCTGATGCAAGTCAGGCCTACGTTTTATGATTAGATCAAGGAGCTTCAACACAGTGACAGAGAACTACAATACATCATGCATGATATGACACAAGAAAAGAGGACAGATTTCAAAACTTTAGATGATGGGTTGTTGTATCAACATGATAGATTGTGTGTTCTAGATGACACTGAGTTAAAGAAATAGATTCTTGAGGAAGCTCACTCTTCTATGTATGCCATGCATCCAGGCAACACAAAGATGTATAGAAACATGAAGGAATTGTATTGGTGGTTAGGCATGAAGAAGGATGTGGTTGAGTGTATAGCAAAGTGTGGTGTATGTTAGTAAGTTAAGGTTGAACATCAGAAGCCAACAAGTACTATGCAGTCACTGCTTATTCTTGAATGGAAGTGGGAGCATATTACTATGGATTTTGTGGTTGGATTACAAAGGACACCATGTGGTTTTGACTCTGTATGGGTAATAGCAGATAGGCTGACAAAGTATTCTCACTTTCTACCAATTAAGACAACTTGGGATATGCTAAAGTTAGGCAAAGTCTATATAGATGAAATAGTTAGAGTGCACAAGATACTCATTTCTATAATATCTGATAGAGACCCCAAATTCACATCCATGTTTTGGAATCATTTCTAACATTCCTTGGGAACAAAGTTGAAGCTTAGTACAACATTTCATCCTCAGATAGATGGATAGTCAGAGAGGATAATCCAGACCCTTGAGGATATGGTGAGAGCATGTGTTTTGTAATTTAGTGGCACTTGGAATGATCATCTCAGTCTTATGGAGTTTGCATATAACAACAGTCACCATTCTAGCTTAGGCATGGCCCCTTATGAAGCTTTTTATGGGAGAAAGTGTAGATCTCCAATTTGTTGGTATGAAGTTGGAGAAAGGAAGATTCTAGGTCCAGAGTTGGTGGAAGAAACAATAGAAATGATATATGTGATCAGACAATAGTTGAAGGTTGCTCAGGACTGACATAAAACCTATACAATAAAAAGGTGTAGACCACTTCAGTTTGAAGTTGGAGATGAGGTGTATCTAAAAGTTTCACCATAGAAAGGTGTGTTGAGGTTTGGAAAGTGAGGAAAATTAGCTCCTAGATATATGGGTCTCTATCCAATCATTCAGAGAATTGGACCAGTTGCATATAAACTAGAGTTGCCTTCTTAGTTAACTAATGTTCATGATGTGTTTCATGTATCTATGTTAAGGAAGTGTCATCATGGTACATATAAGATTGTAAACACATATCCTATAAAATTGAGAGAGGTTATTTCTTATGTTGAAGGACCACTTCAAATTATAGATCGCAGAGTTCGAAAGCTTAAAAAGAGAGAGATACCCCTAGTAAAGGTTCTCTAGAGGAATCATGGTGTAGAAGAAGCTACTTGGGAAGTATTGTCATAGATATGTAACAATATCCTTTCCTCCTTTAGAAATTTTGTGATGATTTTTTATTAGATGGGGATAATTGTTACAACCCTCTTATAGATTTATTGGTAATCCTAGAGATTTAAAATAATTTGATGCTTGTTGTGATTTTTATTAGTAATATATTAGCTTATGCTTTATCTTAAATTTTGAAAATGTTAAATACTTATTTAGATAACTCATAATCATGACTTAAGCATACATTAAAGATCGGATTTGGAGTTGATATAAAATTAACCTATACATGTATGTGCGAGGAGAATCGATGAGACTTGAGGAAATAATTAATAAATAAATTTTCATTTGAAAATATTGTCAAAGTAATAGTATAGGACTATAGAGAATTCAATTATGATTCCGACTCAAAAAGAATGAATCAAATTGGAGTTATAATGAGAGAGTTATACCCATTCTAGTAACATGTACAGACCCAGCGACCACTACTGCCTAGTAGCGACCGCTAAGTCAGTAGTGACCGCTACGGATGCCGCATAGGACAACCAATCATAAAACGATCATACATCGGGTTGTATTTTCCGTTTTAAATGAAACAAAGTGTGTTAGAACTACAATTCGATCCTCTATCATATCACAACCTTTACTTAATGAAATGTTGACCTAGAGGGTGATTTATGAGGTGATGTTTGGGGAAAAAATGAAGAACAATGGACATCTAAGGGGTTTGCCATAAATTTGACTTGGTAAGTAGTTTTTAACTGTCAGTTCTTCCTTCTCTTAATTTCCTCTTGCTTGGAATCACTCATCCAGTGATCAAAGGTTTGGGCGTTATTCATCTTCTACCTCCAACAGACCTTCTTTCGGGTCGAGAAACACGCTAAAAGATAATTTCGAAAGAGATATGGAAGCCTAGACCTGGATTCAGACTTGTGCGATCTAAGATCTAATCTTAGTTGGTGAAGAGGACAAGATAAATAACTTTATACGAGATCTATGAGTGGAAAATTACCTTCTAATCCAAATTTAAAGCATGCAAAATTTAAATAATGGATTTTGAGAAGCAAAAATACATAGCCGAATCGGCAATTGCAGTGCCTGTAGAGTTTGTAGACTTGGGTTCAAATCCCACTCAATGTAAATTTTAGCTGACCAAAATAATGGCTTTTGAGCATTTAGTTCTTGCTTTATGATAATTGTGATGGTCCTAATAAACATGTGTTGTGATTTGTAGTAGTAGAAATACTTTATTAATAATATTTTAGTGATATAATATCATGTCAAAATCTTCCATGTGAATTTTTATGAATTGACCAGTGATGAAATGGTGTAAAGTGAGGCACCGGGGAAACTGGGTTGCCCTAATTCATGTTTAAAGAGTCAAACTATGGATTATGAGATCTTTGGAAATTACTAGATGATTTATGTGTTTTAATATGAGATCTGTTGGATAAATTGGATATTATGATAAATCCCTTTGTTTCGATGATGACAAACATTTCATTCTTATTAATCTAACGAGCTACTTGAGTGTGCAGGACTAAGCAGGATGACAAAGTAGCAAGGGAAAATCCAAGAGCTTACTTAGTTATATTTTCATGCAATGTAATCAATGTTGTAAAAACTTGTACAAATATATAATGTACAAGTACTTAGAATTGCATGTAAATCAAGCGTTAGATTTTCCCTAGCCAAACACCATAGTTAGACATGTCATCCCATTTAATTAGGATCACCTTTGCACACTCACACATATAATTAGTGCTTAAATTGAAACCTTGAAACAGGATCATTCTCGGTCGACAAACTCCTCGACCGAGACACTCTCGTTCGACAAACTTCTAGACCGAGAAATGATCCAAAGTAGTCGTTAGACACAACAGACAAGTTAGTTGGCAGTTGAAGAAAGACGTTGCAAATCACTTGTTCCAGAGAGCCTGTCGGTCGACAAGAGTTCGACTGAGTAGGTGTCTCGGTCGACCATTTGTCGACCGAGATGGTCTCTGACAGCAACTGCAGAATAAAGTAATTAGCCGTTGTTAAAGCAACAACTTTGTACCTAACGACTAGTTAAGCACTTAGAAACCCCTAGAAGTTGTCTAGAACGTCCTTAAGCATACTTAGGCCATTCCTATAAATAGGACAAGCCATAGGACACTAGAATTCACTTGTTACACTTGAGAATACACTTGAGCATACTTGAGCAATCTTTTGCAAGCAATTTGAGCACTGTGATCATTGGCCTACATTCTCCTTAGCTCAATCTCGTGTCCTATAGGCTAGATTCTCCTACCCACAAGCAATCACAAGTTCACATACTTGTCTAGGAGATCTTACGCTTGATCTAGGCATATCAAGCCTTGAAGCTTAAAGGATAAGTTGTAATTTCCGTTTTCTTTCTTGTTCCTGTTTATCTTTTGTACTCTCCTTGCTACTCCTAGGGTTGGAGGCTGCAGATTGGAGAGGATTGACTTCTCAGGTGGAGAAGGGGACTTCAAGCTACTTCAAGAAGGCTATCGCAAGGGAAGCTACTTCAGAAGGCTGGTGCAACGGGAGTTGGTGCATCTACTTCAAGGGAAGGCTGCTTCAAGGTTGGCGATTACTTCTAGGTGAAGGCTGCTTGAAGGGTTTAGGAAAAGAGATTGTATTTTATGTAAATTCCTTGAAGAGGTAATAAAATAAATTTCTTTTCAAATCCCGGTTGGGTAAGCAACCGGGTAGTGGACTGACGGCTATAGTATTTGCTATAGTTCGAACCACTCTAAACCTTGTGTCTCCTTGTCTAATATTTTCATTGTGGTTGTTTGAGCTCAATAATTGTTAAATTATATATAAAACTCTATTCACCCCCCCTCTAGTAGTTTTCAATTGGTATCAGAGCAGGCTTCAAGGAGCCCTAACAAGGTCTTGAAGAGATGAAGGGAGGAGGTGACTACAACCAAAGGAGCATGGACAAATGTTCAACAAGTTGCAATTGGTGCTTAGCTACAAAGCACTCTACATCTAGATGTCCATGGAAGTCAAAGAAGGAAGATGCAAATAAAGAATGCTTTATTGCTACAACTAGTGAAGAAGAAGAAGAGGTAAGCCTTTATGATTTACCTAAAGAAGAACTAGTTGTTATTATTGAAGAAACACATAGTAAATATATTGAGTGCAAAAAGAAGCTAAAGAAATCGAATAAAGTAAATGAGGATTTAAATACTAAACTTCTTGCTCTTGAATCAGAAAATGAAGATCTAAAAAGGGTAATTGAAGATTGCGATCTTAAATTGAAATCAGTAGAAGCTAACTGCAATCTTCTTTCCCTTGAAAAGACTAATTTGCAGACTCAAGTAAATGATCTTCAAAAACAACCTATATTGTGCACCCATGTAGATTATGACAATATAGTGAAAGAAAGGAATTCTTTATCATCCAATCTAGATCAAGCAAAACTAGATATTAAGAAAAGAATGGATGAGATCGTTAAGTTACAACAAGAAGTTAGTAGGTTAAACAACAATGGAATCCTTGATAGAATATTGGATAATTCCTATCATCAAATAGGGAGAAGAGGACTAGGTTATAAACCTAAAGAAAAATCACATCAACAACCTAGTCGGAGTAAGCCACAAACCTATCAACCCATATATGTACCTAAAAGGACACCCTCACCCAATGACAACACAGGGCAAAATCATAGAAAAAGGCTTGAGGTTGATTCAATTTGTTGCCATTATTGCTCACGCCTTGGACATTATTCTTTTTCATGCCCATACAAGAAAAAGAATGTTGAGATGGTATGGGTTCCAAAACCCCCAAATTAAATCGATTAAACTAAGTTGAGATATGACCAAAGATCTTAATTTGCATATCCTTATGTCTATCTCAACTTAACATATAGGGATAACAAAATCAAAATTTTAATTTAAATATCACTTTGATACACATATGTCTTATCTCAAACTGATCTTTGAAATAGTTGAATTAGATACAGCCTATAGTGCACTTGAAATAAATTTCTGAAAGTTTTCCAGAAAATTGATCGGTCGAGAAGTTGTCGACCGAGTGAACCTCGATCGAGAAATTGTCGACCGAGCATATCACTGATTTTTTTTACTGCTGTAAAATTTTTAAGTTACAGTGTTACACTATATGTGGAAATTATTCTTGAAAGATTATATGGAATAAATATTGATTGATAATGCTTAGATTAAAGAAAATTCCTATTTAATCATGCTTTTATACTTGCAATGAATAAAATGTTTCAAATTGATTCTTGAAAATATTCATTGTGCTTTTATATTAAGCATCACTTAATATGCTTCATCATATTTGAATTAGTCTATCCAAAATAATATGTAATTCATGAATGGATATTATTCTTGAATATGCTTCATCATATTTGATGCCCTTATTAAGTTCTCATAATTGGTACACTTTAATGAGCCTCAAATTGATATTCGTAAGCTATCTGCAGAACTTATACTTCGTATATGAATGTTTATCCTGGAAACCTGCAGAATATGCCTCTTGGTTAAAATAAAATTTGACCAAGGGGCGCCACGGTCGTAGTCAAGGGCGACCTAAAATAAACTTTGACAAAAGATTGTTTATTTGGACATTAATTTACTAAACTTAATCTTAGCATATTTTTAATAGAATCAAAATTTAAATCATTTGTAATATTTGAAGCCTTAAATATTGTCAAAAACAAAACAATATTACTCCCTTGGAATATCCATATATATGCTCTACAAAAATGATCTATGATCTGCATTAAAATTCAGTCTCAAAAGTTGAACTCAGTAAGTCTGTCGGTCGACGAATTCGTCGACCGAGAACCGCTCGGTCAGCCCATCTCTCTCGACCGACCGGGTTTCTATTTTCCAGGCTGACATAAATTGCATACATATTTGTTAAATCTTGGAGATCATCTACAACATTTTATATATTTGCTTAGTACTCAAACTTTCATTTGAGATATCTATCTAAGGGGGAGCAAAGCATAAGACTAAGGGGGAGATCATAAAAACTTTGACCATTTGACTGAAGAAGCTTACAAACACATTGTAACCAACATGTGTAGCTGAAAATTTTCAAGAAATTTATGAATTTATTGAAAATGGTATCTTGTACTTGAAGGAACTCTCTACCCAAAACAGGGCTTAACATCCCTTGCATTTGGATGGAGACATTTTTATGTAATCTAAGCTTAGAGGATTATCATTTAATCTAGGGCTTAACATCCTTTGATAAATGAGAAATCAATATACATTCATCATACGCTTAAGGGAATCTCATATCATTTCTAGGCTTAACATCCTTTGCAAATGATTGAGAAACAAATTGTGGATAAATTAGATAAAAATCCATGCTTCTAATAGGATATCTAGTTAAGGGGGAGCATTATATTAAGGGGGAGAAGAAAAATAAAATATTCAACTTGGATATCTTTTTGAAATGACAAAGGGGGAGTATCAGTTTTTGGGACATGAGCTTGTACAACGGACAATAGAGAATATCAAGATGATACAACAACAACTGAAGGCATCCTAGGACAAGCAAAAATCTTATGCTGATAATTGTCGTAGGACATTGGAGTTCCAAGTGGGAGACAAGGTGTACCTTAAGTTCTCTCCTTGTAAAGGCATTCTGAGGTTTGGAAAGAAGGGTAAGTTGGCTCCCATGTATATTAGACCTTACCCTTTGGTGGCACGTGTTGGGAAGGTGGATTATAAGTTGGATTTGCCACCTGAGTTGCACAAGTTGCATTCGGTGTTCCATGATTTTATGTTGAGGAAGTGTCACCCTGACACAGAGTTGGTGTTGTAGACTATTGAGGTGGAGTTAGAGGAGGACATGTTGTATGTTGAAGGTCATGTGTTGATCTTGGATAGAAGAGTGAAGAAGTTGAAGAAGAAGGATGTTGTTTTGGATAAGGTTTTGTGGAACCATCATTACTTGGAGGAAGCCACATGGGAATTGGAGGATGATATGTGAAGGAAGTATTCATCTCTTTTCACGTAGGATTTCAGGGGCGAAATCCTTGTTAAGGGTTTATGGTTGTAAGACCCCTGACCTAGCATATTGCTTGATCTTGCTTTCTTTTTCTTAATAATATGCTTAGACCTTATCATGTGGATTGCCTATGCTTTCAATTTGTTCCAATTTGCTTGATGTTTGAGCTAGTTATGTTGCATGTGTGCTTGTTTTGGACCAAGTTGCAATTTACCCGTGTGAGGGTGTATCTTGAAATTTATCACATGTTATATGTACCTCATATGTTTTATAATCATGAAAGAGAGAGAGTTATTCTTAGGGATGCCTTGTTGTACCTTGGTTTGATGAGGAGGGATGTGGTGACACCTTGAGTCTTGTTTTTAGGGTTTTTCTTGATGCCCTAGTTTGGCGTTGAACATGTGTTGACCGTTTGAGTTCTTGGTCTTTCAACAACCACCTTTATGTTTTATTGTCTCTAGTCTCTACAGTGATGATGTTTTGGGTGTGCCTTGAGTCCCCTTCAATCAAAGAAGCTTGGATGTCTCTCTTGGGTCAATGAGAGATCTAAGGTGTTGATGTGTTTTGGTCTTCAACTGATAAGCCTTGCAGGGTATGTTTCTCTTTGATCGATGGTCCTTTGGACCAAGTGTGTCTGTTGGTTCACCTTGGTTTTCATAACCCTTCTTGCATGCATTGTTTCAGTGATGGCATGGTTGTTCCTCGGCGGACAAGTGGCATGTATAGTTGGATACCTATCCTTCCACATTTCTCTCCTACCCTTGAGTATATATACCTCCCTCCTTGCATGCATATGATCCTTTTGCATCCTCTCTTTCTCTCCTCTTGCTTGGATCTCACCCCCTTTGATGCTTGGAAGAGAATGAGCTCAACCTTGGAGAAAGGATGCCGAACCTTGCATGTGGTGATCTAGGGTGGGAGCAACTCTTCTTTGTTGATCTTTTGGTGATCATTGGGCTTTGTAAGTGATCTAACCTTATTGATCTCATTTTCTTGAACCTTACCTTCTCTCTTATTCTCTTGCCTGAACCCATAAAGTTTCCATGGGTGGTGCTTGTGTTTGGATTGAGGAACTTGTCTCCAATACAGGTCGAATCTATGGTTTTTCCATGGTAGTACCTATGTGAGATGGATATCTTGTCATTTTGTCTTTCCCCTTTCTTTTTCAGCTTAGTATTTTTACCCTCTTCTCTTGAGCTTTCCTTTGACCTTTGTTTGCTTTTCTTCTCTCTAGGTGATCTTTCTTAGTCGTGGAGTTGATCCAAGTTGTAGTTCTCTCTCTTCGAGCTTCTTGGCTTTTGGAGTTAATCTTCACCTCAAGGTGGGTTATATGACTTCCCCTCTTCTGTTGTTGCACCTTAATCTTACATGCAAAGCTTATCTTACCTATAAAATGTGATTATGTTTTGCTTGATGATGATACATTGTTCTAGGGTTTATGATTATGTTGTAATCTTGTATATATTAGCTCTTTTTCCTCAATACTAGTTCTCGTTCTCAAGTTTTATGGATGGTGAGAATTTGGTGCTTGCATGCACTCCTTGAAACGTTGGTTTTAATCCCCATAATCATGTTTCGGCTATCTTGTGTAAGATATAGGTTTTGTTCTCCATTGAATGTGTTTGACGTATGGTCTTTCTCTCTCATATCGTGGTTTAGTTTTCTTATGCTTTGATGATCAGATTCTAGGGTGTTGGATCATGTTTTCCTTGAATTACATCAATACGTGAGGTTTCAATTTTATATGGTTAACCCATATGTTTTCAGCATGTTTTAATGAGTAGTTTCTCTCTAGGATATCTTCATGTTGTGTTACAAGTGGTCAAAGGTTTGGTAATGGTGCTTGGTCGATGGGATGGTTTCCTTTGAGTGATCGAAGAAGATGACCATGTATCTTCGATCGAAGAGTTTCTTGTCTTGTTTCCTTCAATCGCCGTGGTGGTTTCTTATGTGATGTCGATGGTTGAACCTCCCCTCTGATCAATGAAGTGGTGGGGTGATTTTGGGTCATTGATATTGTCTTTGATCTAGGGGTCTCCCTTTCAGTCAAAGGTGGGATAATGTTTCTCTTTGGTCGCTGAAGTTGATGTTTGCCTTCGACCAGTGTGGTTTGTTTTCTCTTCTGTCATAGAAGATGGTTGACTTTGGTCCTCTTCGACTGATGAGGTTTTCTAGACTCATGTTCCTCTTATGGTTGACCTAATAGCAGTTATGGTTGACATTAATAAGTGCTCCAAGAATGTGGGAAGTAATGATATTTAGGGTTGGATATTGTATACTGTTATGGAAACCCTAATCAGTTATATTGTTGAAATCCTAACTCTAATTTGAGGGCATGATGTAGTTCTTACTTGCTTGGACAATTAGGTTGTATTAAAGTATTTCTCTCTCCCACTTCTGTAACCCTTATATTACATAATGAATAAACATCATAGCTTGTGAATGTTGTGACATCTCTATGTGGCATAGGGGGGATGATTATGAGCCTTTATGAGGCATGATGGATAATTATGTGACTATGTTATTGGGTCTAATGACTTGGCAGAGGCTTTGTGCCTAGTTTGAGGTGATATCCTCTGGTGATGTGATGAGGGATGGCTACCCCAAGATGATGTGATAATGACGATGGCCTTTTAGGACAATAATAGCATGTAATGATGTGATAAGCTAATATGTCATACATTTTATATCTTCTGGAGTTGCAATGTACCCCTATCTTTGTAGATTTTTTTAGTTTTATACATTGTAACTTGATAGATGCTTAAAAGATACCCAATTGGCAATAACAAATCAAGTAAAACCCTAATCATGTATTTTCACTGATCCATAGATCCATCTTCTGCGTCAGTACTTGCTGGATGGTGAAACGAGCAATTCCTATGAGAAACTCAGAGTGCATATTGTTAAATATGTGGAGGGTGCAAGTTGAGGGTATATCCTTGCATCCACAATCACTGGTTTTGAGGATGGTTGCGATCATGCCTTGGAAGGAGAATAGTTGAGGTCGTATCTCAGATGATATGTTTTCAGAGATGGTTGTGATCATACCCTGACAAGAGAATGGTTGTAGTCGTATCTCACTAGTGTCTTTCCTATATACCAAGGAGGACTAGGCTGATTTGCAGTTTGACTCTATGTGTCACTACAGCGGACCCAGACTGGCCGAGTGTGTGGGAGATCATAGGAGTCTGTCTCTCGTAGATCTTGTATGGCATTAATGTTGACTTAGTAGTGGTCAGTTGGAGTATGAGTGGTATACCTCAGCTCCACAAGACATCATAAAAGACATAATACAGCCGTGTAGTATATTTGCTTAGGGTTAAACACGATTCACACTGGATGACCCTTTGCCTTGTTTCTTACTTGTTTAGTTGATAACAGTTATACAGGTTCTTCGTATTCCTTCTGAGAATATATGATAATATGATGATCCATTGTAGCTGCTTAAAATTCTTAGTCCGTGTTATCAATTTTTAATTATTCATTTAGTTGAATATGCTCATCATGTTAATAGTATTACTTTCTTACTATATATCTATCTGTGTTAACAATAGTTGTTGGCAGAGATTTATATCTCTTGTTGGGATGTTAGTCTCACCCTATGGGTTTTCATATCTTTAGGTGGTCCTGCACGACGTGGTAGAGATCGTGCGGTTGTTGAAGAGTAGCAAGGAGATTAGTAGTTGTTGAAGGTTTGATATGCTGCTAGTGTTTTGTAGTAGAGTCCTATGTGGCATCCATGTACTTTTAGGTCCTTGGGGGTGTTTTGTAGATATTTTACATCGATACAAGGTTTTTGGTAGTTTGCCATGGTTGTACAGGTATGGCTTGTATATGTGAACAAGTTAGCCTTGTAACATGTTTATGGTAGGTTGGCCACTGTACAATGATGTACATACCTATTTGGTATGATATGTGATATAGGTGGCACCATTTGTGAACTTTTATGTAATATGTTTCCACTTGTTAATGTATGAGTGTTTGGTTTTAATTTATCATATTTTCTGGTAATTTATATGCTTAGTGTTAATTCCACACTTTAGTTTTGTGTAATGTCGCTTTGTTGTGATCGGTGTGTCACATGTTTGAAGTAGAAAAATCTATTAGTGTTAATTTTTTTGAGACTAACCCCTCTATTTCCAAGAATATTGTTAATGATGATGTTGTAGATGAGGTGATCCATCACTTGAAAGAGCTCAACATTGTTGATAAAGGAAAAGGGGTGCTAGTTGATGAAGAAGAGAAAGAAGAATAAAAGAAGGATCCAAATCTCCGAGTTGCAAAGCATCATCCTGAAGAGCTCATCATAGGCAATCATTTTGAAAGGGTGAGGAAGTAGGCTGCTTTCAACAAAGAACAAGCCGATAGAGACTTCATCTCTCAACTTGAGCCAAAACATATCAAAGAAGCTCTCAAGGATTATGAATGGATCCTAGCCATTCAAGAAGAGTTGGAATAGTTCGAGAAGAACAAGGTGTGGACCTTAGTTCCAAGACCAAGTCATAGAAAGATCACTGGAACTAAATGGGTCTACTATAATAAGCTTGATGAAAGTGGGAAAGTGGTAAGGAACAAAGCAAGGTTAGTAGCTCAAGGTGAAAAAAAACAAGAAGGTATTGCTTTTGATGAAACTCATGCACCTATTGATAGACTTGAATCTATTAGAATGATACTTGCTTTTGCTAGTTACAAGAATTTCCTACTTCATCAGATGGATTTTAAAAGTGCATTTTTGAATGGTACAATTGAGGAGAAAGTATATGTTGCTCGACCTCCCAGCTTTGAACATTATAAATTGCCTAATTATGTTTATTTGTTTCAAAAAGCTCTCTATGCACTCAAATAAGCACCTAGAGCTTGGTATGAGAAACTAAAGAACTTTTTGCTAGATAATGGCTATATCATGGGAAAAGTCGATTCTACCTTGTTTCTAAAGCACACTTCTAGTAATTTCTTGATCATTCAAATTCATGTTTATGATATTATATTTGGAGGGACTGATCTTGATCTTTGCAAGAAGTTTAGTTCTCATATGTAGAGTGAGTTTGAGATGAGCATGATGGGGGAACTTACTTTCTTCCTCGACTTTCAAATCAAGAAAACCAAGGAAGGTAAATTCATCAACCAAAAGAAGTACACCAGTGAACTACTCAAGCGCTTTGGCATGCAGAACACCAATCCAATAAAAACTCCTATGTCAAACATCGCCAATCTTGACAGAGATGAGCAAGGAGAAAAGGTAGATGAGAAGCTCTATAGAGGTATGATTGGAAGTTTACTTTATTTAACCACCTCTAGACCTGATATAAGGTTTAGTGTTGTCTTGTGTTCTCTCTTTCAATAAAGTCTTAGAAAATCACATCTCATAGCGGTTAAGAGGATTTTGAGGTATCTAGACAAAATTCATAATTTTAGACTATGGCTTCCCAAGTCAAGGGACTTTACTCTTACTGCCTATAGTGATGTTGATTATGCAGGTTGTTTGATTGATAAAAAGTGCACAAGTGGCACTTGATTCTTCCTAGGGCCATGCATAGTTTCTTGGTTCTCTAAGAAACAAACTATAGTGGCTCTTTCAACTACCGAGGTTGAATACATTGCAGCTGGGATCCTATGGATGAAGCAAATGCTCTAAGACTTTAACATTCATTTTGATGCTTCTTCTATCTATTGTGATAATACTAGTACAATTAGTTTGTCTTATAATCCTATATTACGTAGTAGAGCTAAACATATAGAGGTTCATTGTAACATCCCAGGATTTGAGGCCTCAGATAAAAAGATCTTATAAGGAATGATTGGACTACCCATATCACCAAGGTGCACCTCTTTTTCCGGGAGCCCATCTCTAAAGAACTCCATAGTTAAGTGTGCTCAGCTTGGAGTAGTACTAGGATGGGTGACCAGTCGGGAAGTTGATCCTGGCTTGCGCATCAGTGTAGACAAAGTGCGCAGTTAAGGCTAGTGGTGGTCTGTGGGGCCAGTCGTCATTCCTAAAACTATACTAGAGCCTTGGGCAGTAGACCCAGGCATTACAAATGGTATCAGAGCCAATTCTCCTGCAGTAGGTGGGGCCCACATGGGCATGGCATGCCAGTCTTGAGCCGTGCGGTCCAGGCATGTAGGAAAGGGTTGTCCATGGTTGACGTAGCCACCCTTGTGCTGGTGTTCCGTGATCGGGAGCTGGGTGTCCATGGGTCATTGTGGGTCTCCACTGAAATGGGGAAGAGATTATGAGGCCTTATAGTTGAGCCTTGACGAGGACGTCAAGAGTCTAAGTGGGGGAGATTGTAACATCCCAGGATTTGAGGCCTCAGATAAAAAGATCTTATAAGGAATGATTGGACTACCCATATCACCAAGGTGCACCTCCTTTTCCGGGAGCCCATCTCTAAAGAACTCCATAGTTAAGCGTGCTCAGCTTGGAGTAGTACTAGGATGGGTGACCAGTCGGGAAGTTGATCCTGGCTTGCGCGTCAGTGTGGACAAAGTGCGCAGTTAAGGTTAGTGGTGGTCTGTGGGGACAGTCATCATTCCTGAAACTCTATTAGAGCCTTGGGCAGTGGACCCATGCGTTACATCCGTCATCACTTTCTTTGTGACCACATTGCCAAGAAGGATATCTATATCACACATGTGGATATTGAGAACCAGCTTGCGGACATTTTATAGAACCTCTAGCTAGAGAGAAATTTACTTTCATTAGATCAAAACTTCTTATAACTACTCTTGATAATATAGACATGCAATCTAGCTAGATTTATCATACCTATATGTTTCTTTCTTAAAATTGATCATCTCTTGACTGAAAGTGCTAAAATTACTATGTTTCAATGCCTTGTTTTGCTTGTTTTCGGCTATTTTTCACAAACAAATGTTTTATCACAAAATAGTATCCAATGATGAGTACAATGTGCCTCAATATGTTTAAAACATATGATAGGCTAGAAAAATAAATTTATATAGCACTCTAGAGGATTAGAATTGAATATCTTATGTTTTGGGACCGACTGTTAATTGGTCAAGTTTCTCTTTATACAACTCGATCAATCCCTGGCCAGGGACAAAGCTGATAAGCCCGATCTATCAAGTTTTCACAACATAGAACTCAACCTACAGTGGCACTGAACCAAAATTCTATAAGGAAATTGACTGACTTTACTCTCTCTCTCAACTAGAGAAAAGCCGACTAAAGCCCTTCTCCAGTGTCCTCATACCCTAGGTTAACACATCCACTCCTATCCACCTAGACCTAGAATCGGTCTCCCTTTCCTCTCACTAGCTAGTGACGACATGCCTTACACTGTTCTTCTTCATTTGTTGCTTATATCCTCCATCTTCAATCTAGATGGCTTCAAACCAAAGAAAGAGGTCCACACCAACTGGAGCTACCTTTGCCCCAACTGCCCCAAGGCATGTGTCTTTTAATGGTACCTCCTTCATCTCCATGAAAGATTTGAATATGTATAAGGATCTCTTGCCTATGACTCTAATTCTGTTTAGAACTTTGATTGAACCTTAGTTTGACATAAGTGAGGTGATAGAGGAGGTAGATAGGGTGTTTAAAGCACATCACTTAAGTACTTTATGTGTAGAACATGCATGCTTCACTGATGCCATGTCAAGATCAAAGGTTTTTTGTGAATTCTATGCCAACATGACATGGAACTACACCTCCCTAGTCCTACCACCAAATACCCAATTTGTTTTAACTGTGATGATAATTGGGACCAAGATTACAATCTCAGAGGACTCTCTACACACCTATTTCTTTGGTTCTGATGTCATTGGTTCTTAGGTGACTTCTTATCTGTAGTACCATGGCATTTTAGACCTTAAAGGTTTCTACAAGAGCTTTGACTGCAAGGTTACCCTTCATGACATCCATAAGTTTCTAAAGAAACCAGACATCCCTTATAAGAATAAGTCTACCGTACCCTTGTTTTCCCTAGATATCACTACAAGACTAATCACTTTAGTGGTTAACTGCAATATTCATCCCAAGAGGAATCAAATTGAAATTGTAGAGAACACTGTAGTGATTATGTATTATCTCCTAAATGATATTAAGTGGGATCATTAGATTCTCCATCATATGACCTACTTTGACTCTAGGAAGAAACCCTCTGGCACCCATATCCCATACCAAAACTTGATGTGGGGTGTGTTTTCTCACCATAATGAAAAATCCCTCATTCATGATCTTGGATACAAGCCAAGTCGCAGACGAGTTTGCATTAGTGAGACAACCATCAAGAAGACCTTTCTACCTACCACTTCTTCCACCACACCAGGTACCTCTACCTCCACCTAGGCCCCTCTACCACCACCACCCTACCCTAGCAACGCCTCGTTTTCTATATCAAATGAAGTCCTCATGTGATACATGATGCATCAATAGGCGTACAACCTTAGGGTTTTGGATCATCTTCACCAAAACCTCTGCCAGATCATGACCCACATGAACATGTCCTGCAGCTAGCCCTTCCCACCCTACTAGGCATACCCAGGAGCTGAATACCTCCTATGCATACAATTAGTTCTACCCTGACCCTCCACCTCCTATTGTTTCCATTGCCGACCCTACTGCTGATGGTGGACCTGTTCCTGCCCCTGGTGCTCTTCCTCTTCTGGCTCTGCCTGCTGGTCCCTCTGCCACCCTGCTTGCTAGTTTTGATGGGACTTCATCTCCCACTTTTGAGCAAGCAAATGCCTTACATGCATGTGGCATGTCATGGGCTGTGCAGAATGTCAAGTGTCATGGTCGTGCTTTTAGACCTCCTTCTGATATGGAGATGCCAAACCAAGATGCTAAGAATGAGGGTGAGGCTGATGATGCTGAGGATGTCGAGGATGGTGATGGTTCTGATTTTGGTTTTGATGATGGCTTTGCTTGTTCTTCAGGTGATGATGGTGAGGCTACCATTGCTACCATTACTGCACCATCTGATGATGACGAGGACTATTGGTCGAGGACAAGGAAGATGAGGATGTCGTTGATGTAGTAGATGTTTAGTTCTATACTCTATTAGAGTGCTCATATATATGTGCACTCTAATAGAGTATAGAACTAAACATCTACTACATCAACGACATCCTCATCTTCCTTGTCCTCGACCAATAGTCCTTGTCATCATCATATGGTTATATATATATATATATATATTGTCATGTATTAGACATTTGGGCACTATGTATCTGAGGCATATTATTTTATTATCTCATCGTTCGTTGGTTTGTAGTTCTTATTTGGAGGGGACATGGTTCACATTGTAATCTTAATCTCATGTACTATAACTCTTTGGTCGACTATATATTATGAGTTCTTGGTGTTATCCCATATTTTGATTATGACATTGGATTGCTTGTTTCTCTCTATTTTGTCTCTGGTTGGTGTGTGTTATACATGGTTGCTTGCTTAGTTTGTGCCTGTGGAGAAGACATGTGCTTTATATCTCTTCTACCCGTGCCTTTTTGATATGACAAAGGGGGAGAAATGAGCTTGACCATATTGTTTATTGCTTATGTGATCCTTTTTCTTGTCAATTAACTAAATCATCACGTGACTTGCTAAAGGAACATATAATATTTACATACACATGTCATATGGTTATTTGTAGAAAGACTAATCATGCAAGCATGGGTATAGCATGAATTGGGGGGGGTACAATTAACATTCTTTATTCATATATCCCCTTGAAATTCACAAGGTAAAGGTTTAAATTTCATATCCTTTTCAACATGTTAAGGAATGGTTTGTCATTGTCAAAAAGGGGGAGAATGTTGACCTAAGTGTTACACATTGTCCATATTTTCATAATGACTTAACCATTCCATTCATATGTATCTAATATGTCTACATGAGATTGATTTCAAGCATTAGGTACATGAAAAGGATCAATTTCATCAATCCTTATCTTGATATAGTTCAAGTCAAAGAAATGCAAATGCACTTTTTTTGAAAACAAACTAAATCCCTTAGGATGATTTTTGTAATCATTTGTATTGATGTAATGACTTGTAAATAAGATGAGAAAAAACCAGGATCCCTAAGTTCAGACATTTAATCACTCTAATGAAATTTTCTAAAATTCATTACAAGGACTCTTTCAGTTGAGTTTTACACTCGTAGAACTCAACCAATCCCCTTGCTGGATTTTGAGAAAATTCAGGTTCGGTCGAGTTGCACACTCATAGAACTCGACCGATCCCTACAATGAGAAAAATTGATTTAATTGCTCAGTCAAGTTTCATCCAGGATAAAGTCGACCAATGTTTCAAATTGGCTTAGTCTCATAGTGCAATTGGTCGAGTTACCTATATTAAAATTGGACAGAGTGCATTATACAAAAAGTGTAGAAAAAGTGATTCTAGCCTATGGAGTGTTGCAAAACTCAAAATTATATTGTTGCAACCCTTAAAATGGCTAGAAGTCATTCCTTAATGCTCTTACCCTCTAGTGGACACCCCCAACTATAAACAGGACCTCTTGGAGTTCATTCTAAGGTTGCTCCTTCATGCTATTCTAGCTCCTAGATATAGTTGATTGCATCCAGTCCACTTGAGCCCCTTTCTCTCTCTTTTTTTGAAAATCAAAATGTCCATGTGAGTGAGATAGGATATGTATGAGAGATCTACTTCATTGTATGTCTATAAAGATCTCAAAGCTTACCTCCTCAATCCATTTCTTTAAGATCAAGTTGGTGAAAGCTTCTCTGAGTGAAGGAGAAGGTGCAAGCTTCTTCAAGTTGTAGAAGAAGGTGCAAAACCTTCTCTGAGTGAAGGAGGAGGACAAGGCTGAAGATTCAAGATTGGAGTGGGTAAATCCTTCAAGGCAAAAGATTAGGTGCAAAGAGGAGATCTCATTGGTGAAGGTGTCCAACTGCTTGTAAGAGTGGGTAAGACCTTGGTGAGGTAGAAGACTCCAGTTCTTAGGTAGGTAAGACCTTAGTTGTAAGGTTATTGTCTACCTTGACCTCAAAGGGAAGTTAGGTATCATCATCCCAAAAAAGGATGGTGAATTGTATGTCTTATGATGGAATATAAGTATACATAGGTTGCTAAATCCCAGAGCTTGACCTCTCTAGGTAGTGGACTGACTCTCTCCTAGTTTGGAGAGTGGAACTACTCTAAACAACTTATTCAAGTGCTTGTTTCAATCACTCTCATCCTTGCTATCCATGTTTAGATTGCCATCAAATTCACTATTTGCGATTGTGCCTAGTTGATGTAACTTGAAGGTCTAATGATTTTTGAGCAAGTGTTATTAGCTCTATTCACCCCCTCTAGAGCCCTTTGATCCAACAATTATGAGTTAGTATCGGTGATCTTGGGTCAGAAAAACAATTGTTTGTCTTTTTTGTTGAGCGTCAACGGGGTTAGGGCTATTTTTATTTCTTATTTTTTTGTATTTTTTGGAAATTTTTTCATGAGCGCCAAAGGGATTGGCATTTGATTTTTTTTAATGTTTTTTCCCTTTTCTGATGAGCGCCAAAGGGATTGACATTGCATTTTTTTAAGATTTCGTTTTCTTGTTTTTGAGCACCAAAGGGGTTGGCGTTGGTTTTAATTTTAGTTTTGTCATCAACAAGTTTGATGTTTTGTATCCATTATGCATTGTATTGATAACGACACATATTTTATGGTTTGAATGGACAAGGAAACTTTATAAAATGTAAACCCTAAAAAAATATAAACAAAGGGTTTAGGATTATATCTATCACCACCTTGGCTAGAGCATAAAATGTGAGCACAAAAGGGTTTGGCGCTCGAGAGAACGAAAGGGTTTGGCATTTAAAAGCACGTCAGATTTTTAAAATTGTAGAGAAGATTTGTGTTTAGAAAGTTTGTTGTTGTGTCAAGTCATTCTGCATCAACCTGTATCAAACTGATTGTGCTTGACATGCGGACTTTGTTCTTTGTCTGATAGGTGGAAATTTGATCTACGACTGATATGTGAAAAATAGAAAAGTGTCCCTTATATCCAAAAGAGATCTAAATTTGATTAGGTTGAAGTCAATCTTCACCTATCTATGTCAATCCAATATGCACCAATCTATTCAAAGTGATCTCCACCAATTTGTGTCAAACTGATTTGTGCCAGTCAGGTGAAAAAAGTTGATAATAATGAAAATCCTTTTGTCAAGTTCTAAAATTAAAGAAGGGTTGTGATAACTTTGAAATTGTGTGTGAATGGATAGTTGATATGGAGATTATTGTAAGGATGAACATGTACAGTTACAACATCGAGAAATCCTTGATGGATCTAACTTGATGGATCTAATATATTTTCCTATTTCTCAATAATGGACTGCAGTTGTGTTTCGGTTCTGGGATTAAAATTCAGACATATTTCAGTTTGGCAATGTGATCTTGATGCTGACGTTGCAAGACATAGAGTTGATCACCCTATTGAAACTAAATGATAAATCACCTCAAAAGCATAGAGACAACATTGGCATATAAAACATAGCCTATTGCTTGATGTGAAGAATAAATTTGCATATAAATTCATGGATGCAGAGCAACACTGTATAAAAATTTAGTACTTTATGGGACAATTTCGGCAAAGTAGCTACTTACAAGAAGCCAAAGTGGTGGAAAATGTCATTTTCATGCCTTCTTAATAGTTTTGTTTGGTATCCTATTCTTTAGGAGTCAAAATTGAAAGGCTAGTGCTAATGTTGATGGTTGTAAGGAGTGGGATCCGAGAGGGGATCCATTCCCTAATAAATTAAATAAAAATGAAACATCCCATATATCAAACACCATTATTTTTTTCGCAAAGGGATGGTGATCCACTTTATTCAAAAGTATGATTCAAGTAAGCAAATGTAGCAGTGAAAACAAAATATCTAACTATTACGTAACTTGACATTGTCTCTAAACTTCACCACGCAAGGAGATACATATGAAAACTAACTGAACTAAAGGATTAAGAGAGGGTTATCTAACCACCTTGAGAAAGTATCCCAGTAGGTTTTTGTTGTACTTAATGAGGTCCTGGTCCAACTTGGCTACCTTCTCCTTGACCTACACCTTAGGTTGGAAGCGTACCCTAGCAAAAAGGAGAAAGGTAGATACATCAAAAAAATGTTGGTATGTGCATGATAATATTGAGCAATATTATGAAATAAAGGACGTCAAATATGCAAGGATTCTGAAAGGAAAAAAAGAAAAGGATACCCAAATGGGCATAAAAGAATATGAGTTTCAAAATCCGATAACAAGGAGAATACTTGCCATAAAATATAATAAAGGTTGTGCTACACAAGCACATATAAATTTTTTGGCACAAAACCCATCAACATAATATCAACCCACTGGCATGTGAGATAAACATAGCACTAGAACATTGTAAATAACAATGGTGGCCAAGGCTCACAACCTTGAAACCTAATAGAGTATGGCACACAACCACCTCCCCATTATATGTAAAAGTGGGTTAAAAACCTGGGTATGGTGCACACAACCTCCATCCCAAAAATACAACATGGGCACATAACCCAAAAACCAATGTAATTGCACTACTCAAGGGCTACTAAATCCATAACATTCAATAAATGTAGATGTAGGTAAAAAGTGTAGTCTTCTATAGAATAAATAAAGTTTACATCACCAAAAATAGACAGAAATAATAGCAACCACATAAGTGGGCAAAATTAGGGTTTGAACAATAATTAAAGTACAAGTTAGAGTTTAAAAGAAATTCCAAAAAAATAGGATGATCATTAGATCATAATCAAGTAGAATGTTTCACATGGAATAATTTCTTAGAAGAGAGAGATTGTTTAGGCTATCAAGAGAGACATGAAAAAGGTTTATTGCTCAACATGAATAATAGTTGATGCAAACATACCTTGACTTGAGTGATAAGTCAGAGATCAAGTCCCAATCCTTCAAATCTAAAGTCAATTCAACCTACATATAATATTTGATCCATCAATTAGTGTTTAATGACATATTTTGGTGAAACTCTAGAAATCCAAATCTATCGGTAAAACCCTAGGTTGGCTCATGTTAAAGACATAACATCAATTTTGGGGTTTCTGAATGATTTTGACTCAAAAAAACATCTTTATTAATCATGATATTATTTGTCATTACTAATAAGATCATAAGAGAAAGCAAAACCCTAAAACTCAAATCTTCGATAAAAACCTAAATTGACATTGATCATATATCAGAGAGTAAGTTCAGGGTTACTAATCATGGATTTGATCCAAGATCTAATTTTTACCCATTAAAATATTCCTTCAATTATTATTAAGTGAATATGGATTATTCATCATCATCATCATCATCATAATCTAAGCCTCAGTCCCAACTTTGTTGGGGCCAGCTACATGGATCCTTCATTTCCATTCAACTCTATCATGGGCCATATTCTGGTTGAGATGTAGAGATTCAAAATCTCTCTTTATAAGCTCATCCCAAGTGAATTTGGATTATAAAATTTTGAAAATCATGTTTTTGAAACTTTGAAACAAAGTGATGAAAACTAAACCAAAAGATAGAGGATATTTTTTTTAATCCAAGCAGTATTTTTGTGTAATTTTTGGATAAAGAGAGAGAGAGAGAGTTGTGAGTTTTAGAAGTTTCGGCCAATAAAAAATTAGATTACATCCATGTAGGCAAAACAATATTTGGTCAATGAGATTGGGCCCGCTTAGGTGGCCCAATCACTGGTGGAGGTCTCACCCTATCAACGTCTAGCAGGTCACATAACCAAGGAATAAAAATGAGGGAAAAATGACCTAACTGCCCCTAGCAAGAAAAAAGAAAAAAGAGGAGCAGTGAGGTCTAGAGTCTAGAAAACATTAGGGCCTATCTTCCCCCCTCTGCTCTTACGCCATGGACACAACTCTAGGCATAAAAGCTTGGGAGGAATTGGGGAAATGCAAAGGAATGTCTCTGAGACTAGAACAACTTAATGAAAACCAAGTCATGGGCTTTTGGAAGCTTATCCTTGGTTCAATTGAACTGTATGCCGTGGTAGTTGCCGGCGGTGAGGGCTATTGTTGTAAGAAAAAAACCAAATTGACGATAACAAGAGGAAACAATTTGTACAAAATTCATGCGAGAGCAAGATTGTGCTAGTGTCGACAGAGGTCAAAGGATGGTTAGATATTTATCAGTTTAGGCGTAAGGGTTTCTGGGAGTAGATGGTTCGAGAGGCCTTGTGTGAGAATCAGGAAAAATTTAAATAAGGGAAAGTAGAGTACAAATAATGGATCATCTTGTGCAGAATTCACTCACGAACTCAAAGCACCGAGAATCTTCAAGAAAAACCAAAATTTGAGCAGACTATCCATGAAATATACACAACCATATTGGCGGTACTGTTCACACACGTAAGACTTTTCTTGTCTTAGGTAGGAGATAGGGTCTCTGCCATTCAATGGATATCCAACAGCCCATGATCCGTGTAAAAATAGAAGAGTGTGCGACATGGAAACTTTAGGTGATCAATGAATATTAGCATGTGACATTATTAAATGTCAAGATCTTTTTGAAATAGGAAATCAATTAAAGTGAGATTAATCAATTATGTCCTTTCTTTCCCAATCAAATGGGGTGAGCAAACTTAGTGCAAATAAAGTGAAAAATTGCAACTAGGCTAACTAAGACATGTAGATTTCAATTTTGGAATTAGATTTCACTTTTAAAGAGATTTTGTATAGATTATAACATATATTCACTTTCTATTATGAATTTGAGGCATATAGAAACTCTCACAAAAAAATTGAAACTTAGCCTACAAGCAAAACTAAATATGTGGAATACCATTCTACAATTAATATTCCCTTATGGAGTTATTTAACATGTAATTTAATATTTTGGGTTGAAAAGTGCATTCTCTCTCCTAAACTACTTTAGAGTATTTAAGATTTTCCAAATTAGAAGAAAATTTGTACATAGTATAAACTTGGTATGTGGATTCTGAGTTTGAGGTTTAATTCCACTTTTTAAAACTTATAGTATTTTATTTAACACTTTTGGCTCTTATCTTATTTTATTTTCCAAAAATAATTAAAATAGTTATTATTGTGCAAATAATGTGAAAGTTGGCTCCCAAGGCAATTGAGACTCAAAGAACACATTTTCACTATTATATTTTTGTTTTGAGATTTCCTATTATGAGTTATGGCACCGTTAGAATTTTTGACATAGTACCCTTATGTTTAACATAATATTATACCTTTATTATAATCATTCACTCAATAGGGTCTTATTATCTTCAATACAATTTTAAAAGGGTTATATATTATTATGCATGGAATTCTACATTTTACCCATTTTATACATTACATTCATTAATTCATTATTTATTTGAATTATATGAAAATTTTAATGTTTATGGAGATGAAATTACCAATTGTTACACCAAAGCATATTACTCACTTTTATTTAGCCATCATGTAACATATTTTATGATCATGTTGTCACATAATTAAGTTATCACGTAAATGTGTGTTAATTTTGATCCTTGTTTATGTCATATCTAAAAAACCAACCTTGATAGATTTCTAATCACAGAATTGGGTAAGATTCTAATATCTGATTAGTTACAACACTCTATCCCATTAAATGATTTTGTCCTTGAAAGCTAAACATCCCAGCATAAACAAACACCTATAATCCACCCCTTTAAAAGGTTTTATCTAATAAGTCAAAGAACAATATAGGTTCAAGAATAGTCTTTCCAAGACCCATATACTTCATCACTTTCATTTTCAAGGTACTATGAAAAATAGAAAACACATCTTTAACCTAAGAGAGTATGGGTTACGTTCAACATGATCTTCTTCATTAACTTCTTGACCAACCAAAGCAAAGACTCTCCCAACACATCTCTCGACTGGTCTTCCTCCATTATTATTACCATTATATTGAGGAGATGCATGAGGTTGTCATTGTTGATCTGGAGCACATACTTCACGAAGTTGGGGACATCTAGGCCGAATATGACTAGGATCATTGCAATGATGACATACAATTTGAGAGCCAGGTCGAGATATATCTTGATTTACACCATGAGAACACTTCCCCAGAGGATGATAACCATTACACTTAACACACCTGTCCCTTTTCTGATCATCACCTGAGAACTTTTTTTTCATCTTCCTTGGGTTGATATCCTAGATAAGCCTCAACAGCTAAAGCTTTTTCAACCATCTATTGAAAAGTTAGGGGAAGTTGTTGGACAAGATCACGACCCACGTTGTAGTTGAGTCCTTGTAAGAATAGGTCAACCCTATGATCCTCAACCAATCCCGAAGCATATTGCTCAAGAAACATAAACTTTTGTGCATAAGTGGAAACAAACATGGAAACTTGCTTCAAACTATAGAATTCCACTTCCTTCTTTTTTATGGTAGCAGTGCATATGTACTTTCCACGAAAAATCACCAAGAACTGTTCCCTGGTCACAATGGAGATGTCAGGAGTCCTCACAATTTCATTCCACCAAACACGAGATGTTCCATCTAGTAGATAAGATGAAAGCCTAACCTTCTTATGCAGAGGACATGCCATACCATCAAAAGTTTGCTCTATAGTTAAAACCCAATCATCAACCTTATCAACCATCTCTAGTTCTCCTTCACCCTTGAAGTAGGGTGGTTGCATCTTCATGAAGTTAGTTAACAAGTACTCCTTGGACTTTTCAAACACAGGAGGAGTGTTCATCTTTCCTACCATAGCTATGATAAGGAACTATCATAGCAAACCTAACTCTTGTTCAGAAGAGATGATTATACCCACATTAGCAACAGTAGAGGCTGGGGTATCTTGAACCATCGATGTCTGAATTCCATTTGAAAGGGTAACATGAATCACCAGAGGGGTAAAGGGAGGTCCATCCTCGTTCCGTACTTAGGGTTCTGGGGTGTCTCATAACCAGCTGGATTGTCAACAAATGAGTTTTGTTCTGCCATAATGGTTTGCCTACACAAGGCAATCATACTAGGTGTAAGTAACATATGAAAAATGTGACAACCAGATGCCACATGAATGAGATTACTCAAAACAAAGTGCGGAATCACCAACTAACAACTACATTACCACAAAATAGGGTAAACTAAAATCGATATTTTATAACCACAAAGCTGAAACATATTACATATGAGTCCACAAACTATGTCACCTATATCACATATCACACCATAAAGGTGTTCACATCACTATACAATGGACATCATGCCACAAACCTATTATAAGGGATAACCTGCTCACATATACAAGCCATTTCTATACAACCATGTCATACTGCCAAAAACCTTGTATCGATATACATCATCTACAAAACACCCCCAAGGATGTGAGAGTACAAGGACAAAACTAGGACTCTACTATGAAAGACTAGTAGCATATCCAACCTTCAATGGGTACTGCTCTCCTCGCTGCTCTTCCTTGACTGTACAATCTCTACCATGTCGTGCACGACCACCTAAAAGATGTAGAAACCCATGGGGTGAGACTAGCATCCCAACTAGAGATATAACTCTTTGACAGAAACTATTATAAGCACAAATATTGTAACGACCCCACCCCTCAGTAACCCCCAATTAAGGGAGACCAAGAGGATAGAGCCCTTATCCCAAAACAAGATCATATGGTTTTGCAAATAATAAAAAATAATTAATAAATTCTACCAAAACTAAGCTTAAAATAGGATAAAAAATTTCTTTTCACATACCTTGCAAAATATAGGATTTGAGGGACTTTCCCCAGATAAGAAACTATCTATATACAATCCTCCAATTCTTTATTAAGCTTTATTCATTCAATGTCACTTTAAAGGAATATCCACTTTCTGATAAACCTAAAGCGTCGACAAACAAAATGACAGTCAGTATAATGAATTATACTAGTATGTGGGGGAACCAAAATCTTGCATCTATTTGTAACAACATAATGCAACCAAATTATTGCTTATCAGATCAAACTTTACATATTAAACATAACTACTCAACCCTAACATATCCAAGCCTTTGTGTTGTCCATGTAGTGGACATGGATCCTACCTTTCTCATATGGTACAACTTGAATAGCCCCTTATGGTCCTACCCCAAGGTTAGACCAACACATAGGGTCTTATACTCATATGATCCTACCCAACGGTAGACCAAACATCGACTCTAGGTAACCTGATGATCCTACCCCATGAGTAGACCAATAACTAGATTTTCCATCTCTCACAATTACTCAAAGCTACAAAGGAGGACTAGGATATGAGCTAGTTATGCACATATAATTATGGTGATAGCAATATTCACTTTATAGTTGCATGAAATAAAAGTCAACCAAGCGGTTAATTTCAAGCAACCAGTAAAACCTCAAAAATTTCCATGAAACTAGAGTGATTATCCATAAGCACAACCACATACATGGCTTGGAGTCTCAAATATAAGCAAGATATTTGATCCAATCAAGAAGTCCAATCAAGCAAGACAAGAAACCAATCAAGCAATATTGATCCTAAAAATATGTGTAACACAAAATTGTTACCATCACATCCTAAACAACTCCTTATTGACTTGGGACACTTTTCTAAGATTGTTAATCCAAATTAGGGTTTCCTTAGGGTTCTTTAAATATATTTCTCAACTTTCCCCTTTAGGTCAACAAAACCCTAAAATAACAACATATATACAAAACCCTAATTACTCAACTTATTCATATTAAAACCTCTTTGTTATAAATTTGGCTTAGGATTAACCTAACTTCATCTCATACATAGGATCTCGAAATATAACTCATTAAAAGTCATTAACACCTAAATTAGGGTTTCTAAGCCCATTAATGTACTTTATTCATGTGAAACCATAAATTAACCAATTAAGCACATGGATTATCCTTTTAGACTCAAAATGTCCTTTTTATAATCAACATGTTAATATTCACACAAAACATCCATGTTACTTTTCCCAATTTCATTAATCATCAAATTAGGGTTTCTTCATAAAAGCATTAAAGATAGCAACTTTATATACTTTTTGAACTATGAATAGATTCAAGCTTCAATGTTATTTTTATTGTAATGTATGCATTTTTCTGATCAACTTTCATATATCACATTATTCCATCCAAGTTACCAATCATAATTTATGATTTTCACAAGTTAATTACCTTTCAACCAATCGTTGGCTGCCACGTTAGCCTTTTGGTTCCCTTCTTTCTTTCACGCAGATCCTGACTGGACCAGTGGCCATCTACCATGTCGCACACACTCCATGCGAGCAATCAACACCACTGTTGACCTCACACTCCAGTGCACTGGGTACGCCAATGAAGGTGGAAGTGCCTCAGACGGACCTAGTCAGACTCACTTGCGGTCTTGTATTGGCCGATGAGAGCAAGAGCAAGGGTGGCGGAGTAGCATCCCTTGGCATCAAGCATGGGTTTTAGGGCCGAGCAGAGAGGGGTTTTGGGTGAAGGTTTCTCACGCTCTGACTCACAAGTTCCTCCCTGAATCCACATAAGACTACTAAGCCTTTTATAGGCATTGAATCTCAGAGATTTCAGTGCCCTGATTCCAATGGAGTTTCTCTCTAAGAAGAATTTGGGGAAAGTCCTGGATTCACATGTAACCAACAGAAGAAAGGGATCAGAAGGTGCAGTTTTGTCTCCTGATCCCAATGGAACAACTTCTTGATTCGCACGTTGTTCGTATGAGGAGCAAATTGACCGGGAAAGCTCCAAGAACTATTCTTCTTTCCCATTCCTAATCGAGATGCAACCATCATTGGATCAAGGATCCAATGTCTATCATGCCATACACCAAGAACAATTAATTCCAACTAAATTGGGAAATCATGACATTAAAAGATATCCTTCTCACTTTAGGAAATATTACAAAAAGCATATCTCCTAAAACGCTTATTCGTTTGATCCCAAATTTTAAAGGAAAGTCCATAATGAGTTAAGCTACTTGTATGACAAGTTTGAGACTCAAATTAAAAAGTATGAGAGACTTTTCTTCATAATCAAGTTATCACTTATTAAGGCATATTTTATGCATATTTTCTCTCTCCTATTCTTTTATTTTCCTTTATTTGGATTCCTTTACCATTAGAAACCATGTGGACTCAAAATCTCATTCATGATGATCAATAATACATCTTTCCACATATTTCTTATATTTTCATCATTATCTCAAATTTCCTTCTTAGTAATGCATTATTTGATTTCTTCTTTTTCTTTTAATCATATAGGACTCATTAACATATTATGATCCACGAAATCACATGCACAAAGGAAATATTGCAAAGGAAACCCATTCAATACACATAAATCATACAATTTCATAATGATACATTTTATTGGAGAAATTGCATTTTAATCAATATGAACCCAAAAATTGGGGTTGTAACATCCTTCCCCTCTTATAGGAATTTCTCCCTCAAAATTCCACCAATCATACAAACAAAACAGGATAAGAATTTTCCATGTCCATCATTAGCTCTCATGTGGCTTCATCCTCTCCATGGTGCTTCTAAAGAACCTTTATCATCTCTATTCTTTATTCCTGAGCTCTCTCTCACCTTGGTATCTCGTACCCTCATAGGTGACTCAGGGTAAGTTCACCTCCCTTGGAGTTCAATGCTCAACACATGGCTCGGGTACATCTTGTAGTGCTCTATATCAGACACATGGAACACATCATACATCATTTTATCTCGAGGGGTAAGGTTAAACAAAGCAGCTTCACTAATCTATCCTAACAGACCCATGTATCGGGGACTCAACCTTCCTCTAATATTGACTATATCCCAGAGGTATTGGGTTTTCAAAACACATGCTTGCCCACTATGAACTAAAGTTAGTTTGCTTCGCATCACTACGCGACTCCTATCGATCCTGGGATTCCTTCAGCCATTACCCGATCAAAGCGACTTCATCTGCATACACTATAGTTTCTCTAACCTTCACAAGGTCCTCTCACTGACATCAACCTAGTGAAGTGGTGACTGACACGACCTCCCTTAAAGAGCTTCATACATCCCAATATTGGCTTTGGTGGCTGTCATAACAAGCAAACTCTACTAGGGGCAAGTACTTCTCTCGCGATCCACCCCAAATGAGCACATATGCTCTCATCATGTCTTTTATAGTCTGGATCATACTCTCTTGACTGTCTATCAGTCAGGGGGTGATGTGCTGTACTAACCTTCAATCTAGTATTGAGTTCTCCATGTACTTACTTCCACAACATGGAAGAGAACTTAAGACCATGCTCAAGAATATTTGAACTCAGATCACTGTGCAGTTGAACTATCTCTCTCTCATATATATGTGGTTCAACCTAATCTATCACACTGGCAGTGCTCTCTTAGGCAGGGGAATGTGTCGACTTGGTAAGGTGATCTACCATAACCCATATTGCATCATGACCTCTCTTGGTCTAAGGGAGACCCACCACAATATCCATGGTGATCTGTTCCCATTCCCTCTTGAGAACTCCTCTTTATCTGTAGCAACTCACTAGGTTACTAGTGTTCAACCTTCACCTTCTGGCATGTATGGCAATCGGCCACATACGCCTCTATGTCCTTCTTCATTCCAGGTCTTCAAGGTAGCACTGCATACCTTAACCGTCTTGGTTATACCACGGGTACTTAAATCATGAGCTTCTTGGTGATTCTTCAAAGGAGAATCCTCAAAAACCCTACCACACTCTAGTAGTGGTTTTCTCCACCTTCTTTTCCTAAGAGGTGGATTTGAGGTTTCTCCAACAAACCTTTCATCTCATCAAGCTCTAGACTGGTTAAATAGGCAACCACCAACTCAACCAATAGGTCCGGTTGTATCTGGATCTTAGCCACACATGTTTAGTCTTCTAATGATCGCAGGGTCCACCTAGCAACCTCTTCTCCAGACCTCTCCACCGACTAGATAGGACATCTACACACCTAATCTATTTCTAGCCGAGGACATTCTATTACCACATTAGCTTCCTTATTTGCTAGGTGATGGTGGGGACATAAACCTTCATATAATCTACTCGTCGTCTTTGTCTTAGGTTCATGTCTATCCGAGTCAAGAAGACTTCAAGCTCTTACTTCCATCATCTCGATCATCAAACCCAAACTTTAACTCATAAAATCCAAACCGCTCTTGATAAGAACGTCCTCATATGATGATTACCTTAGTTCATCTATGCTTGCATACCATCTATCCAATATACTTCCGAAAGGGTGTGGTACTTCATCTATCCCCAAACATCATAAAAATGTTTCAACTCATATCACCTTTATCCTTAGTAAATGGCATGTGTTTTGTCCTGTCTCTCACCCCCATAACAAGATGAAATAAGCATTTGGTTACAGTGCAAGTACAAAGTTCATCACATTCTAGTAGTAGAGATGGTGCATCACATATCGCCATCACTCTTTCCAATCTAAGTTGAAACATACTTCACATGAATCCTCACCATGAACATCTCCATTATGGGTCTACACCCATGGGAAGACCTTTCCCATCACCTCTGGATCTTAACATCTCTCTTATGTACAATCCTTAGTCATTACCTTAAGGTCTCTAGGGTGTCGATACTTTTGGGGTGATATGACCCTTATGCATCAAGGGAGTGCCTCTCAGATTTACCCCATAGGCCCCATGAACTCATGAAGGTGGCCAACCTCATAACCCATGGGCCTTGGGCAAAGGTAGTTGTTACCTCCCGACCCTATGGTCTTGTGCATTCATAGAACAAACAACTCCTACTCCCATCAGTCTTATCCCTACTTGAACTTAGTGTTGACATAAGATTCTACTATAGCTTGTGGTTTCTGTGTTGATACTCAAGCATATCTCATCCTTGAATCCTCACCCAAATCTTCATCCTCTCTCTAGACATTTAGGGTTAACTTTGCATCCCTCATAGGAATCATGGCGGTCTTCCCAACTTGGTTTGGACCCATACATGTTACCTTTATAGAAACATACCCTCATGCCCCTTAGAGATGGCCACACATGTGTCTATAGATTCATGCTCATACTATGTGCTCTTACACTTATCTCATCAAGCTCTTATAAGTGACCTCTTAAGGTTACCTCAAATCTGAACTAAGTTTGGTACCTTCTTCTACATGAAGGGTCCTTTCCCAGGACAAGAGAAAACTATCACTATATAGTAACAAAGGTCATAAAACATCCTTGCATCCAAAGCTTGCATAATCATGTATATGCACAACTCCTATCTGGCTACCTATGCAAATGCCTAGCAAGGAGACAACCTATTAAACCATTCTAAGTTCCTTGGTAGGTCATACTTGTTCATCATTCCTCAAGGTTGGCCAATCTCATACATGGGGGGGGGTACCATACTCAAATCCTTTGAAATCAATCATCCTTGTGAGCATCATGTGCATCAGGTACTACTACTTCCCCTCTTTGGTCCAGGAACACCAAGTTCACCCCTTACACATCGGGTGTCTAAACTGAATACTCAACTATTCAACCATGAACCAAACCTATACATGATATGGCACATACTCCCTAACAATCTTCCACATGAACAACCTGTAGAGTCCTACAAAAGGACAATGTGAGACCTCACAACTTGTTACCATACCTCTTCAGGGTCTATGAAACTCTCTTTCCTACACCTCGAAGGTAGGCACTCATATCATATGTATGTTCATTCACGAAGCCTCTTTCTCTTTTCTAGGGTTTGGTTCCTCTAAAGGCATCCAAGGTACAACAAGCCTCCAAGGATCATGCATGAGGCAACCACATACATACACTCAAGTTCATCTATTCTAGGCCATATCATATTGAACCTCCACATGATTCCTCATGTCTCAGAGTCTAGGTTTCCAACCTTCTTCATCGGGTCTCACTCTCTCTCTAGAGCTAACCCCACAAATGGTCCTACTATAGGAGGTTCTCTCTCAGAACATGGGTCAAGCTCTTAATGGTACACATCTATCCCCACCTAGGTGAAACGTACTATCAAAACTTATGTTTGGCCAAGATCATCCGAAGCTCTGCATGTCTATCTCATAAAATATCAGGCATAACCTATATGGCCTAGGTCTAAAACCTATTTCCAGCCTTGCTGCCATTCTCTTTTGTGCATGCCTCTTTTCTACTCCTATATACCTGTTAGGGTTCCTATACGGTCACCACTAATCTTCTCAATGAGGGAGCCATCCCTCACCCTTAACAAGCACGACCCACCCAAAGTCGGGTCACCAAAAGGCACTAGGGGCAAACAACCACTCATAGTATAGGTTTCTCATGCATACTCAACCCTCTATGTAAAGCATTCATGTCAAACCCACATACATACATGCATGGTCAACTATGATATCCAACTCAACATGTATTCTCTTTTCTCTATCCACTGCTTAAGGTTTGGGTTGAGGATCGTCCTCAGAGAATGCATCAGGTCTCTTCCTGGAGCCTTCTTCCTCCAAGGCCATCCCTCTTCTCCTCATCCTACGAGGAGGTCTAACCTCAGCGCTCTCCCAAGGGCACGACAACACAGGCCATGCGACCTAAGCATGTAACTAAACTCAGACTGAGTTTCTAATTATCAAAACTTATGTCCATGACATCTTTATTACATGGTTTTTATTATTTGGTGGAGGATTCCTTAATCCTTATTATACTTACCCTAAACTCAGGAGGGTGGTGGAGAGAGATAAACCCTAATCTCTTAAAGGTATTCAATGAATGGGGTAGAGAAGGGATGAATCTAGATGAGTGAAGACCTAAAGGTATCTTATTTTGAGTCAAATCCTCCGATTTTGACCAGGTAGTCACAGAGAATCCGGGAATTTTCATAGACCGACTAGCGGGGAGGAGGAAAATCTTGCTAGCCCTCGAATCGTGATCCTTTTCTAGACACCTCCATCATTGGAAAATCCTCAAATAACTCCCTTGAGTTATAAAGAGTTTTGTAAAATTTAATAATTATTAGAGATTAAATGGAAAACCATGCTCTGATACCAAGTGTAACGACCCCACCCCTTGGTAACCCCCAATTAAGGGAGACCAAGAGGCTAGAGCCTTTATCCCAAAACAAGATCATATAATTTTGTAAACAATAAAAAAGAATTAATAAATTCTACCACAACTAAGCTTAAATAGGATAAAGATTTTCTTTTCACATACCTTGCTAAATATAGGATTTGATGAACTTTACCCAGATAAGAAACTATCTATCTACAATCCTCCAATTCTTTATTAAGCTTAATTCATTCAATGTCACTTTAAAGGAATATCCAATTTCTGATAAACCTAAAATGCCGACAAACAAAATGACAGCCAATATAATGAATTATACTGGTATGTAGGGGAACCAAAATCTTGCATCTATTTGTAACAACATAATGCAACCAAATCATTTCTTAATAGATAAAACTTTACATATTAAACATAACTACTCAACCCTGACATATCCAAACCTCTGTGTTGTCCCTGCAATGGACATGGATCCTACCTTTATCATATGGTAGATCCCTAATATCCCCTTATGGTCCTACCCCAAGGGTATACCAACACATGGGGTTTTATAGTCGTATGATCCTAGCCAAAGGTAGACCAAACATCGACTCAAGGTAACCTGATGATCCTACCCCATGGGTAGACCAATAACTAGGTTATCCATATCTCACAATTACTCAAAGCTATAGAAGGGGACTAGGATCTGAGCTAGTTATGCACATATAATTATGGTGATAGCCATAGTCACTTTATAGTTGTATGAAATAAAAGTCAACCAAGAAGTTAATTTCAAAAAACTGATAAAACCTCATAAATTGCGGTGAAACTAGAGAAATTAGCCATAAGAATAACTACATACATGACTTGGAGTCTCAAATATAAGCAAGATATCCAATCCAATCAAGATGTCCAATCAAGCAAGACAAGCAACCAATCAAGCAATCTTGATCCTGAAAATATGTGTAACACCTAATTTCTACCATCACATCCCAAACAACTCTTTATTGATTGGGAAACCTTTCTAAGGTTGCTATTCTGAATTAGGGTTTCCTTAAGGTTCTTTAAATCTATTTCTCAACTTTCCCCTTTTTGGTCAACAAAACCCTAAAATAACAACATATATACAAAACCCTAATTACTCAACCTATTCATATTAAAACCTCTTTGTTATCAATTTGGCTTAGGATTAACCTAACTTCATCTCATACATAGGATCTCGAAATATAACTCATTAAAAGTCATTAACACCTAAATTAGGGTTTCTAAGCCCATTAATGTACTTTATTCATATGAAACCCTAAATTAACCAATTAAGCACACATATTATCCTTTTAGACTCAAAGTGTCCTTTTTATCATCAATGTTAATATTCACACAAAACATCCATGTTACTTTTCCCAATTTCATTAATCATCAAATTAGGGTTTCTTATTCATAAAAGCATTAAAGATCGCAACTTTATGTACTTTTTAAAATATGAACATATTCAGGCTTCAATGCTATTTTTATTATAATTTACATATTTGTTTGATCAACTTTCATATATCACATTATTCCATCTGAGTTACCAATCATAATTTATGAATTTCGCAAGTTAATTACCTTTCAACCAATCGTTGGCTGCCACGTCAGCCTTTCGGTTCCCTTCTTTCTTTCATGCGGATCCCGACTGGACCAGTGGCCATCCAACACGTCGCATGCGCTCCACGTGAGCAAGTGCAATCGAAGGACTTAATTTCCCTTCTCTATCTACATTGGGACCGGGGGTAAGGAGGTCTTTTCCTCCTAACTCCCCATCAACCTCCCGCTCGTCTCCATCGCGAGCCAGAGCCTACCGTGGTCAACACCATCATTGACCTCACGCTCCAGAGTGCCAAGGAGGCAAACGAAGGTAGAAATGCCTCTGACGGACCTAGTCAGACTCACCGGAGGTCTTGTGTCGACCTATGAGAGGAAGGGAAAGGGTGGCGGAGTAGCATCCCTTGACGTTGAGTAGGGGATTCAGGGCCGAGTAGAGAGGGGTTTCAGGTGGATCTTTCTCACGCTCTAACTCACAGGTTCCTCCCCGAATCCACGGAAGACTACTGAGCATTTTATAGGTGTCGAATCTCAAAGATTTTAGTTCCTCAATTCCAATGGAGTTCCTCTCCAAGAAAGATTCGAGGAAAGTCCCGAATACACACACAATCAGTAGAAGAAAGGGATCAGAAGGTGCAGTTTCATCTTGTGATCCCAATGGAACAACTTCCTAATTCACACGTTGTTCCTATGAGGAGCAAATCGATTAGGAAAGCTCCAATAACTGATCTTCTTTCCCATTCCTAACCGAGATGCAACCACCATTGGATCAAGGATCCAACGGCTATCATGTCACGCACCAAGAACAATTAATTCCAATTAAATTGGAAAATCATGACATTAAAAGATATCCATCTCAATTTAGGAAATATTACAAAAATCATATCTCCTAAACCGCTTATCCGTTTGATCCCAAATTTTAAAGGAAAGTCCATAATGACTTAGTCGACTTGTGTGCAAAGTTTGGGGCTCAAATTCAAAAGTATGAGAGACTTTTATTCATAAGCAAGTTATCACTTATTAAGGCATATTTTATGCATATTTTCTCTCTTCTATTATTTTATTTGGATTCCTTCTACCATTAGAAACCATCCAGACTCGAAATCTCATCCATGGTGATCAAACATACATATTTCCACATATTTCTTATATTTTCATCATTATCTCAAATTTCCTTCTAAATAATGCATTATTTGATTTCTTCTTTTTCTTTTAATCATATAGGACTCATTAACATATTATGATCCGCAAAATCACATCCACAAAGGAAGTATTGCAAAGAAAACCCATTCAATACACATAAATCATATAATTTCATAATCATACATTTTATTGGAGAAATTGCATTTTAATCAATATGAACCCAAAAATTGGGATTGTAACAAATATACTAAAGTAGGAAGATAAAACTATTATCAGGATGAGAAGATTTAGCTAAATGATATAAGCAAAGCAGTTAACACTATGTACATAGTTTGAGAAGCTACAATAATTAGTAGAACATATTATACTTTTAGAAGGAATATGAAGAACATGTATACAAGATAACAACTAAGCAGTATAAGAAATAAGGCAAGATGTCATCCAATGTGATTTGTGTTTGACCCTAAGCAAAAATACTACATGGCTGCATTACATCTTTATTATTTCTTGAGTATTTGAATCGTAACACCCAAATCCTACTGACCACTGTGAAGTCAAAATCAGTGCCATACATGATCTCTGGAAGATCCATAATTCATGATCTCATCCACACCTCCCCATCAGTACGAGAGACATTGTAGAGACATAACAGTCCCCTGCCACCAATGACATATACTCAATATGAAAACACCTAGTTTGACCTTGGTACATGTCATGGCACTAGAGAACATGGCACGCTTGTGTTGGTATGTATGCCCATAGAGCAAGTCATATGATGATTGTAATGGGATACTTTGTAAATGATTTGATAATAATAAATGCAATTTCTGATCTATATGTTTAAACTATTTCTGAGATGATGATGTAACATGATAGATGTCTAAAGAATGGTTTTACTCAATGACATATGCTTTTAGGTTCAGGACCTAAACGATGAGATCATACGAATGTTAAGAGTATACATTCTTGTTTAGTCCAATCCACAAATCCCAAATATACATATATGATATGTAATATTAATGCACTCGATACACGTCGCCCTTAAATGAGTTTTGTGGTGTATGTGTAGCATGGTTATGGCCTATAAACCCTATATCTGTGTGTGGTTGTATGTGGTTGCTTGCATCTCAGTCTGTACACCGATTCCATTTCTCTCATTCCTGATGTAACTCGAAATAATTCGAGATTTCTTTTCCTACCTTTGCTCCCCCCAAATGTAACTCGGGGTTTCACAATTCAATTGTAAATAGGATAGATTTTATTTCTTATTATGTCAAAGAACGGCGGACGACCTGAGATGACCGGTTCAAGGCGTGAACCGATCGGTTGGTGTTCCAGACGACCGGTTCAAAGAGTGAGATGAGCGGGTGGCGATCTGAGGAGATGCACGACGACCGATGAACCGATCGACTGGAGGCGCCAGTCGATCGGCTGGTGGCACCCGAACAACCAACTTGATGGCGAGCCGATCATTCATGGAGATGAGCTGATCAAACCCAGAAAGGCAGGCACATATTTCATCTTGTACAGGTTGCATGTGATGTAGACCTAGATGACCGTGATTCCTCTTGGCTTGAGGAATCACAATAGGATGGCCATAATCATTACTTTTATCGTTTTGCATGTCTTTCTGTGGGATATAACATGTATATGATACATACTATATATTCTGGTGATTGGATATGTACATGTATATAAAAACCAAATACCTCATTAAATATTAAAGTTTTAGATGCCTTCCAAATTTGACACACGTGAAAAGCTTGATCGACCAAGTGTGGGCACGCCCTAGCGTGGTGCACCGTCTATCTCGTGGAAGTGTGAAGGATGAATGTGTGGGTCTACCCTAGTAGGGTGCATATTCATCGTGTTGGCTTTGGGTCAGACTTAACAAGGTGATCTAGATGGGATCTAGTACCTTGAGGCATGGAGATGATCATGGCAAAGAGTTGCATATGACATATTTCAAGAGTTGCATATGATGCAATTGGAAAGAGTTGCCAACTTGGGAGATTTGAGTTGTGGGTGACATCCCTAGCTGGTCCATGGCTCAGAGGATTTCAGGATCTTGACCCACTAGAAGATTGTGCACTGCAATCGTCCGAATTGATGGTGAGGGCTGTCAATTTGAATCAAAATAGTGGGAGCGGTAATTAATTAAATGCCTAATTAACTATCGTCAAATTTTATTCAAATCAAATCAAAAGGAGTTTTGACAAATGCAATTTTCTCTTATAGAATGGAAAAAGAATCATCTTTTAAAATGGGCAAATTAATTGAGAATAAATTCCATAACTGGTTGAGGACTGTGAGAAGTGTTCTTCACAATCCAGATATACCAGGAGCCTTTGAATCAACTCTATGTACGCTTAAAGCGTTGCTGAAGAAGAAAGAAAGTTCATTGATAGAGATCAATGGAACGATAGGTAAGGGAGAGAAGGGTTCTCTCGCCAAACCAATTTCTTCTACATGGAGAGGATGGAAGGAACGATGGAAGAAGAAGTTAGAGATAGAAATCTCTACTTCTGGTGTATACGTGATAGAGATTAACTTTACTACTTCTTCGTCATGGGTACTTGATATCAGATGCGGATCTCACATTTGTTCAAATGTGAAGGATCTTAAGAGAAGTAGGCATTTGGGGAAAGGCGAGGTTGAACTACGTGTTGCCAATGGGGCAAGAGTTACCGCCAGTGCCGTAGGAACCTATGAGTTAACTCTACCAAGTGGGCTAATAATAAAGTTGAAGAACTACTATTATGTACCTACCATAAATAGGAATATCATTTCCATCTCTTGTTTGGACAAAGATGGATTTGAATTTCTTATTAAGAATGGAAAATGTTCCATTTCTAAAGATGGGATCTTTTATGGCAGTGCCCCAATGTCTTATGGTTTATACTTGATAGATCTAGAGACAAGTGTATACAACGTAAACACCAAAAGGCAAAAACTCAACAACTCAAACAAAAACATATCTTTGGCATTGTCGTCTAGGGCACATAAATGAGAAGCACATTTCTAGACTCCATAAAGATGGTTATCTAGACTCTTTTGATTATGAATCAATAGAGACATGTGAATCTTGTTTATTGGGCAAGATGACCAAGACTCCCTTTTCAGGTAAAGGTGAGAGAGCTAGTGATCTATTAGGACTCATACATACTGATGTATGTGGGCCTTTTAAAGCTAATGCAAAAAATGGGTGTCAGTATTTCATTACCTTCACTGATGATTTCAGTAGGTATGGCTATGTGTACCTAATGAAGCATAAGTCAGAAACCCTTGAAAGGTTCAAGGATTTCATGAATGAAGTACATAACCAACTTGGTAAAAGTATTAAGGCACTTCGATCCGATCGAGGTGGAGAATACTTAAGCCAGGAGTTTGAGGACCTTCTGTGAGCCTGTGGTATTGTATCACAATGGACTCCGCCTGGAACACCACAACATAACAGTGTGTCTGAAAGAAGGAATCGCACATTGTTGGATATGGTGCGATCAATGATAAGTTTTGCTGATCTTCCGATTTCCTTCTGGGGTCATGCTCTTGAAATCGCCGCATTTACACTTAACCGTGTACCATCTAAATTGGTTCAAAAGACACCATATGAGATATGGTATGGGAAGCGTCCTAATTTATCTTTTATGAAGATTTGGGGTTGTGAGGCTTACGTCAAAAAAATATTTCCCGATAAGCTTGGACCCAAATCCGATAAATGTTATTTTGTTGGATATCCCAAGGAAACGAGGGGATATTACTTATACCACCCTACTGACAACAAAGTGTTTGTTGCCAGGTATGTTGTATTCCTAGAGAAGGAATTTATTTCTAAAGGAAGCAGTGGGACGAATATAGAGCTTGAAGAGGTTCAAGCCCAACAAGAAAACATTGAACCGGTAGATGTACGAGAGGAATATGCAGATTCACAAGGTGTTGTAGAATCTCATTCTCCTCAGGTAACACAAGGACCTTGTAGATCTAGTAGGACCCGCCTTGAACCTGAGAGGTTTGGATACATTGTGACTCAGGAAGGTGGAGAGTTTATCATAAATGATGATCCAACTACCTACGTAGAGGCTATGGAGGGACCATATTCTGAGAAATGGCTTGAAGCCATGAGATCCGAGATGGAATCCATGTACTCCAACAAAGTATGGACTTTGGTGGAACCACCTGAAGGGGTAAAACCCATAGGGTGCAAGTGGGTCTCTAAGAAAAAGACCAACATGGATGGCAATGTGCAAACTTATAAAGACAGATTGGTTGCGAAGGGATTTCGACAAGTTCAAGGTGTTGACTATGACGAAACCTTTTCTCCAGTTGCCATGATTAAGTCCATCAAGATCATGCTTGCTATTACAGCTTATTATGACTATGAGATTTGGCAGATGGATGTTAAAACCGCATTCCTTAACGGGAATATAAATGAGGATGTGTACATGACACAGCCTGAAGGTTTTGTAGATCCAAAGAATGTCAATAAAGTCTGTAAGCTGCAAAGGTCAATTTATGGATTGAAGCAAGCATCTCGGAGTTAGAATCTTCGATTCGATGAGGAAGTCAAAGTGTTTGGCTTTATTCAAAATGAAGATGAACCTTGTGTGTACAAGAAGGTTAGTGGGAGCTCGACCACATTCCTCATATTGTATGTGGATGACATACTTTTGATGGGGAATGATGTCTTAGCCTTAGAGAGTAAAGACTTGGCTTGGGAATACTTTCTCAATGAAGGACTTAGGAGAAGCATCCTACATTCTAGAAATTAAGATCTATAGAGATAGATCTAGAAGGCTTCTCGAACTAAGTCAGAGCACGTACATTGACAAAGTGCTGAAGCGGTTCAGCATGGAGAACTCAAAGAGAGGCAACATCCCCATGCTACATGGAGTCACTGTCTCTAGAGCTTAATGTCCCCAATCTTGTGAAGAGAGAGAGCATATGAATGGGATCCCATATGCATCAGCCATCAGATCCATCATGTACACTATGTTGTGCACACACCCAGATGTCTCGTATATTCTAAGCATGACGAGCAGGTACCAGTCAGATCCCGGGGATGCTCATTGGACAGCCGTAAAGAACATCCTCAAGTACTTGTGAAGGACTAAGGATCAATTTATTGTTTACAACGGCGAGGAAGAGCTGGTTGTAAAGGGTTACACTAATGCAAGCTTCCAAACCGATAAAGATGATTACAGATCGCAGTCAGGATTTGTATTTTGCCTTAATAATGGAGTTGTGAGCTGGAAGAGATCCAAGCAAGAAACAGTTGCCGATTCTACTACAAAGGCCAAGTATATTGATGCTTCACATGTATCAAAGGAGGCTGTGTGGATCAGGAAGTTCATTTCTGAACTTGGTGTAGTTCCCAGTAGTTGTGATGCAATTGAGCTTTATTGTGACAATAATGGAGCTATTGCACAAGCTAAGGAACCCAGATCACATCAGCGGTCCAAGCACATACTATGGCTCTTCCATATCATACGAGAGATCGTACAACGAGGAGATGTGAAGATTTGCAAAGTACCAACTGAAGATAACATAGCTGATCCACTGACTAATGTCCTTTCTCAGCAGAAGCATGATGGTCATGCTAGGTCACAAGGACTGAGGTTCCTTGGTGACTGGCTCTAAGTGCAAGTGGGAGTCTGTTGGTATGTATGCCCATAGAGCAAGTCATATGATGATTGTAATGAGCTACTTTGTAAATGATTTGAATAATAATAAAGGCAATTTCCGATCTATATGTTTAAACTATTTCTGAGATAATGGTGTAACATGATAGATGTCTAAAGAATGATTTTACTCAATGACGTATGCTTTTAGGTTCAAGACCTAAACAATGAGATCATACAATTATTTAGAATATACATTCTTGTTTAGTCCCTAGTCGGTTGTTATTGTGGAAATAACCATAGACATCAATAACACTGAAGACTAGATTGTGTGTTGGTTGATGACAGAATCTCATTAGTCATGATATAGTGATATCAAACCAAGCACATAGGTACTTGTTAGAGAACACGGTACCAGACAGACCCACCATGAGAGTGACACATGGAACCATGACTTGGTAGTCACAGTCAGCTCTCACAGTGATGGTGGTGAGTGTGATTCTTAGACCTGAAATCACTACACTCAACACATGTCGTTGGGTACACTTTGACATCATAAAATGCAATCATGAAACATGGATTGTTATAAAGGTGATGATTGGGTGGCTTTGACACATGGGGATTTTGAGGGGTGAGTGATAGATATGGGATTTGTCCCTCCTGAGGGAGTTTGATGTCCTTGGCCACTTGATGAGTAGGATTGAGAAAGGCATGCGCATGTACGTGTGAATCAATATGTGATATTGATATCGCACACATCTCACCCAGTCTGCTCTGAGATCAAGGAAATGAATGAATGTGGACATGATGACTGTTCCATGCCTTGAGTTCATTCAGGATATCAGTGATAAAGGAATTATACATTCACTGTAACACCATTCACGGATTGTAGGATTGAAAGTTGTTCTCCAACTTTCTATTTCACTTGGGTAGCACTGATGTGTGACTAGGCACCGCTCTTTGCTTGTGAAGTCATAAGTGTTATAGACTTTCACTACCAACGTGAAATGGACTTGTAGGGTCACACACATAGGATTTAACCTGGAATATGAGTTTGTCCACAAACATGTTTAGATTGATTACTAAAGGAGTTTAGTAGTTCAATTAAACACTCAATCAATTGATAGCTCAGTATCATAGTGTTCAAGGTGTTGGACTGATTGATTAGAGTATCGGATTGATTGAAACTGCGATTGACGGATTCTGCACAATCTGCACTCCCAACCGATCGGCTCATGTGATGAACCGATTGGCTGAGCTTGGTGAACCGATCGGCTCAACTAGTGAGTCGATCGGCTCATGGACAGGGTGAAGTGATTCGTTCAAGTGTTGAAATGATCGGTTCAAGTCCAACCGAGCAAGTTGGGAAAGTAAGATTGGTGAGAAATTTCATTTCGTTTCACTTGCCCAATTTGATTAGAACAAGGATTGGTATTTGATACCAATTCGAAACAAAAGAAGAAAAGTCAATCGGGAACTGATCAGGACCACGAACCGACCGATTCAGAAATGAACTGACTGTTTCATGGGTCCCAACCGATCGGTTGAGGTGTCAACCGACCGGCTCAGATCCCCAACCGACCGTTTCAGTTGTGAAATGATCGATTCAGGTTACGCAGTTGGTTGTTTTTGTGGAAAATCTCGAACCCTTCTACTCCTACTTTAGTCTCATATTGCTCGGGATAGAGAACCCTATCCCATGACCCTCCTATATATATAGGGGTATTCGAGGCTTCTCAAAGTACAACTCAGTGCAACCAGTTGCTCTGTGAAGTTGTCGTTCTCTCTGGTTTTGGTAACCGAGAGAGCCCGAGCAAGTGCTACCCGATAAGGGAGGTACAACAATGGAAAGACAATTGCAGAAAGCAACTGGTGGCAGGAGAGTGTGTTGGTGACTAGTACGCTGACAGGGGGGTGCGACTCCTTCCGATTCCTTGTGGGACAAGGAGATCGGAGTTCCAGGCAGTCTGTATGGATGACTGTAGAGGCAGGCGACCTCTGTCGCTCGGAGGACAACTGTCAATCCCGATAGTCCCGGTGAGACCACGAGTCGTCAGTCCCGGTGCGACCAAGAGCTGCACAGACACCGTCCAAGACTGGAGGTGAAGACCACGCAAGGCGCGAGGTACTGTCGTCGAGCAAGCCTCGGGACAAGGTATGCATCCACAAACCATCTTTCCTATTGTATAGACGTTGATGCGATTCCTTTTGTTCTGGGTTTTTGGGGAGAAAATTTTTGTTTCTGCTGCTTCTCTGCCTCCCATAAAACCCAACAGCTTGCCCGTTCTATATTAGGCAACATGCAGTTGGACTGTTGCCTTACACATATTACAACACCAAGGCATGATTGCAACCACCCTTCATAACCTATAACTGTGAACTCAAGTATATATCCTTGACTTGCACCTCGCATATTCAACAATATGCGCTCTGAGTTTCCCATAGGAATTATTCGTTTCACCATCCAGCAAGTTCTGACACTGGAATGGATCTATGGCACAGGGAAAATACATTATTAGGTTCCACTTGACTAATTATGAAAATTGGGCATCTTTTAGCATCAATCAAGTTACAACGCATAAACCATAGACAAATTCTACAAAGATAATGGTAAATTACAATGTCAGAAGATATAAAATGTCTTAAGCATGAAGTTAACCACATCACCATATGATATTACCTCATTGCCTTAGACCAGACTATCACCATTATCACATCATCCTAGGATAACCACCCCCCATTTCATCACTAGAGGGTATCACCTCAAACTAGGCACAAGGCCTCTGCCAGGTCATAAGACCCAATCACATTGTTCTTTCACAATCAACATCTAATCATGCCTCATAAAGGCTCATAATCATCACCTTGTGTCATGTAAGACATACCATATCAATCACTAGCTATGATGTTCATTCAACCTGCAACATTAGGGTTACACAAGTAGGAGAGAGAAAACAACATCACATGCCAATCACTTTAAGTAGGATAGTCAATTAGAATTTTCGTAATAACATTCAACATCAAACCCTAGGTGCATCTTTTCCCACGTCCTTGGAGCACATTAGGGTTAAGAATTATTACTATGAACAACCACACACATAGGGACCATGCTAGGTATGTAGCATCCAACACCTATGCAATAGCGACCGCCATGGATGACACCATGTAGTGACCATTAGACCCCATAGACCATGTAGTGACCGTAGGACTCAACACTTGTAGAAACCAACCAACATGTTGCAACCTCACAACTCAATGCATACACTAACCAACATGCAAAAAATAAGGTGTAGTGACCAAAACACTCAACCATGTGAACAACAAAGCATAGCGACCAAAACAAGTTACGGTTAGGGTTTGGTAGCAACCAACCCACCTTAGGCAGCAACCAACATAAGGCTGATTGCACTTCAACCGCAACAAGGACCATCATGGGTAGAGACCTCAAAGATTCATGAACACATGTTGATCAAAGAAAAAAAACATCTCAACAAGAGCTCAAACATCACTAAGGAGAAAACACCATCAAAGATGAAGATTAAAACCCTAATGCAAGCATCACAAGGGTAAACATGCAAAACGATGATGAGAGAGAGGAAAACCATGCATCCAACCCATGCATCTGAGAATCAAAACCTCCAACATCTTGTAAAAATGAATCTAATAATGGTATCAAAACCAACAACCAAGATGCATGCAAGAGACAACAACTCCACCATCAACAACATTCCAGGTACAAGAAATTAGGGTTTAAGAGAAAGAGAAATCTATGAAAGAACACTTTGAAATCTTAAACCCTAAATCAAACTAGCATTATACATCAACTCATAATCACACTTTAGAGATTAAATAGTAGCATGCAAGCAAGATAAAGGTGCAATAATAGAGAGGGGAGAGTTATATAACCTGCTTTAAGATGAAGATCAAGTTCCAAAGCCACGAGCTCCAAGAGAAAGAAGGAAGCTCCAACTAGGATCAACTCCACGACCAATAAGGTCACATCAAGAGAATAATAACACACCAAGGTCAAAGGATTCTCAAAAGAGAAAGGGTAGAAACCCTAGGTCAAAAAAGAAAGGGGAAAGAGGAGAGCTCCATCTCACTCAGGTACTACCATGGTCAAATCATAGTCTCGACCTCTATGGAGAGAAGTTCCTCAAGATAGCCACCATGGTGATCCATAGTTTCACAACTAAGAGAAGAGAGGAAGAAAGTAGGGATTCAAGATAAATGAGATCAAATAAAGATAACCACTTACCAAGAAGGAAGATCACCAAGAACCACCAAAAAGAAGATGATCAAGCCCTAGATCACCACATGCAAAGGTGATCAACCACCAAAGCTCTAAGATCAACACCTCTACTTGCACCACCAAGCTCAAGGTCAAACTCAAGCAAGAGGAGAGGAAGAAGAGAGCCAAAGGGAATACTTGCATGTGACAGAGAGGGTTCATATACTCAATGTTAGGAGGGAGGTAAGGATCATGAGGTGTTAAGATATTAGAGCACCTAAGAACACTTGTCCCCCAAAGCCATGACCATGCAAGCACTCACAACAATCATGAAACAAAGGGTGGAAAAAATTAGGTGGTGTAGCAACCACTTAGGTCCACTACCTTCCTTCGGTAGAAGCAAGACCAAAGCATGACATGGTAGCAACCGCTACTCATGTCCACCCAAGGCAAAGGTCGAAACACCAAAGCACCAAGCCAACCCCAACGACCAAAACCAAGGTCAATCACATAGGTTGAAAAAAACCAACCAAGGGAAGGTGATCCAGTCAAAGCACTCTAAGAAGACACAACACCAAGGTTGCTACACTCAAGAAACTCAACTTGGTCGACACCACCACCCATGCAAAACCATCTAAACCCTAGATCGATACACATGATGCCACCTCATCATCTAGGGTCTAACAAGGCACTCTAAAGCATCATTCTCTCTCTCATGATTCTAGGGAACAAGAGGCACATCCAACATGTGACAAATTTCAAGATAAACACTCAAGATGGGTAAATTGCAACTTGATCCAAAATAAGCACACATATAGCATAGTTAGCTCAAACATCAACCAAACTGGACCAAATTGAAAACATAAACATGTCACATGTTATTAAGGTGCATCACATGATTAGATTAATGTTTAAGCATCGTATTAAGACAAATAAGTAAGATCAAGCACTAATCTAGGTCAAGAGTCTTACAAAAAGGTAATCATCCTATGGGAGACAAGATTGAAATAGTTAGATAACTGACAACCACTGGCTCTGATACCATACTTGTAAGGAGTGGGAACTGAGAGGGGATCCAATCCCTAATAAATTAAATGAAAAGTAAATATACCATATATCAAGTCCACTATTTTTTTTTGCAAATGGATGGTAATCCATTTTATTCAAAAGTATGATTCAAGTAACCAAATGTAGCAGCCAAAACAAAATATCTAACTATTATAAAACTTGATATTGTCTCTAAACTTCACCATGTAGGGTGATACATATGAAAACTAACTAAACTAAAGGATCAACAGAGGGTCATTTAACCACCTCGATAAAGTCACCTAGAAGGTTTCTATTGTACTTGATGAGGTCTTGGTCCAACTTGTCTTCTCCTTGACCTACATATGGGGTTGGAAGCGTACCCTAGCAAAAAGGAGAAAAGTAGACACATCAGTAAAAATGTTGGTATGTGCATGCTAAATCAAGTATTGAGCAATATTATCAAACAAAGGACGTTAACTAAGCAAGGCTTCCAAAAGGAAAAGGAAAGGGCTACCAAACTGGGCATAAAAGAATATGAATTTCAAAATCTAATAATAAGGAAAATACTTGCCATGAAATAAAATAAGGGTTGTGCTACATAAGAAAATAAGTTTTTTTGGGCACAAAACCCATCAGCATGACATCAACCTGCATGCATGTGAGATAAACATATCACTAGAACAATATAAATAATAATGGCGGTCAAGGCTCACAACCTTGAAGCGTGATAGATTATGGCACACAACAACCTCCCCAGTATACGTAGAAGTGGGCACAAAACCCAGATATGGGGCACACAACCTCCATCCCAAAAATATAACATGGGCACATAACCCAAAAAACAATGTAATTACACTACTCAAGGGCTACTAAATTACATAACATGCAATAAATGTGGAGGCAAGTAAAAAGTGTAATATTTTATAGAATAAATAAAGTTTCCATCACCAAAAATGGACAAAAAGAATAAAAACCGCATAAGTGGGAAAAATTAGGGTTTCAACAATAATTAAAGTACAATTTATAGTTCAAAAGAAAGTCCAACAAAATAGGATGATCATTAGATCATAATCAAGTAGAATGTTTCACATGGAACAAACACTACTACAGAAATGGCTTATAAAGTCACTTTTCAAGGTGTCGGTTGTATAAATAAACCGACACCTAAACTCTACAGTGTCGGTTGATAACATAAACCGGCATCCAATCTATGAAGGGAGACCAGACATGGGTACCGCTTTTATTAAGTGTCGGTTACTTTAAAAAAACCGACACCTAAAATTAACCGCCAAATCCAAAATTTCCAGCGAAAAATTACCTTTTGGTCGTCGATTTTTTTACATTGACCGACGCTTATGAGTTTTCCCGCGCTGCCCATGGGGAATTTTTCACACCCTTTAATCGTCGGTTTAAGGAAGACACCGACGACTATGGTCAGAATAGGTGTCGGTTTTCATGGGAACTGACACCTTATTTTTATGTGTCGGTTTGTATTGAAGAACCGACGCCTATGGTACAACTAATAGCCCCGCGCGAAGCTGACTGTTCCCCTTTCTCTGTTTCATCGCCCCTGTAAAAATAGGTCTGGCGATTTGCTGCCCGGCGCCGCTGCTCCGTGCTCTGCCGCCCGCCGCTGCTCCATGCTCGCGCCCGCCGCTGCTTCGTGCTCCGCCGCCGCTGCTCCGTGCTCCGCCGGCACGCCGCTCCCTGCCCTCCGTGCTCACCGGCGGCCCTCTGTGCTCTTTGTGCTCACTGGCGCTTTCCTTCTCTTCTCGTCGGCCCTCTGTGCTCACCGGCGACCGTGCTCGTCGGAAGGCCCTCTCCCTCTCCCTCTCTGGTCTCTGGTCGCCGGCGCTCCGTGCTCGTCGGCCCTCCGTGCTCCAGGCCAGGTACTGCCTTCTTCCTCCTTCCTTCCTCCGCCTAGGTGGTTGCTTGGGCGGTGCCAATGCACGCCCAGGCTGCTGCTGGGCATTTTTTTTATTTAAGTTATTTACTTATTGGTAACTTGATAAATAACTCATATACACTGATCTATGGCAATGCTTTAGTTGATCACTCTTTATATTAGAGCTGCAAGCCTGTAACATTAAGTAATTTTTTAAAGTAAAATAATTATTGACTGTAATATATTGAACTTATATACAATACATGTTCTATGATAAGCCTTAATTAATTTAATATGCATACTTTGTATGTAAGACATAGTAATCGGGTACTGCTGTATATCCAAGTAAATTACATGTAACTAATCATGACATAGATTTTAGAATGCATACTTTGGTTAAATGTACTGCTGTAATTTTTGATCAAGTGATGATATGTAAATGTAGCAATAAGTTAGTAAGGTATCAATGATAAGTCTGCTGTAATGTGATGCAAAATAGTTATTGTATCATGCATATCTTAAAACTTTTTTGTTTTATAGTTGTATAGGGTGTTTTATGTGTGACAAGTCTATTGTTTAATAGTTTAGCTATAATCATTGTTTTATAGTTGTGTTTTAAAGTATTTGGGTGTTTAGTATGGTTATTTAGGGTGTTCAGATATGTATAAAGGTTACAAAAAGTATAGTATATATATGCATACATGTGCATTTTTTTATAAAATTGTATAGAAAATCAAAACCTGTTCTTGGTGAGAATCCTAATCACCCTTCTTGCTTAATGATGAACTGTAATGCACACATGTGACATGCTTTGAATGTAAATGATGAACTTTTCCCTAAATTGCCAATCATGCTTTTAAAGACATCAATAATCACCCTAACTTGAAGAACTAGGATTTTAGGTATAAGAATGACAACACATTATTTGTTGGCCTAGAAACCCGTCCAAGATTTACTCATTAGGAGTAAATCTTGGATAGTCCCCGGTTTGGGACTGTTCTTGAACACCTAATCTCGCTTAGGATGTAAGTGTATAATGTGTATTGGGTTTTCAAGAAAATTTCGGCATCATTTCCCCGTTTGTTCTCTAAGTACATATGTACTTGGAGATTAGGTGTTCAAGAATGGGATAGGTGGTACAAATTTATTATATATAATAATGACATCACTTGTCCGGCCAGCATAGCCCGGCTGGTTGCGGCTCGGGGGCCCCTAACAAAGGGTCACGGGTTCGAATCACGACCGAGGCATGCTGCGAACGGCATCCCACGCCTACCGGGCATGGGAGGGGGTGACCGGACCACACCTCTCAAGCCCCAAGGGGTTTACGCTGTCCGCGGGGGTCACAAAAGTGGCGCTCGTGCGAGAGTGGTTCCCCTTGTAAATCAAAAAAAAAATAATGACATCACTTGTATTTGTTAACCCTAGACCCTAATCTTATTGTAATATATACTTGTTTTCTCTTTGATCATAGAATGGATAGATCATGGATGTCCATTCGCAATCACTGCACCCCAGAGTTTATTTCTGGTCTTGACCAGTTTATTAGGTTTGCCGAGGAACATAGGAAACAACCTGGAGATAGGTTCTACTGTCCATGTAGGCATTGCGGTAACAACTTGAAAGTCAACACTGGTGACGAAATCAAAATTCATGTCATGTGCAATGGGATTATACAAGGCTATATAGAATGGCACTGGCATGGAGAGATTTCAAACCCAAAACCAGTGGATGTCGATAGCAGTGCTTGTGTGGAAGAAGAAATTGCCTACAATGACGTAGATGTGAATGAACCAGTTCCAGTAGACATCGTTGATGCGATGCTGGATAGTTGTGGGGTAGAGCACACCGATCCACCTCCCATTTTTAGAAACATTATGCATGATGCTGAGATACCATTATACACAAGTTGTACTAAGTTTACGAAGCTTAGCGCTGTGTTGAGATTGTATAAGCTGAAAGCTAACAATAGATGGAGCGACAAAAGCTTCACGTCATTGTTGTCTTTGTTGAAAGAAATGCTTCCTGAAGGAAACGAGCTGCCAATCTCAACATACCAGGTAAAGAAATTGTTGTGCCCAATGGGAATGGATGCCAAGAAGATACACGCATGCCCGAATGATTGTGTATTATTTCAAAAGGACTATGCGGATTTGAAAGATTGTCCAAAATGTGGTGCGTCACGGTATAAATTGACGACTTCGAGGGAGTCCAAAACTGGTTCTCCTACCAAGGTGATGTGGTATCTACCTATAATATCACAGTTTCAACGCTTATTTGCCAATCCGATAGATGCGAAGAATTTGAGGTGGCATGCAGATGTTAAGAAAAATAATGATGGGATCCTACGACATGCGTCTGATTCCCCACAGTGGAAGAAGATTGATATATTGTACCCTGAATTTGGTGAAGAAGTTAGGAATCTAAGACTTGGGCTTTGTACAGATAGGATGAATCCGTACGGGACATTCAACAACCAACATAGCACTTGTCCAGTCATGCTTGTTATATACAATCTTCCTCCCTGGCTGTGTATGAAAAATAAGTACATAATGCTGTCGTTGTTGATATCGGGCCCTAAACAACCTGGAAATGACATTGATGTTTATCTTGAACCTCTGATTGATGACTTAAAGAAACTCTGGGGTGAAGGTGTGATGACCTATGATGCTTCACGAAGAGAGCCATTTCGTTTGCATGCTATGTTATTTTGCACTATTAATGACTTTCCAGCATATGGGAATTTGTCTGGATATAGTGTCAAAGGAGCTAAAGCGTGTCCTATATGTGAAGAGAACACTGATTCAACAAGACTAAAACATGGCGGTAAGACTGTATATCTCGGTCATCGAAGGTTTCTTCCAAAATTCCATCCGTATCGTAGGAAGCGCAAAGCATTCAATGGATTGAATGAGGAACAGAGTGCACCTAAACCTATACCAGGGGAGGTTGTTTATGAAAGAGTAAAAGACTTTGTCAATGAATTTGGTAAGAGATCACAATGTACTATGGCCACACGGAGTGACAAATCTTTATTCAAGAAGAAGTCAATATTTTGGGATCTTCCTTATTGGAGTTTTTTGACAGTCATGCATTGTATCGATGTCATGCACGTTGAGAAAAATGTCTGTGATAGTGTCATTGGTACTTTGTTGAATATACCAGGTAAGACTAAAGATGGGATAAAATCCAGACTGGACCTACGTGAAATGGGAATAAGGTAAGAATTAATAGAATTTTGTAAAATGGGAAATTGGAGAACATACTTACCTCCCGCTTGTTACACATTGTCTAGAAAGGAGAAGAAAGCTTTTTGTGAATGTTTGGTAAATGTTAAGGTGCCACAAGGTTACTCATCCAACATCCGTAGATTGGTATCAATGAAAGATCTGAAGTTGATAGGTCTTAATTCTCATGATTGTCACACTCTAATGCAACAAATATTGCCTGTGGCAATTAGATCTATATTGCCAAAGCATGTAAGGTTTGCAATCACCAGACTTTGTTTCTTTTTCAACACTCTGTGCAACAAAGTTATTGACACTGATACTCTCGATAAATTGCAAAGAGAAGTGGTTGTTACCCTATTTGAGATGTATTTTCCTCCGTTGTTCTTTGATATCATGGTACATCTTGTTGTCCACTTGACTAGGGAAGTGAAAATGTTGGGACCAATTTTCTTGCATTGGATGTATCCCTTTGAATGATACATGAGCGTTTTTAAAAGTGATGTTCGAAACCGTTATCGGACTGAAGGGAGTATTATCGAGGGTTATGTGGCGAGAGAGGTTATGGATTTTTGCAATGACTTTCTCAGTGGTAATGACACTCCTGATAATGACAAGAATATTGACGAGCAATTTGGCAAAGGAATTTTGGGATCACGTGTGAAAGTAATCAGCCGTGAGCAGTTGGAACAAGGTCACTTGTATATTTTACACAACATGGACGAAGTGAACGTTTATATCGAGGAACATACCAATTTCATCAAGAGACAATATGCTCGATCCAATACAATGTGGCTTGCTAGAGAGCATAACAAGACATTTATTAAGTGGTTTGAAAATAAAGTCTTACATCAACTATCTCAAACACCAGATGATATTACTGAAACTATCAAATGCCTTGCCTTTAAACCAAAATTGACTGTTATGTCTTATGAAAGGTATGACATTAATGGATTCACATATTACACAAAGCGCCAAGATGATAAGAGTGTCGTCCAAAACAGTGGGGTCACCCTTCAAGCATCGACTATGTTTTTTGCAAGTGCAAAGGATAAGAGTCCACATGAAGCTAAAATGTCATATTACGGTGTCATTGAAGACATATGGGAGTTTGACTACATAGATTTCAGAATTCCGCTCTTCAAATGTAATTGGGTTGATAACACCAAAGGAATTATAGTGGATGAATTGGGTTTCACTTTAGTGAACTTTGAAAAGATTGGCGAGAAGGATGAACCATTCATATTGGCATCACATGTGAAACAAGTATTTTATATCGATGATCCTGCAAATGATAAATGGTCAGTTGTTCTTCATGGTAAAAGACAGTTCATTGAAGATCCTATAGATGAAGAACTGTACTATGATAAGTATGATGACTCCAGTCCATTCTCAGTTGGGTTGCCAATACCAGCAAATATTGAAGCTAATGATGACTTGTATGTGCGTGGAGATCACAATGAAGGATTGTTAATTGATAAAAAATCGCAATATTAGAGGCATGTTTATATTTTTTATATGTTTTATTTTTCTGAATGTGAACTTTACAATGTGAATGTGAACTTTACAATGTGAATTTTACAATGTGAATTACTTTATAATGTGAACTTTACAATGTGAATTACTTTACAATGTGAATGTGAACTTTACAATGTGAGCTTTACAATGTGAACTTTACAATGTGAATGTGAACTTTACAATGTGAATTTTACAATCTTAATTACTTTATAATGTGAACTTTACAATGTGAATTACTTTACAATGTGAATGTGAACTTTACAATGTGAGCTTTACAATTTTAATTACTTTACAATGTGAACTTTACAATGTGAATGTGAATTTTCAGATGGCTGAGCATTCTCCTGATGACCGTGTTGATGATTACCATGAGGGTGAGGACATCAATGCTCCGCCTTACAATGTAAGTTTTAAAAATATATCATATATTTATATCTATATGTCCATTTACAGTTATATCTTGTAAATGTGTTTATTTTGTCAAATTTTAGGTTGATGATGCACATGTACCATCTGAAGCACTTGAGGCACTTGATCAGCAACACCAAAAAGTTGACAAGAGAAGGGGCATCACTATGATGAAGAAGTTAATAGCGCAAAAGGGCAATGGACCCAAACTTGTTGTGGATTTTGATAATGCAGGAAATGCATCTGGTGTGAATCGCAATTCATTTGTTTCATATATTGGGTATGTTACTCGTAGCGATTGCGGTTGTAAGATAGATTCTTAGCATAAGGTTTCTAAGGAGAAGAAAGACATAATATGGAAGGATTTATGCGTGAGTTATTATTAATTTGCAATTCTATTTTGTAGATTACTAATTTTTTGGATACTAGTGAATAGGAATTCTATTTTGCAGAGTATATTTTAATTGGATGAAATGATACATCGTAAATGCATGATGCAACGTTGTGGGAGAGCCCTAAGGAATTATAGGACAAATCTCACCCAAGAATACATAAAAGAAGCTGACAAGAGGAAGAAGACAGCCACTGAACAGTGGAACTTCCTGGATAAAGAAGAATGGGACACGTTTGTTGCTTCAAGACAAACTGATGAATTCAAGGTATTAGGCATCAGTCGCAATCTCATTAATATATGTTGTATTCACTTATTCAAGATTAACATTTACTGTTACTAACCAAATCATTAATGTGCATACTAACTAGGCCCTCAGTGAGGCACAAAGATCAAGGCGTGCACTGAATGTGCATGACCACACAATGGGTCCAAAGGGGTATGCAGCCATTTGCCAAAGACTACAGTCTGAGGCTACTGCTCAGTCTACTGCTACTCAGGAGTCCTCCACTATAGGTAGCACAACTCTGCCTCGCCATGATGTCTGGATAGCTGGGAGGCAAAATAAGAAGGGAGAAATAAGGAAGCCCGCAACTGCTGAGGCGGCTGCAAAAATGGTAAAATACAACTCTTACAACAATCGTTCAAATATTGATTATTTGTGGTATTTACTTAATTACAAATTTTTGTTTTGGCGATTAGCGAGAGCTGCACGAGCTGAGGAAACAAGGCACGTTCATCCCTGATGGCACAAGGGATGAATTGACAGTTGCTCTGGGTAACCCAGAGCATCCTGGACGTGTTAGGGCTGCAGGCGCTGGTGTGGGCATCAAAGCTTTTTTTGGGCCATCCCAACGCAAACATGTCCCAAAAGCGGGACTTTCACAAGAGGAGGTAACATATTCTTTCTTTATAATGTTACTGTAAAAGAGAATTCAATAATTAGAAGCTAACGTTTCTTTTATCCATGTATAGGTAGATAAGCTAGTTGATAGGAAACTAGAAGAAGCAATGAAAAAGTGGCAGGCATCTCAGACTGCCACTTACCAGACAGTACCTATGGCGTCTCGCACTACTCCTACTGTAGAGCTTGGGAGTAATCCTGTAGACCCACCACCTAGCACATCCGCTGTAAGTATTTTTATGACATAGTAACTAGTTTTTAAATTCAAGATGATATGTTTTCAAGATGATATGTATATAACATTCTTTACACAAAAATTTGTAGGGGTTGAAGCCATGCCGTCTAAAAGTTAATTAATATGTCATTGCAGAGGCGTCGGCTTACCCATCCCTACCAGGGGAAATGTTTCACGAGTCTCCATTACCAGCTGGTTGGATTTGTGTGAGCCCGATACATATATTCCCCAAATGGATGGATCTTCCATTGCCATATGCCCACCCAGATTGTGAAACGCTTGGTGAGGCAGAAGGCGGAGTGATATTGTGGCTAAAAGCGGATGTCCTCTTTACTGAAATTGTATGGTAAATTTACATTATGTTAAATTGCTAGTGTGTGTATATGATGTCAGTTGATCTGAAATTATTATATATATATACAGGTTAAAAAGAAGACACCCACAACATCTAGGCCTCCACTTCCACCTCCTACATTACCCAGTTGGGTTCCACAGGACCTAACTGTCCCGTTAGGTCCTAACTGTAGGGGTATGACAATATGGTTAGGCGAACATGATATAAATTGCCCTATAATTGTTTCTATAGATGCAGATGCTGCAGGTCAATCATACGAAAGCAAACTATTTATACAAGATATTTTGGAGTTTTTTCGATATGATTGGCTGAATACATCTGTGATAGAGCTATGGATAAGGTGAGATCTTCTTTATACATCCATATACCTTGTGTAGGATCTGGTGATCTAGTTTCTTATTTATTAATGCATACGTAATACATGTTTTGCAGCTACTTAGACAAGATATGTGCAGATTTTGTATTCGAACATGTAGGATTTTTGATTCCATCTTTGATTAGTCTAGTAGCCAAAGACCCTCCGTCAGTTCAACAATACTACTATGAGGCTTTTTCAATTTTTGCTCAAAAAAAGAAGACAATGATAATGGCTCCATTCAATGTAGAGTAAGTTTACTTTGCTTATTATAATTTGGACTTAAGAAAATTACATTTTTATTGTGGATTTTGAGTTATTAATTTTTAACTTTTTTACCTCTAGTGGTATGCATTGGGAGTTACTGGTTATTGTCCCTGAGACGTTCACTGTCTATTATCTAGATCCTAAGGGGAGTAAATTGAATACAAAATATGGACACATAATGAAAATGGCATTATTCCGGTGAGAAATATTTCATTTTCATATCCGTTAACATATGTTATTATATTACTATTTAATTATGCAATGTACTATGTTACATTAACATGTAGGGGTTTTGATGAGTTCAAAAAGGCTGGAGGAAAGGTCCCCACGAAAAAGAACCAGCCAATAATTTGGAAGAACATGAAAGTAAGTTCCTGACTGCAATATATGTATATATTATTTATGTGAACAATGCTTAATTAGTTGTATTTTTTAATATTTTGTATGTTTGAATTTATAGTGTGCTACACAAGACAACGGATGGGCATGTGGATACTATGTGATGCGATTTATGCACATGATTATCAAATATGCCGCAATGGACATCGATTGTATTGATGAGGTATTATATAGTCTCATTAGATATATAATATGAAATATATCAATCTTATTTATAGCTCATTAATTATATATATACATCATTCTCTTTACAGGTGTTTAAAACTGACCACACTATAGGAACGACCTTACCAGATGTACATGCTCCCTATACGACGGGAGAATTAAATGAAGTAAGAGAAGAATGGGCAACAACCATACAAGTAGTGGGGGATTTAAGATATAATTGGGATGTTGATAGCGAATAATGACTAAAGAATGATATTTTGTAAATGAATTTCTGAATTATAATATATGTGAATGTTTCTACATGTCTGGATGTTTCTACATGTGTCTGAGTGAAAATGAATAAAACTGTTGGTTGCTATATGAATGTTTCTATATGTGTGAATGTGAAAATGAATGGAACTACAGATTGCTAGCTACATGAATGTTTTTAAATGTATGCAAATCAAATGGAACTGCAGGTTGCATTGCTAAATGTGTGAATATTTTTGTTGTTAATTTTGTAGGTTTGTGGCCTGTTGTTGGCTGATATCAATGGATGTCGTAAAACCTGCAGTTCATAACTGAACTGTAGGTTTCTCATCCTGCGACCAGCCATACAGCAGGTCTGCAGACTGACAGAAAAAAAATAGGCGTCAGTTATTTGTATAAAACCGACACACATAGTTACAGTGTCAGTTTTATATAAATAACCGACGTCTATTTCCTGTGGCGCGAAGGCATATGGCGTCAGTTTCTTATCTAATAACCGATGCTGATAGTGCCCAAGATGGCACCCTTCTGTGGCGCGAAGGTATATGGCATCGGTTTCTTATCTAATAACCGACGCCTATAGTGCCCAAGATGGCGCCCTTTCTGTGGCGTGAAGGTATATGGCGTCAGTTTCTTATCTAATAACCGACGCCTATAGTGCCCAAGATGGCGCCCTTTATGTGGCGCGAAGGTATATGGCGTCAGTTTCTTATCTAATAACCGACGCCTATAGTGCCCTGCTGGCGTGTTTTTGGTGGCACGCGAAGGGTTATGGCATCGGTTTTTGAACCGACGCGTAACGGCTGGGCTTTTAGCGTCGCCCACATAGGTGTCGCTTAGAAACCGACACTAAAGGCCTTAAATAACCGACACTAAAGGTCAGTTATGTACTAGTAAAATTCTCAGAAGAGAGAGATTGTGTATGCTATCAAGAGAGAGATGAAATAGGTTTATTGTTCAATAAGAATAATGGGTGATGTAAACATACCTTGACTTGATAATAAGTCAGAGATCAAGTCCTAATCCTTCAAGTCTAAAGTCAACTCAACCTTCATATAATATTTGATCCATCTAATAGGGTTTGGGGACATATTTCGATGAAACCCTAGAAATCTAAATCTATCAATAAAACCCTAGGCCGACTCATTTTAAAGACCTAACATTGATGTTGGTGCTTCTTAATGATATTTGACTCAAAATCACATCTTTATTAATCATGACATTAGTTTTAGTTAATAATAAGATCATAAGCGAAAGAAAAACCCTAAAACTCAAATCTTCAATAAAAACCTAAATTTATGCATGATCGCATCTCAGAGAGTAAGTTTAGGGTTACTAATCATGGATTTGATCCAAGATTTAATTTTTATCCATTAAAATCTTCCTTCAATTATTATTAAGTGAACATGGATTACTAAACCCTAAAAATTATATTTTTAAAACTTTGAAATAAAGTGATGAAATCTGGATCAAAAGATAGAGGATACAATCCAACAAGTATTTTTGCATAATTTTTGGATAAATAGAGAGAGAGAGAGAGTTATGAGTTTTTGGAAAATTTGACCAATCAAAAAATTAGACTAAATACACTTAGGCAAAACAATATCCGATCAGTAATATTGGGCCCACCGAGGTGGCCCATTATTGGTGGCCATCTCGCCTTATCAACGTCTAGCAGGACAATCGACCAAGGAATCAAAATGAGGGCAAAAATACCTAACTGCCCCTAGTGAGAAAAAAGAAATGAGAGGAGTAGTGAGGGCTAGAGTTGAGAAAAAAACATGGACTATCTTTCCCTCTCTGCTCATGCACCTTGGATACAACTCTAGACAGAGAAGCTTGGCCAGAAATTGGGGAAATCTGAAGGAACATCTCTGAGACTAGAACAACTCATCAAAAACCAAGACAAGGGATGTTAGAAGCTTACCCTTGGTTCAATTTAATTGTAGGTCGTATTAGTTTCTGATGGTGAGGGTTGTTGCTGTGAGAAGAAAATCGGATTGGCAACAACAAGAGGCAACAATTTGGATGCAATTCATGTGAGAAAAATATTATGCTAGTACCAACAGAGGTCAAAGGATGGCCAGATATATATAGGTTTAGGTGCAAGGGTTTTTGGGAGTAGATGGTTCGAGAGGCTCCGATAGAGAATTAGGCAAAACTTAAATAAGGAAAAGTAGAGTGCAAATTATGGCTCGTCTTGTGAGGGATTCACTCACGAACTCAAAGCACCAAGAATGTTCAAGAAAGATCAAAAGTTGAGCGAGATATTGATGAAAAATACACAACTAGACTGGAAGTACTGTTCACACACATGAGACTTTTCCTACCCGAGGTAGGCGAGGTAGGAGATAGGGTCTCCACTGTTCAATGGAGATCTAACAACCTATGATCCGTGCAAAAATAGAGGGGCACGTGACATGGAAACTTTAGGTGATAAATGAATGTTATGTGTGACATTATTAAATTCGGAGATCTTATCAAAATAGGAAATTAGTTAAAGTGAGATTGACCAATTATTCCTTTCTTTACCGTTTAAATTGTGTGAGTAAACAAAGTCCAAAGAAGTGCAAATTTGCATCTAGGCCAATTAAGACATGTAGATTCCAATTTTGGAATTAGATTTCACTTTTGAAGAGATTTTATATTTTATTTAATTATTTTAGATTATAACATATATTCACTTTCTTTTATGAATTTAGGCATCTAGAAACTCTAAAAAAATGAAACTTTTCCTACAAGCAAACCTAAATATGAGGAACACAGTTCTATGATTAATTTTCCCTTCCGGAGTTATTTAACATGTTATTTAATATTTTGGGCTTAAAAGTACATTCTCTCTCCTAAACTATATTAAACTAGATGAAAATTTACATATAGGCTAAACTTGGTATGTGGAATTTGAATTTGAGGTTTAATTCCACTTTTGAAAACTTTTATTATTTTATTTTACACTTTTGAGCCACATCCTATTTTCTTTTCCAAAAAGAATTAAAATAGTAGTTATTATTGAGCAAATAATGTGAAACTTGTCTCCCAAGGCATTTGGGACCCAAAGAACACATTTTTACTATTATATTTTTATTTTGAGATTTTCTTTTATGAGTTATGGCACAATTAGAAATTTGGACATATTACTATTATGTTTATCAAAACATTGTACCTTTATTATAAACATTCACTCAATTGGGTCTTATTATCTTCAATACATTTTTCAAAGAGTTATATATAATTTTATGCACAAAATTCTACATTTTAATCATTTTACACATTATGTCCATTATTTCCTTATTTATTTAAATTATATGACAATTTTGATATTTATGGACATGAAATTACCAATTGTTACACCAAAGCATATTACTCATTTTTATTTAGGCATAATGTAACATATTTTATGATTTTATTTACATGTTGGCACATAATTAAGTTATCATCTAAATGTGTGTTAATTTTTATCCTTGTTTGGGTCATATCTATGAAACCAATAATGCTAGATTTCTAATAATGGAATAGGGTAAGATTCTAAGTTCTGGTTTGTTGCAATAGACATGGTGGTTGATGTAGAGAAGCGAGTGACTATTATCCCTTCAATCCTAAGTAAGCTTTATTGGTGTCTTGATGTTGCAAAAGATTCTGGAAAATGGTGGGTCCTTTCCAAGAGTTGCAACTATACTTTGGGTCGCAATTGGGTTCTTGTGTCTTTGTTGTTGACTATAATATGATGACTAGCCTTGAAAAAAATTATCATACTAGTTGAGATATTTTGAATATGCCCTTCTAAAAGAGAGGTGAGATAGTCACATGGTTGGAGAATCTTGAAGACGAACAGTTAGATGTAGATGGATGCCATGAGGGATTGATACATCCTTGAACTATATCTCTTTGTCAAGTTTTGATAATCTTGTCATTTAGTCAGATTTGGGAGCTATCAAGCATATTTCATTATTACAATATTATGCCAGTTTGGGAGAAATTAGTTGTGTATCAGGTGGAACAAATTTTGCACTACTATACACAAGATGTTGAAGAAGGTGATCATCATTTGTCAGCCAAGTTAGCAGATATGTGTAATAACTATAAGATCATGGTACTATAAGAATTCCCTATTGGTTGGAGTTGCACATCAGAGTATCTACATCAACCTGAAGTGTTTGAGTGTGTACAAGTGACTTGAAAGCCCGATGGGGATCTCATAGATGAAGAAACTAGTGTATGAGGAGCAGAATATTAGATATATTTGTATCATGTTCTTTTTTTTTGGTTGGTTGATTAGGGTGGAAGTGGCTGATTTTATAAGACTGTAGATTACATATTGCATGTTAGTCTCTTTTTTTAGATTTATCATTACAAAACATGTTTCAAATTCTATACCTTTTTATTGTTATTATATAGATGTAGTATTTTAGCCTTCAAGCCTTCAAAAATTGCAATACAACATAAGAATCATTCTTTTATCTTGAGCATTGGGGCTCCAAGTCCCAATTATTTCAAAGGATGTTATTGTTTTAGTTCCCTTTCTGAATATGTTTACTTGGTTTAGTCAGATGAATGGAAATATGTGTAATTGTGATGAACTTATGGTGGAAAGGAATGTCTATTGAATGGAAGTGGATGGTCACTTTATACATTAGGAACTCCCTTTCCTATCATCGCTAGTGAACCAGTCAACATGTCAAGCGAATTTATGCAATGCCATAACCTCTCTGAGTTACTAATAGGTATTTATTCCTCATAAGATGTTCCTATGGGGATCACTTAGTCAAGTAAATAAGAAAAACTTGGTGCCCCACTGAATTTGTATAACGTAACTTGTCAAACAACAAAGATCAAATTCTTCCTTTTTTAATAGACAATTTGTCAGAACACATATAAATTTGGTCCAGTAGCAAAAGGACCATGGGATGTTGGTGCTTAAGGCCTTAGTATGAAGGCTTTTGTGCCTCACTGGTCTTTGATGGCACATATGATCATTTTGTAATCATGGGAACTTTGTCATATGCACATATCACCTTGGCTAAATTACAAATGAACCTTGGGACATTGGTGCTCAATAGGATGGAAGCTTCTACACTCACTGGTCTTTGACAACAAGTCTAATCAACTATTGAGCTCAAGCAATTTATCACAAGCACATATTAGAGTTCAACAATAGTATTGATGTAGGGACCACGAAAACAATATGGCCCTATACTAACATTCATAAATGTTGGTATAGGCTCATAAATGATGGTATAGGTTATACCAGCAACCAAGAAATGTTGGCTATACTGATGTCAGCATAGACATTTACCAACATTTTCTTAGTCTATACCAATATCTCTGAGTGCTGGTGTAAGTATGTCAGGTTAGCACATATGAGTGGTTATGACTTCTGTACCGACACTTTTGCAGTTCAGAACAAATTACATGGTTGTCGGCATATGTACTATTGACATCAATAATAACTAACTTTTGACATATATGCCAGCATTGAGAAGCCACCGGTATTGATGGTATAACCACCCACAAATAAATGTTTGAAGAAATGACACAAAATATATACCACCTTATCAAGCCTGTCGATATAGAGTGCTTTAGTGCAAAGTGAGAAATATATCCTCTCTCTTTACACTGCTTGTATAGGTAGGTTATAGAAATTCCAATGTATTATTTGATTTGCTGTATAAAATTCACAAAAATATCTTAAGACCATACAAACCACATTCAAGTTTATACTAAAAGCTAAACATTGACATGGCAAGTATTTTTCCTTCTAGAACTCATAGCATGCAAATTATACAAATAGAACCTTAAATATGATTCTTGAGATGAAGCAAATGACCATATATTTTTCATATTTAAAAAAGTTTCAACAACATAGGCACATCCATAAATTTATTTGAAGATACATGAATACAAGAAATTCATGAGGCACTTCCTTCAAATATTTCATCAAAACTAAAAAAGAACTTGATTCGTTTTGTTTGTGATTGGTTTTTTCTTGCTTCATTTTTATCCATGGATGATTGGATTTCCTTGCATAATGAAAATCATGCATTAGAAAAATTCGTTTCTAGTGAATAAAAAACATATGAAATTATGTGTAGTTGAGAAAATTAAAAAAATTAGTTGACATTCAAAACCATATCACATTTAACAACATTTCTAGATTTTTAGAATAATACTATATCTAGAAAGAATTCAGCCTCATTTTACGAATTTTGGATGATTCTATTCAATGAAAAATTATTGTGCAACAATATGCTATAATCAGTAAAAATATGAGTGTTTGTTTAAATTTGTATGGTTCAAAATATGAAACTTATTGGAATATGTTAGATGGAGTCACATATATGTTATTGTCATTGTGAATATGCTCTCCTTCAAGTCTCCGAAGTCTATAATCAAGAAGTTCAAACTTCTCCTGAAATTCTTGATTTTAAAAACAAAAATTCTCTTCACGTACAAGAGCATCTTACAATTGTGGTTAAGCTCTAATTCACTAAATGTTGGATTCTTCCTCTAAGTATTAGCTCTCGTGGCACCAAGACCCCATGAGAGAATTCTACCATTTTTTCCAAGAAGAACTTGTGAAAGTATATCATGCAGACCATTATCTTCAATAACAAATTTTGAACTAACATCATGAGTTTGAACCTCATATATTTACGATAACATATGATAAGAACATTCATTACTACGCTCTAATATCATATAGGCTTAAAAATGCAATATAAAATTATACAAGGATTAGTGTTGCTTGGGTTATATGTGTTCAATCCTTGTGACAATGAGTCATTCTCCAAAGCTCATATCTCTAAGGCCTCTTTCCATTTCTTCTTAAAGTCTAAGAAAATAATATAGCAGTTTAAGTAATATATATCAAATATGTCAATAATGAATATATGAATAAATAATGATGGTTACCTCCTCATGTATTCTTATTGTATTGTCCTTTGAACCACAAGTTGTGTTAAATGATTGCTTACTCCTAAAAATTTACTCCTCTTCCACAACAACTTGATAAAATAAAATTCAAGGATTTTAATTACTAGTATTTCATTTATGATGCTATCTAAAACATTAATTGTTTACCCTCCTTCTAGTGAAAACCAAAAATCTACAAGGACATCTCGTTGGCATGGATCCACTCTGTCATCACGCGTAATTGCATGGCATTTTTCCTTATCTGGATATTATGGGTCAAAATATATTATGTTATCTTTGGTAAAAAAAATCTAAGCTCAAGACAAGTAGCCACTAAATTTCAATTCTAGATCCAATACCACTATAATAGTTTTATGATTTCACATCTACTTTTTCTTTCCGTTGAATTCTTGTCATATATAGACTCAAAAGTTTTAACAATAGTATAGATCAAATATAGATAAGTTGAGAGTGTCACTAATCACAATACATTAGGATAAAACATATAAAAATCCATAGTCCCGGTTAATGAAAAAAACAATGACTACGTGATTACAATGGATGTCCAAATATTTGCTTATATATAGATATGGTTTCAACTATATGTTTTTTAAACTCATCTATCAAAGTATGCATATTCACAAGTTGATGGTTTAGTGAGCTAACTAACTCCAATATTATTCGTCTATAATTTTTATAAAAGAAATTTCTTTACATATTTTAAATTTATTTTTATGATAGTAGTGAATAAAATATAGCACGAAAATCAGCCTTGAATTTAATCAAAATTATGTCCATAGTGGTTTGAGTACGGGTTTTCATTTACTATTGGTACTTTACAATAGAACCAATACAATAATAGTTTTACTTTTCAAGTTTGGCCATATAGTAAAGCCATTTATTCTGGTTCCACAATACATACCTATATGAGATTATATGAGATTGAAGCCAAATGCAGAATCACAATTGTTACTACTCCGGACAATATAAGATCTAATCCACATCACCCAGCCAACATCTATAGAAAAAATTATACATGATTAAATCATCACATACCATCTTTAAAAAAAAATTGGATGTCTACAAAGTACAAAATGAACATGTCAAACAATACGTTTACCGGTGACCTCTAGCAAAAGAATACCAATATAAAGACCTAGAGACCACTTGGATTCCTACAAATACATAAACATTATGTTAAACCTTCTAATCAGGAACAATAAAATATTCTCGAGATTAACATACAAGTATGACTTTTTGACATGTGTACCGATTGGCATTGGAATCTTGTACATCGCTTCACGTTTTGCCTACCGTGAATACTCTCCGCATAGCCAACAAAATGAATTTTATATATCATCTACTAGTATTAAACATCGTGCAAAGAGATTTTAATCGTCACCGTGTAATCAAAGGAACAAGGATTTGCTACTCATGTATTAATCAAGAGCACGATACTCCTTTTTTGGATTTCGTACACATGTACAGATAAATTAAAAGCATTAGTTTTGATCAAAAGCAGACCACACGCGGCACCATTGGAAAAGGGGCAGTTTGCTGTCGTAATCAGATATAAAAAAAATCCATTTGCGGCGCAGCGACAACAAAAAGTTCACGTAGCTTCATAGGACAACATTGTTTAACGAACACCAATAGTTTTCTCATCCTAGTCAGCGGATTAGAGTGTAGATGAGTTGGCTTGCAATAAAAAGTAAGAACACGGACACCTTGATTAGGTTGAGTCTTTGAGCTAGTATCAACACTGCGGAGGCTTGACGACTATGCGGCTGCACGGCTGCAGGAGATTTGACTATGGCCAATTTGTTATTAGACAGGGGCGTAGCCAAGGAGCTGTCGAGGCTTCATCCTCCCACTTCAACTTAAATTCATATATATCAACTATAATATAAATACATTTAGAGAACAGAACATACAATAAATTAGATCTGTGTATGTCACATGTATAGAAATTGTGGTTAGCCGGACTGGTATGTCTTTCTAGTTTTGCATGAGTGGTTGCAATTTTTTCATTCCAGACCTTTATTCCGTTAGATCATAGTATTATATTTCTTATGCATCACACAATAACATATTTGTTTCGTAGTGTAGCTGGTTAACTTTTGTTGCTGCATTTCAGTTAGCCGAGTTCGATTCTTAGTGACCATAACATTTTTGTCCCAAAAAAATAGAGTATCTTCAGATAATCTAGTTTTGCATGAAGTTGTTCTCCAACTTTCCAATTACTTAGTTCCATATTTACATATAGGAAAAACTTTTCTTGTAACCTTTGAGTCTTACCACAACTCCTATTTATGATCCTTAGTCATTTCCTCAAGGTATCTAGGGTGTCGATATTTTTGGAGTTATCTCATCCTTATGCATCTAGAGAGTGCCTCTCACATTTACCCCTTAGGCCACATGGACTCATGAAGGTGGACAACCTCTTAACCCATGGGCCTCCAGCAAACATAGTCATCACCTCCCAACCCTATGATCTCGTGCATTCAAGGAACAATCAACTCCTACTCCCATCAGTATCATCCCTTCTTGACCGTAGGATTGACTTAGGGTTCCATCGTTACTTCATTTTATTTTATCACACATTTTTCTCGTGGTTCCTTTGATAATATCCAAGCACATTGTATCCTTTAGAACTCTCACCCGAATTTCTTTCATCTCTCATGGATCTCATAGTTTTCCTTATGTCTCTTCATGGGAATCATGGTGGCCTACCCATCCGGGCCTAGCCCCATTCTACTAGTCACTTCCATAGTGACTTTTCTTCATGTCCCTTAGAGATGGTCTTACTTGGGTCTAATAATCATACTCAATCTATGTGCTTTTGTGCTCCATTCACTTAGTATCTCAAGTTTTAAATGACATTTAATGTTGCTTCCATTCTTAAACTAAGTTTAGAACTCACTCCTTTCATAAGGGTCTTTTCGAGGACAAGATAGAACTAACACTTGGCAGTGCCAAGGTTCACAAAACATATTTGAATCCAAAGTGAATATCATCACACGTAGGCATATTTTTATTCCACCCATGCACGTGTCTAGTAAGTAGATAACTTATTAAACCATTTCTAAGTTTTTCACCATATCCATCCATCATCTCCCAAGGTTGAACCAGTTTCATATGTACATACTACATCATAGTAGTGCTAGACCAACTTGTGTGAGTAGATCATCAAACATATATCTCAGTCCAAGTGGGGTTTCCTTTAACCGAAAACTTGAGGGGGGTGCCATGCTTATTCCCTATGAAATCACCCAACCTCGTGAGCGTTATATGCACCAGATACCACCATTTCCCTCTTTGGTCTAGGAACCTCAGATTTACTTCCTTAGCATTGGTCATCTAAACTGCATGACTTAGTCACTTAAGCATGTATCGGGCCAAACCATGCTATGGCATTTTCTTTTCAACATTCTCTTGCATGTAAACAATCCTTAGAGTCCTACACAAGGGCTACCAATCTGAGTCTGAGGCTTCACATCATATTACCACTCGTCATGATCTTGAGACTCTCTTTCCTTCACCTAGATGGTGGGTACTCATGTCATCTACACACCTGTATAAGAAGCCTCTTTCTCTTTTCTAGAGTTTGGTCCTTCCAAAGACATCTAGGGTACAACAAGCCTCTAAGGATCATGCATGAAGCAACTCAACTCAACCACTCAGGGGTAGTCTAGTTTAGGACCTATCATACAAATTCCTCTTGTTATTTCTCATATTTTGGAATCTAGGTTTCCATTCTTCTCTTTTTGGGTCTCACTCTCTCTTGAGTTAACCCTATAATCAGTCCAAGCACTAGAGATACCCTCTTGGTAGACAAGGTTGAGGTTCTTAAGATTCACATGTTATTCTCGCCTGGCATAGCTTACATGATAAAGCATACTATTAAATATTATGTCCAACTAAGGACATCATAAACCATATTATTACATAACATGAAGCTCCTCATTCATTTCCTTTAGTATGCCTATCTCATAATCCAACTATAATTACCCCTATGGCTTAGAACTAATCCCACTGCCAGCCTTGATGTCGCTCACTTCCATGTAGGTGTAGGCCTATCTCATACTCATATTTGAGTGGGCACACACTTGTTAGGGTTCCTACCTGTAGGAGTTTAAACTTTTTGGTCACGAATAACCTTTCAATTTAGGGTGTTATTTCTCTCATAGATCTTTTATCCTTTTTAGGGATGACCCACCCTAGGTCGGGTTACTAAAACCAAAAGTTTGCACTAGGGGTCCTACAACCACTTATTGTCTATGTTTCACCTGTATATCTATGTGTTTCACGTGTACCATGCATGCCTAACCTATGTACTTGCATGCATGGACAAACTTAGGCATCCAACTTATTGGGTTCTCTCTTACTCTATCCACTACTTACTATTTATTAGGATGGCACTATTATTTTCCTTCTACCCTTCTCATATTCCAGGATTAGGGCTTTTGGTTTAGGTTAGGGTCTACAAATTGTACCTTAGGCTTTTTTGATTCTCTTATCCTATGAAGGTTGTTTCCCAAACTGACCCTAGTTCCATCTAGGGTTTACATTTATAAGGGAGAAACCTATTAAACATTTTTTCTTTATCATTATGTCCACTTTTATTTTTTGGCAGAGGATGCCTTAATCCCTAAAATCCATAACCCTAGTACTCATAAGGGATAAAGAGACAAGATACATATACCTAGAGTTTAGGGAGCAAAGAGGGTAGAGAAGTGAAGAAATTAGATGAGAAGTCCTAGATGCATGTTATTTCGAGTAAAGACCTTTGACTTTGTCCAGGAAGGAAGAACGAGTCTGTGAGTCCTCGTAAGATGACTAGCGGTGTAGAGAAAAATATTGCCAACCCCTAGATTGTGGTCCTTTCTGGACACCATTATCTTTAGAAAACACTATAATAATTCCCTTGGGGCTCCACAAAACTTTTTAAAATTTAATAATCATTAGAGGTTAAATGGTAACCCTGCTCTGATACCAAATGTAACGACCCTTCCCCCTATTATCCCTTATTCAGGCAGATTGAGAGGGCAATGGCCATTACTTTCATATAGGATCACAAGTTTAGCAATTAACCAAAGATAATTAGTAAACTTCTGCTAAACAGGAATAAGTTTGTACAAGATGAGATATAAATTTTCCAACATGGTTACAAAATATGGATTTCTAAAGTTTACCATATGAAATACAACCATATAACTATATCCTCCAGGAACTACATTAAATTTCTTTGTTTGATGCCTTCTTTGTTGAGTGTCCATATTTCATCATATTTGCAGAATAATGGAAGATTGTCCTAAAAAGCCGACAAACAAAACGTTGGCCAGTATAACAAGTTATACTGGTATGTGGGGAAAATGAAATATTGCATATAGTGTAACAATATAATCACAACAATTATTGTCAGGAACAAAATTATTATTTTCTTCATATCTCCTTGACCCATTTTTACTCAACCTATGGGATAACCTATTCAGGGTCTTGTCCCTGCAGTGGACGAAAAGGCCACCTTCTTAATTTGGAGCCCAGGTTCTATGTTGGTCTTCCAAATCTGGGGCCTGACCCCATATGACCTTCCTAATCTGGGACCTGGTTTGATTTCATGTGACCTTCCCAATCTAGGGCCTGGTCATACCTTATATGACTTTCCCAATTTGGGGCATGGTCTTTGGTCATAGCCATGACTTTTCATCTCCTTCCATTCAAACCTCCAGAGTTGGTATGATGCGTTCGAGCGAGTTATAAGCATACTTTGTCATAGACATAGTCACTTTATAGATTGTAAGAAATGAAATTCATCCAAGCATTTAATTTTAAGAAATCGGTAAAACGTCAGAAATTTTTGGGAAACTAGAACGATTAGTCATAGGTGTAACGACATACCTTGATTAGGTGTTCTTTATGTCCAAGCAAGAGCAATCAAACAAGCAACCAAGCAAATTTACCTTGAAAGTTAATGCAATTCACCCATTGATTATTATTATTATTGTCCAAATCATCATTAAGACTGACTTGGGTCTCAAGTTAGGGTTTCTAGGTCAACATTAGGGTTTGATTAGGGTTTTGGTTTCCCAAATCCTAATTTCCACTTTTTATGCCCATTAGATTTACAAATCCTAATTCATCATTAGTTACACCTTATATTTCAAGGAAACCCTAATTTATCAAATTATGGGTTACTAAGATCATATAACTTTCAAGTTTCTCTTTTTATTCATAAAAAAATCAATCTTTGATTATCAAAATCAATGAACATAATATAATCATCAAATCTCAAAATTTAGGGTTCTAGTTCATTTAACACATTAAAGATGCTATCTTTAGGAACTTTTCGAACTAGAAACATATTTCAGTCCTTACTATATTTTTATTGCATTCCTTACATTCTTCTGATCAATTTTCATATATAACTCATTGCAATCTGAGTTATCAATAATTAATTATGATTATTCCAAATTACTTACCTTTGGACCAATAAGATATTGCCACATCAGCAATTCGACCCCTTTTTTCCTTTTCCATGCGGATTATGGCTCCGCAAATTAGGTTCCACCATGTGAGCGAATTGCTCCACACGGATTGATGCCTACTCGATGTGGAAATAATCTTTTACCCTCCCGTCCTTGGGCTCGGCTGTCGCAAGCCTTGGTGGTAGGAGGGCCATTATGCATGTCATCATCTTCAACCTACTCCCTGTTTTGCTCCAGATCATAATAGCGTCCAAGGGGGGTCAATGCTGAGAGTTGATTCCTCATTTCTGGATCCAAGGGAGGCAGGCGATCATGTCGACTTCTTTGCCTCCTCTCACTCGACTTGTAGGTGGCTGCCAATTAGCTAGAGTAATGAGAAGCAGAGAGCGGGAGAGTGGTTTGTATTCACAGTAGGTCAGAGGAAAACCAAGGAGAAGGAGATAGGGTGTGATCGAATTGGAGGTAGAGATGCGAACCTTGGGTCACATAGAACTTTGTGGTCAATTTTGTGATCTCGAAGGTGGGTTATTTCCCCTTTTACAGGTGGGGCTCCATAAGGTTGGACGCCGACCTGTTCTTTCATTAGGGAAAACATTAATGGTTACCAAAGAAGGGATATTTGGGATTGTTCTACCCCGAATCACCTCTTGGTTTGAATGAACACCCTTCTATTCTCTCTCCTAGATTGGGGAAAGAGAGGGGTGCGGAAGGGGAGAGAAAGTTATTATCCACGTTGTTTCCTTTTGGGTCAGAGGTAGGTGAAGAAGGCACTGCCATTGGATCTTTGATCTGACTGTCTCAGTTGCATGCACCAATAAAAAGAATGTTAAAGGATTTCTAATATACATCAAAATTGTGACATTCAATGATATTCCATTTACTTTAGGAATTTTTATAAAATCCACATCTTTCAAACTATACATCCTTTTGATCCCAAATTTTAAGGGAAGTCTTTAGTAACTTAATGCACTCATATGCAAAGATTGGAACCAAAATTCGAAGGAAAAAGGGAATTTTCTTCATATGCAAGTCTTCTTCAATTTTATGCATTTAAAACATCAAAATTAACCCTTTTCTCTTTCTTTCCTTTCTATTTTCTTTATTTTGATTTTTTTCTTATTAGAAACCATGTGGAACCAAAAACTAATTATTAGTGTCCATCCATACCACTTTGTAGAGAATTCTACACAATTCTCATATATGCACACAATTATCATCTATTCCTTTTTCTTTTTACTTATTATGGGATTTTTTTATTCTTTTTCTCTTTTATCCATCATTGGATTATTAAAATAATATAAACCACGAAATCATGCATCCAACAGAAATTTCAAAGGAATCCATTCTTTAAAAACAAGGTATACAATTTCCATTCAAGTCTCTTTTATTTGCATAATTGTATTTCAATTTATTTAATACAATCAAAATTGAGGTTTTAACAAATGTCTTCACTTGTGGAGCCAAGAGTGCAAGATGGAACTCTCCTTCATCATAACTTGAGCCACTTGAAGAGGATTCTTCCCAAGCTGCATGAGTTGCATCCTTGCTTCTCTTGTCCTTCTTATCCTTCCTCTTGTACTTGACTTCCTGTTTGTAGTCATCCTTCTTCTTGTGGCTTCTCTTGTGACAATCCTTCTAGGACTTTGGGCATTCATTCTTGTAGTACCCCTTTTGCCCAAATTCATAGCACATAGGAGTTGAGGATGAGGAATACTTTCCCTTGAAGTGCTTGCCTTGGAGTAGTTTGCTTCATGATCACTAGGGCCATCATCTTCACTTGAGGATGGTGGAGAGGATTGGCAAGCAAGATATTGTTGGAGAATCATTACCTCCACTTGAGCTTTGAAGGCATTATATTTCATCTTCTTTGATTCCTTCTCCTCTTGCTTGTCATCTTCTTCTTGCTTGTCCAGCCTTGGCTCATGGGCTTGAAGGTTTCCAATGAGCTCCTCGGTGGCTAAGTCTCCATGGCTTCTAACTTCTTCAATTGAAGTCACCTTCAGTTCCCATCTCTTGGGAAGGGACCTTAGTATCTTGGAGTTTATTGTCCCTTTATCCAAGATGTGGCTTGAGGGTACAAGTACATTGATGATGGTGTTGAGCCTGGAGTACATATCAACCACTCTTTTCTTCTGGCCCATCTTGAAGTTCTCAAACAGCCCATTGAGAATGTAGATCTTGGATTCCTTGACTTGTTGTGTGCCTTCATAAGTGATGCACAACTTGTTCCAAATCTCATGGTCTGTGTCCCAATATGAGATTCAGTGGAACTCAAAGGGAGTGAGGGAAACATAGATAATGCTTATCGCCTTGGCATTGATCCGTGCCTTCTTGATTGTAGCTTCATCCCAAGTAGCTACATCACCTGTTGGCTCCTAGTATGGAAGAATCACCACTTTCCACATGTCATAGTTCATCCCTTGAAGGAAGAACTGCATTTGTCATTTCTAATAGAGAAAATTGGTATCGTTGAAGATCGGGAGTCTCATGGGGAAGCTTCCCTCTAGGTTGAGAGAACCAAGCATGTTGTCACCCGTATTCTCATCTTGTGGGAGATGTGTCAGAGAAGACTGTGGCACTGATACCACTTGTTGGATCAGAGGGCTCTAGGGAGGGGGGACTGAATAGAGATAAAACACTTTCACAAAACTTGTTATACCTTCAGGTTACTTCAAGTAAACTCAATTGCAAATAGTGATTTTGATGGCAATTCAAACATACATAGCAAGGATGAGAGAGATTGAAGCAACCAATTGAGCAAGCTATTTTAGAGTGGTTCCACTCTCCAAACTAGGAGAGAGTCAGTCCACTACCTAGAGAGGGCAAGCTCTAGGATTTTTTAAGCTTGTCTACTCCTTATACACCTATAAGAGTTACAACAAATAACCTTACATTTTCAAGACAAGGATACCCAACTTCCCTTTAAGGCTAAGGGATCAACAACCTTACAAACAAGGTCTTACCTATCCAAGAGCTAGTCTTCTACCTCACCAAGGTCTTACCCACTCTTGTAAGCAGTTGGATGCCTTCAACAAGGAGATCCCCTTCTTGCACTGAGTCTTTTGCCTTTAAGTATTTACCCACTCAACTCCTTGGATCTTCTGCCTTGTCCTCCTCCTTCACTCTAAGAAGCTCGAAGCACCTTCTTCTATAGCTCAAAGAAGCATGCACCTCCTCCTTCACTTGGAGAAGCCTTCATCAACATGATTTTAAAGAAAGCGATTGTGAAAGATAAGCTCTGAGAGCTTTGCAAGTGTACAATGAGGCAGCTCTCTCACACAAATCCTATACCATTCATATGAAAGAAATGAAGTGTAATCAAGAGAGAGAAAGGGGCTCAAGTAGACTAAAAGCACTCAATTTTGGTAAGGACCTTGAATAGCATGAACAAGCAAGCTTGGAATGAACTCCAAGGGGTCCTATTTATAGTTGGGGGTGTCCACTAGAGTGTGGGAATACTTGTGAACGTTTTCTAGCCATTTAGAGGGTGCAGCGAACATAATTTTGACTTTTGCAACACTCCAACGATTAGAATCACTTTTTTGTTTTCCATACAGTGCATTCAGTCGAGTTTAAATAAAGATAACTCAACCGATCACACTATGTGATAAAGCCAATTTAAACCACCAGTCGAGTTTGTCCTGGTGGAAACTCGACCGATCCACTTATATTAGTTTTGTTGTATAGAAGGATTGGCCGGATCGGCCAAGTTATGTGATTGTGAAACTTGACCGATCCAATTCATTCTCAAAATCCATTAAAGGTTGGTCGAGTTTGTAACTTGACCGATGAACAAGATGTAATGAATTTTACAAAATGACTTTTAAGTAATCAAACATTCGAATTAAGTGTCCCTGATTTTTTCCCATCTTAGTTATAAGTTATATCATCAATACAGATGATTACAAAAATGTTCTAAGGTGATTTGGAGTGTTTTTCCAAAGTGTTCATTTGCATTGCTTTTGACTTGAACTATAGCAAGCTAGGGCTTGATTCCTTTTCATTTACCTAATGCCTAGAATCAATCTTAAACAAACATATTAGATACATATGAATGGAATGGTTAGGTCATTATCAAAATATGGACAACGTGCAACACTTGGGTCAACAATGTCATGTACACATCCTCATGAAGATTCCCATTAAGGAAAGTGGTTTTAACATCATCTACCAAATCTCATAGTCATAATAAACTGCAATGGAAAGCATGATCCTAATGAACTTAACCATCAAAACTGGTGAAAAAGTTTCATCATAGTCAACACCTTGAACTTTTTTGAAACCTTCTACAACCAATCTACCCTTATAGTTTTATACATTACCGTCCATGTTGGTCTTCTTCTTGAAGACCCACATGCACCCTATGGGTTTTACCCCTTCAGATGAATCCACAAAGTTTCATAACTTGTTGGTGTACATGGATTCCATCTCAGATCTCATGGCCTCAAGCCATTTATTAGACTTTGGCCCCTTAGTAGTCGCTAGGTAGGTTGTTGGCTCATCATCTATGACCAACTCATGCTAGTACATTTCAAGCCTCTAATGTCATTTTTCCTGACGTGGGTTCCAAAGGAAAATCGAAACTACAAACCAAACAACATCGATTCATTAGCATAAACATCACCATTGATCAAGTCTTGTCGATTTATAAAAGACACATGTACCTCTTTTTCTATAATGTCGATTGCATTTTAGAAAACCAATGTTTAAAATAACCCACAAAATATAATTTTTAGGGAAAAATATTTTCCACAAGAAGTTTTTCAGATGAGCTTCAATTTTTTGAGAACCGACGTCAAACACCTTCGTGCAAAATAATTTTTGCCTCCAAAATACCTCTGGTGTCAGTTGTTTATCCAAAAATGTGACATTGATTCTCAGAAATAATCATGAAAAAGGTACAACCAGTGTCATTTTTTGTCAAGAAACTGACGTTAGAGGTTTGGCTTAATGTCCCCGCGAAAAAGTGTTCCCCCAAAATTTCTCTCTAGTATCAGTTTGCCCAGAAAAAATTGATGACTAAGGCCTTACTCATGCCAATTTTTTGTTTGGATAAGGGCCTCTCACATTAGTTTCTTATAGCAAACCGACGTATAAGTCACTAGGTTAGGTGTCAGGTTTTGGTACACAATTGAGGACTCAAGCCTTACTCAGGCTGATTTTTGTGTTCAAATAATTGCCTCTAGCATCGGTTTTACATCAAACTGATGCCTAAGTCACAAGCATAGTTGTCAGTTTTGGCTTGTGAAGTGGCGAATATCTTCTTCATTATCGATTTTGGCTAACAACTGATGGCTACATATAACTTAATAGAGTTTATCTTAGGTGTCAATTTGGGCTTGCCAACCAATGAATCCTCTTAGTTGTCAGTTTTTGCAAACAATCGACGACTATGGATAACTTTATAGCACCCCCACGAAATAGACTTTCCCCCAATCTCTACTGTTGTAATTACCCCCAAGCCTTGATTTCCCCTGCTCTACTGTCGTTGCCTCTCTAGGTGCTCAACCCCACTATCAACATTGCCATTTTTGTAGTCAGTGTTGATTTTCTCACCGCCGTCGCCGCATTGTTGTGCTTGTCGTTGCCATAGTGTTCTGCTTTTCATCGGCGTTGTTGTGGTCGTTGCGTTGTTGTGTCCCTGTCACCACATTGTTGTGCTCGCATCTGTACTTGCCACAATTGCCACTAGAGCTCACCAGAGTTGCTAATCCAACCCCACGATCGTGACCCTTATCTCTTGTTTTCCTATAACAACTGCTCAACCCCACCATCAAGAGGTACATAGAGCTTGCATCCCATGATTTTTTAGCTACATTTTCTGTGTAATTTGATTAAATGTAACTAGGGTTTTAGATAAAACTATTTTTATAATTTGATGAAATGTAGCTAGAGTTTTAATATCTAAATTGATATCAATTGGAGAAATTATACTTGTATAATTCTATTTATAATTGAAATTCATGAATTGAGTGTTTGTATATTTGGTTGCATTATTCAATTTGAATGTTGTATGGATACATAATCATACCTAAGAATTAATTACACTGAATTAATATGAATTAACTTGATTTAGACTAAAATTATTATGTATATACCTAAACTATAACACATAAACCTTAATTTAGACATATATCTTCATTTGTTAGGTTTGTATTTACATTGAATTGATATGAATCATGTATATCTTATTTTGTTAGGTTTGTATTTACATTGAATTGATATGAACCGTAAACCTTAATTTTGGACATATATATGTTGGCCTAGAAACCTGTCTGATTTTATATAGTAAGTGTAAATCTTAGATAGTCCTCAGTTTGGGACTATTTTTGATCATTTAATCTCACCGAGGATGTAAGTGTATAGTGTGTATTCAATTTTCAAGATGTTCCATCAGAGATTCACCATTTTTTCTCTAAGTACATATGCAGGTGGCTATTTGCCCATCTACATAAGTATAGTCAGAGAACTGTAGGGAAATGCTGCCAAAATTTTCTTGAAAACCGAAACACACATTATACACTTACTAGTGAGATTAGGTGTTCAAGAATGGGATAGGTGGTAAACATATTCATTACTAAACTCTAAACCCTAATTTGTAAATTGTAAACCCTCAATTTGAATATGTAAACCCTAGACTGTAATCTGTAAACCCTTATACCTAACTCTAAATGATAAACCCTCACCCTAATCATATAAACCCTAACCCTAATCATTTGAACCCTAAACCCTAATACTTATTTTCTTTTTTATCATAGAATGAACGAATCATGGATGTCCATTCCAAATTGCTGCACCCCAGAGTTTATTACTGGTTTTGATCAGTTTGTAAGATTTGTGGAGGAACATAGGAAATGAACTGGAGATAGTATCTATTGTCATGTAGGAACTACAGTAACAACTTGGTCATCGAAGGTTTCTTCCAAAAGTTCATCCTTACCAAAGGTTACACAAACTGTTCAACGAATCGAATGAGGAAAGGAGTGCCTCTAAACCTATATCAGGGAAGGTTGTTTATGAAAGAGTAAAAGACTTTGTCAATGTATTCGATAAGAGATCACAATGTGCCATTCCCACACATAGTGACAAATATTTATACAAGAAGAGGTCAATATTCTGGGATCTTACTTATTGGAGTTCTTTGATAGTTAGGCATTGTATCGATGCCATGCATGTTGAGAAAAATGTTTGTGATAGCATCATTGGTACTATGTTGAATATAATAGGTAAGACTAAAGTTCACATAAAATCCAAAATGTACCCATGTGAAATGGGCATAAGGAAAGAATTATTAAAAGAAATTAGTAGTGATTGAAAAATATATTTACCTTCGACTTGTTACACATTGTCTAGAAAGGAGAAGAAAACTTTTTGTGAGTGCTTGCCTAATGTTAAGGTACCACATGGATACTCTTGCAATATCTGTAGATTGGTATCAATCAATGATATGAAGCTAATAGGTCTCAAATCTCATGATTGTCACACTCTAATGCAACAAATATTGCATGTGGAAATTTGATCTATATTGTCGAAGCATGTAAAGTTTGCAATCACCAGGCTTTATTTCTTCTTCAATACTCTATGCAGAAAAGTTATTGATCCTAATAATGTCGATAAGTTACAAAGAGAAGTGGTCGTTACCCTATGCAATCTTGTGATGTACTTTCCTCCTTCATTCTTTGATATCATGGTACATCTTGTTGTCCATTTGACTAGGGACGTGAAAACGCTGGGACCAATTTTCTTAAATTGGATGCATCATTTTGAACGGTACATGAGTGTTTCTAAAGGTGATGTTCAAAACCGTTATCAACCTGAAGGGGGTAATATTGAGGGCTATGTGTCCAGGGAGGTTATGGAATTTTGCAGTGACTTTATGAGTTGTAATGAAGCTCCTATAAACAACAACAATATTGAGGACTATTCTGACAAAGGGAATTTATGCTGTGTTTGATATGCGATGATAAAATTGATGGTGATAGTGATGGTGACGGTGATGGTCAGAGGGAAATTATTAAAATGTGTTGTTTGGGAACATGTGCATGGTGATAGGGATAGTGATGGTGAAAAACTTAAAAAATGTTGTTTTTTACATGGTTATAGTGATAGGGAGGGGCATTGTTTTTATAAAAAACACCCTACATAAATAAGAAACATATTTATTAGAATAGTTTTTTTGCACATTTGTCTAAATAAGTAGTGGAGTCTTGAAAGAAATTTCTTTCACCACGATTCACCATGCTTTTTCATGGGGACAAAAATAGATCAAAATTCACCACAGATTCACCATGGATTTACCATGATTCCCTATCACCATGGCAAACAAACAACATTTTTGTTTCACCATCATTCCCTATCACCATGATTCACCACGTAACAAACGCAGCCTTAGGGGCACGGGTGAAAGTAATCAGTTGTGAGCTATGGGAACAATCACACTTGTATATTTTACACAACATCGATGAAGTGAGTATGTATATCACCAAACATACCAATTTCATCAAGACAAAATATCCTCTATCCAATTCAATGTGGCTTACAAAGAGAGCATAATAAGATATTTATTAGGTGGTTTGAAGATAAAGTCTTGTGTCAACTATCTCAAACACCAAATAATGTTGAAAATATCAAATGCCTCTCCTTTAAACCAAAAATGAATGTTATGTCTTATGAAGGGTTTGACAAATGGATTTTCATATGACACAAAGTGTCAAGATGATAAGAGTGTCATCCAAAATAGTGGGGTCACCCTTCAAGCGTCTTCATTGTATTTTTCTAATGTGAAGGAAAAGAGTCCATGTGAAGCTAAAATGTCATATTATGGTGTCATTATAGACATATTGGAGTTTGACTACATAGATTTTAGAGTTCCAGTCTTTAGGTGTAGTTGGGTTGATAACACCAAAGGAGTTATAGTGGATGAATTGGGTTTCACATTAGTGAATTTTTAAAAGATTGGCAAGAAGGGTGAACCATTCATAATGGCATCACATGTGAAGTAAGTATTTTATATCGATGATCATGCAAATGAAAAATGATTGGTTGTTATTCATGGTAAAGGCAATTCATTGCAGACCCAATAGATGAAGAAAAGTACTATAACAAGTAAGATGACTCAAGTCTATTCTCAGTTGGCTTGGCAAAACAAAAATTTAAAGCTGACATTGACTTATATATGTGTGGAGATCACAATGAGAGAATGTGAATTGATACAAGATCCCAATATTAGATGCATACTCTTATTTTTTTAATTTTAGATTTGCATTTTACATTCTTATCACTTATATGTCATTGTTTGACTATTTTTTATATGAAATTTTTCTAGATGGCGTCTGACCACAAGTATGATGATCATGATGATGATTACCATGAGGATGAGCATCATGATGATCTACACCATGATCATGACACTGGTGTAAGTTGTATTGTTTTATTACATAGATGTGAATTTTACAATGTTGATCTTGTTTTATTGTTGTATTGTTTTATCACATTCGTAAGTTATATCTTTTTATGACTTATGTGTTTTTTTTGTCAATTTTAGCATGAAGATGTGCACCCTGAGGATCTTTTTGATCTTGATGAGAAGCATCGTCAGCATGCAAAAATAGGAGGCATCACCGTGATGAACAAGTTAGTAGAGCAAAGGGGTAACAAAGTGAAGATGGTCATTGAGTTTGATGATGTAGGAAATCATGTTAGGAAGAACCACAGTCTTTTTGTGGCATATCTAGGGGTTCTTACTTGAAACAAATGTAGTGTAACAGTAGAATCTTGGCATAAAACTGATCAAGGAAAGAAAGACTTGATATGGAAAGAACTGTGTGAGATAATATCATTTACAATTCTATTTTTAAAGTTTTTCACAATTCTAAGTATATGAAGTTTTGCATAGCATATTTGACCTGGATGAAAATCCACATTGTAAAAAGGTGTTGCGACATTATGGAGGGTATTAAGGAATTATACGACAAAACTGACAAGAGAATACATACAGAACACTGAGAAGAAGAAGAAGTTAGCCACTGAGCAATGGAACTATCTTGACCTGAGGACTGGGAGGCGTTTGTTGCTAAGAGACAAACCAATGGATTCAAGGTATTAAGCCTCGATCCTCATTTTGAATACATTCCTATGAATTCATTATTTTATTTTGACCTGGATTTTTATATTTTACTTACCAATTACTATTGATGATTGTTACTTACCAATACATTCTTATGAATTCATTGTATGGCATATTTAACATATATTTTAGACAAACTAGGCTGTAAGCGATGCTCAAAGAGACATGCAAACAATGTGCACAACTACACGATGGGTCTAGGTGGTTATGCAAAGCTTTGTCAATAGATATTGTAGACATCTTCTTCTCAACAACCTACTCCTGGGACTGTTGAGTCCTCTACTACTCTTGCACCTCTACCTCTCCATGATTTATGGATAGCTGGGAGGCAAACCAAATATGGAGAAATACCCAACCCCACAATTACTGAGGTGGCTACAAAAATGGTAAAATTCAACTCTTAGATTAATTACTATTGATGATGTTATGTTTTACCTTGACCTCAATTGTTTTGTTTTACCTTGACCTTGATTTTTATGTTTTACTTATCAACTACTATTGATGATATTTAGCTGGAGCTCCATGAGCAAAGGAAACAAGGCAAGTTCATCCCTGAGGCCATAAGGGATGAATTGATAGTTTATCTTGGTAACCAGAGCATCCTGGGCGTGTTAGGTTTGTTGGCCTCGGTGTCAGTATAAGAGTCTTCTTTGGGCCATCAAAACATAAACACAAATTTTTCCAGAAAGGAAGATTCTTAGAAAATAAGTTACAAGAGATGATTTCAAAGGGAATAGAGGAAGCATTGAGACTAATCATGCTTCTCATTCAACTACTTAGACAATACATATGGCACCCCGCTCTTCATTTGAGGTGCACCTCCCTACAATGGAGTTGGTTGGGAGTAATCCCGTGAACCCTCCACCTAGCACGTCTGTTGTAAGTATTTTTATGAAATTGTAGTCTTAGATAATGATTTGTATAATATGTTTTATTTTAGGTATATATATAACACTTTGTGCAAATTTATAGGGGTTGGGACCATGTTGCATTTTATTACAAGGATACGTCATTACAGTTGGCATAGCATGCCCACACCTTGAAGGTGACATGATTCATGGTTCTCTGCTACCCATCGATGCAGTTTGCTTGATGATGAGGTTTGTCTACGACCCTTGGAAGCAGACTGCACTTCCATATGACCACCCCAAGCACGAGATGATAGGTGATGCAGAAGGTGGTGTGGTTGCTTGGCCTAAAGCGGGAGTTGTCTATACTGATGTATGCTAAATTTACATTACATTTGTATCTGTATATACATGACAATTAACATGAGTATACATACCTACATACACACACACACACACACACACACACACACACACACATATATATATATATATATATATATATATATATATATATATATATATATATATATATATATATATATATATATATATATATGATACAACGCCTAAGAAAACCCCTACAACTTGTCCTCCACCTCCACCTCCTCGTTAATTACCTAGTTGGTTTGCAAAGGAGCTATTTGACTCACTAGGTCCTAATTACAGGGGGTTAGTAGTATGGATAGGCAACTTTGAAGAAAGGTCACCTATGATGGTCCATAATAAGGAGGACGTTATAGGTCAACCTCATGATACTATTATATTTTTACAAGATGTTGTGGAGATATTTACTTATACTTGGTTGAATACATCTATTCTATAGCTTTGGATATGGTGAGATCTTATATAGCTAAATACCTCATTTTTTATATATTCATCTATTTTCTTATATATTAATGCATACATGATATACATTTTGCAGATACTTATATAGGGTGTGTACAGAACACTGCCCCATGTGGTAATATGAGTTCCATCATTGATTAGCTATATAATTAAAGACCCTACATCTTTTGCCAAGTACTGCTCTACTGTGTTTAAATATTTTGGTAAAACAAAAAGAGCATGATTATAGCTCCATTCAATGTTGAGTAAGGTTAGTTAATTTTATTATAATTTTCACTTAAGAACTACATTTCATTGTGGGTTTTGAGTTTTATTTTGTTTGACTTCTTTTCACTCAGTAATAATCATTGGTTATTGTTGGTTATTGTCCCCATGATGCGAACTGTGTATTATCTAGATTATAAGGGTGACCAAGTAGACATCAAGGGATACGACATTAAAAAGGCATTATTCACGTGAGTAAATGTTTATATTTATATCCTCTAGCATATGTTATTACATAACTATTTATTAATGCAATTCAATATCTTACATCAACATATATGGCTATAAAAGATCTCAAAAACACTGGAGGAGAAGTCGACAAGAAAAGGAAAGTGATAAGTTGGGAAAATATTGATGTATTTTTCTGACTCAAATGCATATTGATGCCAATTATGCTTACTTTTATTTATTAACATTTTGTATGTTGATAAATTTATAGTACCATGTACAAGACAATTATTGGGCATGCAGATACTATGTGATGCAGTGTATGGAGATGATTGTCACATATGGGTCACTAGACATCAAATGTGTACAAAATGTAATCTATATACAATCTTGATCATGATAAGTAAATAGTCTCATTTGATATTATGAAAATATCAAAATTTTGAATTATATATGTCATTCTCTTTGCATGTGTTTGAAACAAAAAGTCCTGTACGCAGAGCAACTAGATGAGATATGAGAACAATGGGCACACACCTTCATTAAGGATGTGAATTTTGAATTTGATTGGGATAAAGAATTAGTTTTATAAACTTTCACATCACTATTTCTATATACATGTGGTGCTTATGACTTCTTGCAACTTTAAATTTAAAGTGAGTAAATTATTGGTGCATATGTGAATGATGAATATATACATGTGTGTGAATATGAAGATGAATGAATACAATGACAATTGGGTTTCTACATGTCATGAGAATGGAATTGCTGCATATGTGAATGATGTATCATGTGTGTGAATGAATGTAAAGATGAATGAATAGAATAATGTTTGTACATGTGATGAGAATAGAATTGGAGAATAGATCTTGTATGCTGGTGGATTGTGTTTGTATTGCAGGTTTTGTAGGTTTGTTGGCCTATTGTTAAGTTGAATACAGGATGGAACCTACAGTTCTATTGAACTGCATGTTCTGCATCCTTTTGAACAGTCGGCCAGCAGGTCTGCAGACCTGCTATTTAAAAAAACAAAACTTAGTCATAGGTTGTTACCAAAAAACCGACATTGTAGGTCTGAGTCGTCGATTCTAGGGTGGAAACTGACATTATAGGACTACCCTAAAATGATCATGCTGGGTAGCATAGTCTATAGGGTCATGGTCGTTAGTTTTATTGAATAAACTAACACTATATCACTTAATTATCTATTTTCCTAGACTTAATTGATGGCTTACTTGCTAAAATAGTGTCAGTTTATGGTATAATTTGACAAGTCCAAAACCTTTACCATTTACAAATGTGACCTGGTATGGCAGTACAAAGTCAGTTGTCATACCTAAATTGCCAACTCAGACTCTTAACTGTGTCAAAAGTCTTTTATCACAACAAATGAGGCTGGATCTCTGTTGTTGGTTTGCCCGTACCCAAATAATTGACATCTTAGACCTATGACTGTAGTGTCTCCCACTTAGGTGTTGGTAAGAAACTAACATTACATGGTCATTTTAATCGATGCTAGAGGTAGTTTTTGTACTAGTGTGATCACCACCTTCTTAAGTCACAAGATAACCAAATCTTCCATGCTCAAGGTGTGTCCTACTACATCTACGAGGTTCTTGTGTTACATAAGGAACTTGAGATTCCACAATAGTTTGTGTGTCTCCTTGTTCCTCATGTAACTATAAAGGTTCAATGTTTTCTTGTGAGTCTACTTTCCTCCCACGGATTCCTTTGGAAATAGATTCCTTTTCTAGGAATGCAATATCCTTGGCAACAAACACTTTGGTATCAAATGGGTTATACAAGTAGTATCCATTGGTTTCTATATGATATCTAAAAAAATAACATTTATATGATATGGGCCAAGTTTTTTAGAAAACATTTCATCACATAAGCTTCACACCCCAAATCCCCATAAAAGACATACTGGGATGCTTTCGAGTCCATATCTCATATGGTGTCATTTAAACCAATTTAGATGGCATGCAGTTAAGTGTAAACATTGTGGTTTCAAGAGCATAACCCCAGTAGGAGTTGGAAGATCAACAAAACTCATCATTGATCACACCATATCTAGTAATGTAGTGATTCCTTCTTTCTGATACACCATTATGTTTTGGTGTTCCAGGTGGAGTCCATTGTGATACAATACCACAGTTTTGTAGAAGGTCCTCAAACTCTTAGCTTAAGTATTCTCCACCTTGATCAAAATAAAGTGCCTTAATGCTTTTGCCAAGTTGGTTTTGTACTTCATTCAAGAAATCCTTGAATTTTTCAAGGGTTTCCGAGTTATGTATCATCAAGTAAACATAATCATACCTAATGAAGTAATCAGTAAAGGTAACGAAGTACTGATAACCACATCTAGCATTTGTTCTAAAAGGGGCACACACATCAATATGTATGATTCCTGATAGATCACTTGCCCTCTCACTATTACCAGTGAAGGGTTTCTTTGTCATATTTCCCAACAAACAAGACTCACATGTCTCTATTGACTCGAAATGAAAAGAGTCCAGATAACCATCGTTATGGAGTTTGGAGATGCGTTTCTCATTTATGTGTCCTAAACAACAATGCCAAAGGTATGTTTGGTTTGAGTTATCGAGTTTTAATCTTTTGGTATTTACATTATACTCACTTGTCTCCAGATCTATAAAGTATAGACCATAACACAGTGAGGCACTTCCATAAAAGTTCCCATCTATATATATATAGAACATCCACCATTATTTATAAGAAATTTGAATCTATTCTTGTCCAAACAAGATACATATATGATGTTCCTATTAATAAAAGGTACATAATAACAGTTACGTAACTCTATTACAAGCCCACTTGGTAGATATAACTCATAGGTTCCAACTACATGGGCATCGACTCTTGCTCCATTAGCAACACATAGTTCAACCTCACCTTTCTTCAAAGGTCTACTTCTTTTTAGATCATTCACATTTGAGAATATTAGAGATCCACATCTGGTATCTAGTACTGAATATGAAGAAGTAGCAAAGTTATTCTCAATTACATATATACATGAAGTAGAGATCTCTATCCCTTGCTTCATCTTCCTTAGGTTTCCTTACCCCTCTCCTTGTTTTGAGTGTAGAAGACTTGGACTTCAACTTATCCTTAGAACACTTCTTGCCCTTGCCTTTTTCCCTGGACTCTATTCCATTGATTACCATTATGGGTTTGTCCTTCTTTATTTGTGCTTCGACATTTATCAAGATGCCAAGCAACTCATATAGTGGTTTATCCTAGTTACTCAAGTGATAGCACTTGATAAAATTTCTATATGATTTAGACAGTGATTGCATAATCATATTAGTGTCCAACTCCTGACCTAAAGGAAATCCAAGTCTTTCTATAAGTTCCACATGCCCAATCATATTGAGAACATGGGTCTCTACTGGATATCCCTCTGTCAACTTGCACTCAAACAACGCCTTAAATACATTATACCTTTCTTTCCTTTCATGCTATTATGCAACTCATAGTTCATACAACCCAACATAAGGTTTTTGATGCCTACGAGATCATTGGCATGCTTGAAGTAAGCACCCATTTCAGCCTCAAGTGCATATGGAGTGGGTTCCACTAGCGCTGGTGTTATAGGGATATAGAGAGTGCTTCTCAAAGTCTAGAACCAGTTATGGAAGTTTATTCCATTTAGATTGTCCTTCTTAAGGACCAATCACAATGATTATGTGTTTTCCATTTATATCTACAAGAGTATAATTTACACTTTGTCAAAACACTTTTGATTTGGTTTGATAATATTGACAATATTAATTAGGTCTTTAAGTAATTGTTGCTCCCACTATTTTGTTCAAATTGATAGCCCTCACTATCAATTTGGAAGATTGCAGTGTATAATCTTCTACTGAGCCAAGATCCATACTTCATCAAATCATGAGTAAGCTTTGGCTGATCACCCACAACTTGACTATTTAGGTAGGCAACTTTTTGCTAATTGCATCTTATGCAGCTCTTGGATATATGGTGTGCACAACTCCTTATCACAATCCATCTTCATGCTTCTAGGCACTTAATCTCATTAAGGCCACCTAATTAAGCCTAACCCAAAAGCCAACATGATAGAATATGCACCCTACTTTAGTAGATCTACATATCTACCATCAAACTTCTACAAGATAGATTCCGCACCAAATTTTGGCTTAACATACGCTTTGTCGATCAAGCTTTTCATGTGTGTTGCTTATGGAAATCATCTTAGGCTCAATATTTATTGAGGGATTTATATTTATAAATACATATACATATCCAATCACCACATACTTACAGTATGTATCATATACATGCTTTATCCACACGCAAGAAATATGTAATCACAAATATATAAGCGAATGTTATGGTCGTACTAAATCAATTCTTTGGACCCACAAATAATTGCTACCACCTATGACTCACATCATATGTAACAACCTATAGTTGCATGAATTAGTGCTAGAACCATTCTGGTCGGTCGACTCAACCCTTGAATCATTCAGTTGGCCTCCTGGTTTGGTCGATTGGTCTATGATTGGATGACTAGTCTCTAATTCAAACGACATCATGACTCCTCCAGTTGATTGGTTGGGCTACCAATTGATTGATCAGCTCCTCCTATTGTCTGGTCTATTTAGTCTTCCAGATGATTGGTTTGACTTATGATTCGATCGACTCATCTGGTGTAGAATGCCTTATTTTTCCAAAATATGAAATAAAAATATCCTATTCCTATTCAACTTATTACATTTCAAAAGTGAAATCTCCAGTTACATTCGAGGGGAGCATGGGAAAGAAGGAATTAACTTACATATAGAAAAAGAGAGAGAGGCTTGGTATGTAAATTACATATAAAAGGTAGGAATAAAACCATTTAACAATGCACATATATCTAGGGGGTATTGGACATAACCATGCCTACATCTACCATCAAAAGAAATTTTCAAATGACACATATAAATTGCATATATATACATATTGGGATGTATGTGGTATTTAATCAGATATGCACGTTAATAGTTTTAAATACTCACATTCCATGTAATAAAATAAATGATAAAATGATCATATCTATTAAATCCCAAAACATAGTAAACTGACGTGGCTCTGATATGATTTTAGGGAAATATGATGACAGAGATGGCAGTGGAAATAATTTTTTTCTTCATATTTCCCTTGACCAACAGATTGCGTCAACAACTATAGATTACAAAGGAAGCTTGCAAGGCATATACCTATTCTTATAACAAGTCCAACGACTACCCTTGCAACGACATGCTTCTTTTGCAAATAGAACCTAGTCATTTGTCGACGATGGCCTCCTGGTTTAGCACCACAGAGGGCAGTTGACAATGCCCTCCTAATGGGAGGTAACTACCTCCATGCCTCTACATAGTCCACAAGGACCATTGAGAGATCCTATCATTCTTTTAGAACTGATAGGAATGACTTGTCCCTTGGATGTCAACATGCTAGCATTGTATACTCTCCCTTGTTGTCTGTCCATTTTTATCTCTTCCTTTTATGAGTAAAAATTTCTTGGGCTCTCATGTTACAACAATTGTGAGAGGACAACATTTTTCAGAGATTAATGTTGTGTCTTCTGAAAGCCTTGACTACCCCTCAATTCATAGGAAGACCAGGGTTATGGTTTCCAGATCATTTGGGAGTCGAAGAGATAAAATATCATAAATTTCTAAAACCTACAAACCACAAACCAGTCGGTTAACTGCTAAACCGGTCAGTTCACATGTGAAAGGATCAGTTCAACACTTGAATCGGTCAGTTCGCTATGTTTCCTATTCACAATCATACTGGCTTTAACTTCATGATTAGCACACAGCATGACATCAATATCAGTCCTTCATCCAATCTCATTAATCCTTAAACTGAGTAATTCATAATCTAAAATAGTAGTTTCAAACTCTAAAACGTTTTGTTCACTTCTGAACCAATCATTTTAGTTCTGAATCAGATGGTTCATTTTTGAATCAGCCAGTTCAAATTCTAGTTCATCCATTTTTAGCCAATGTTATTAAAATTGAATACCTAAACACTTTAGTAATCAAGTTAAACCATATTCATGAGTAAACTCCTGTTCTAGGTGCATCCTATTTGTGTGACCCTATAGGTCCCAAAAGTATGTTGGCAGTGAATGTCCATAACTAATTTATGACATCACAAGCAATGAGAGATATCAAGTATCATTGCTACCCAAGTAATTAGAAAGTTGGAGAACAACATTAGCCTTCAATCTATGATCAATGTTACCGTGATCATATAGTTCCTTTGTCTCTGATATCTAATTGAACTCGAGACATGGAATCATCATCCTCTCAACATTCAATCCATGCTTCTTGAACTAGAGTGGACTATTGAGATACATGTGAGCTCAATATCTCATATTGACTCACATGAGAATGGACATGCATTTATCAGTCTTTGTTATCTGGTGGCCAGGATATCAATCTCCAATAGGAGGGACAAATTCCATCTACATCACTCGAAGTCAATCCCCATGTGTCATAATGTACCTGAGTACCACCTTTATTGCAACCCTTATCTAGGGTCACATTAGGAGATGCTAAAGTACATTGAATGACATGCGATGAGTGTAGTGACTTCATGTCTAAGAGCCGCAATCACCACTATCACTATGAGAGCCGATTCTGACTACCATTCCATGGTCTCCATGTATCTCTCTCAAGGTGGGTCTATCTGATACATTATTCTCTAACAAGTACCTATGTGTTTGATTTGATATCAGATATCATGACTATCCTGTCATCAACCAACACACAATCTAGTCTTATGTATTATTGTTTTCTATTTTGCTTCTGTAGTAATATCTGAATAGGGACATAACAAGAATGTATGTACTATTATCATTCATATGATCTTGTTTTTTCAGGTCCTCAACCTGAAAACATGCTTCATGGAGTATCATCATTCATTAGACATTTATTATGTTACATTATTATCTCATAACTGAATAAAATAGAATAAATATAATTTCCTTTTATTATTATCAAGTCAATTACATCATGTCACATTACAATCATTACATGATTGGCTCTCTGGGCATGCATACCAACAATCACTCTCATGTGGGCACCACAAATACCTACATGAACCTCTATGATGACTTCATATGCTTTTTTACAGGTCAAACATCAAAGCATATCATGATTATGAAAGTGATGATAAAGTTGTCCAACTCCTAGCGTATATGGAGAATCCATATGCCTACTTGTTGCTGATCACTTTGAGAAAATCCTTCAGGGAAGGGTTTCCCTTGTAGAATCTTTTGATATCATAAAACTAGGGGTGTTCATCACTCAAATCTGCTTTTTCTATCTGCATGTAATAGCTAGTTTGTCTAATGTCTTTGCTTCAATAGAAAAGCATTCAGAGCCTTGAATTTTTACCCATGAGGCAAGTGTAGCAAGTGCGTCAGCATAAGTGTTTCTTTCTCACTTTAAATGGATGAATTTTATTTTTTGTTAGGTTAGTGAGATATTCATGATAAGGAATGAGATCATCTTGCTTAGTCTTTCATTCACAAATTATTTGAGAAACTATGAGTAGAGAATCAACAATCACTTGAAGGTAATAAGCTCCCATCTATTTTGAAACTTATATACCTAGAATACAAGCTTTATATTCAGTCAGATTGTTTGTAGAATCAAACTCCAAATAATCTATAAACGTGTATATGTTCACCTTTGGGATCAATGAAAACAACATTGATTCCCTTCCATATTGATTGGATGCTCCATCAAAGAAAACCATCCAAGTGTATAGACTATTATGATCATATGTTGCAAAAGTTTTAACCATGTTGATATCTTCTATTGGGAAAAAAATTCCCATCCATATGTATGTGCATTTAGGTTCTCATCTAACTTTTTAGTAAGATCTTGTGACTTTACAACCTTCACTGATACATAAGTAATGTCAAATTCTGATAGTAATACTTGTCATTTAGCACAGTAACCAATCAACAATGGGTGATCAAATAAATATCTTAAAGGATCATGGCAAGCCACAAGTTATACTGGATATGACATGAGGTAATGATGTAGTTTGTGAGTGGCATACACCAAGCATAGACAATTTTTCTCCACCATGGTGTACTTAATTTTAGTGTCTAAAAACCTTTTTGACATATAATAGATTGCATGTTCACTGGGTTTGACCTTTTGGGTTAATACTCTTCCCATAGACCCTTCCATCACAGACAAACACAATGTCAAAGGGTATCCTGGCATTGATAGTTTGAGCATCGGTGGATTGGATAAGTATACCTTGATCTTGTCAAATGCAGCTTAACATTGATCATTCCATCTGATATTTTAGTTCTTCTTTAGGTTTTTAAAAATGGGTCCACATACCGGTGTCAACTTTGCAATAAATTGACTAACATATTGAAGCTTGCCAAGCAAACCACACATTTCTTTTTTGGTTTTGAAAAAAAGGTAGATCAATAATTGCACAAGCTTTTCCTAGATCCACTTCAATGCCTCAGTGACTGACTATATAACCTAACACATTTCTAGAGATGATCCTAAAGGTACACTTTATCGGGTTAAGAAGAAGAAGAAACCATGTAAGCCTTTCAAAAATTATTTACTAAGCAATCTTCATGTTCATCTGCATGCTTTGACTTAGAAATCATGTCATCAACGTTTCAATATCCTTATGCACGTGGTCATGAAATAAAGCTATCATAGAACACTGACAATTAGTGCCTACATTTTTCAAACCAAATGGCATAACCCGATAATAAAAGACTCCCCATTTTGTAGCAAATGTTGTCTTCTCCATGTCACAAGGTCCAATTTATTCTGATTATATCCTGATAATCCATCCATGAAGATAAGAACAGTGTGCCATGTTGTATCATCAACTAAGACATCAATATGTGAAAGTGGGAAACCATCCTTGGGTCTGGATTTATTTAGGTCTCTATAATCAACACACAATTGAACATGTCCATATTTCTTTGGAGCCAGTAAGACGTTGGCTACTCACTTTGGATATGATATAGGGCATATAAAACTAAAATCATATTATTTTTGCACCTCTTCTCCAATTTTGAGTCCCCATTCTGGACGAACATGATGGGCTTACTGTTAAACATGGCACATCCATAGTATTGGAGGAAGATGTTGGGAAAAAAATTAGTAAGTAATTAGGATACTTCAATTATAAGATTGCTCCTCCATTGTCGTCTATGATGGAATGGTGCCAACTTGATGGTGTTGTGCTTTATGATCCTTTTTTTTCTACTTATAAGGTGTTAACATTTGGGAACCTAATGAGGACACTGATGAAAGAGATAGGATGTTGCCTCCTTATCAGTTACTAACTATTTTTGACAAGGATCTATCCAACTTAAGATTGGCCCTTATCTCTTACATGTAGTTAGTGAGGACTTCATTTGGATGGAATGGTCAGATTTTCGAGTTACGGAAGGTGTGTCCTTACTCAAGTAAAGTATTGCCAGGTTCATATGTGGATCTTCGTCATCACTTGATGTGTAATTTCAAGAGTTATTCAACTTGATGGAATCCTTGTATGTATTTTGAGAAACAGTGGAAATATTATTGGCAAGTGTACTAATTTCATGTCCTCCATTGAGTTTGTTGCTTCCCATTATGACACTTGAAAGTCATCTATGAGAAACTTCATGTCTTGTGTTTGTCTTTTCAAATATTCTTTGGTTGTCCATACCATGGCAGGGTGCCAATAAGGGATTCATTGTGTCATATGATTACCCTTTGGGCCATTAGGGACAATTTTTCAAAAAATGGTTCATGCGATAGCATATGCAACCGCATATGCAACGGGCCCTTGACCGAACTACATATGGGAATTTGGTGCCTAAAATGGACCATGGCCGCATAGTCACATATAAGGTCAATTAATCCCTGATTTTTGAATGGGAAAACTACTAAATTGGCAATTTTTTAATGTCAACCCCTATTCTTCATATAACTAAAACCATCACCTACATTTTGCCTACCTTCTACTTCCATTTCCTATTTTTTACATTAGATTTATCTATTATTGTTATACATTTAGCTCGTTATTGCATATTTGTATATATTTAAATTGTATTTGATTGCATGTTTGCATGATTACATCTAAATTTTGTAATTATACAAATTATATACGTAATTGTATGATTATTGAACATTTGTATAGATATAATAATAAAAATTGAAATTTGCATATACTCCCACATATTGTATACACTCCACTTAGTGACCTCTCCAAATATATAACACATACCATTTTTAAAACTATGACTGGGGCCATGGTAACTGAGTCCCCTTCGATCATAATTTGTGGTAATAGGGATATAAGTTTTAATTCCTTGTTGATGATGCCCAAGTACCCATCTGAGGTGGAGTCCCATTCTGTTTAGGAACCTCATATACACATGGTGATCATGAAGTATTTGAGGAAAAACTAAAAATTGCTTAGGAATATAGTTGATGGTTTTTGTAGGGCATGCATGAAACTACAAGCCCACTTCTTTAGCTTCCATAGTCACTATTGTTTCTGGTATGTGATCACCTTGAACAATGACTATCTCTTGATCATGTCAAAATTTATGACATTGATGCAATGTGGATGGTACCACTTTATTCTTGTGGATCCATGGTTTTCCAAAGAGAAATTAAAAGATGCATTTATTTCATTTATGATGGAAGTTTCCTTGCACATTCTAGGGCCCACCTAAACAGTCAAAGTAACCTCACCCATGAATTCTTTAGAAGATCCATTAAACGTTGCAACATTTTTCCATGTTGATTGTATATTGCTAGATTCAATTCCCAATGTGAACAATGTTTGAAGAGGGAAAACACTCCATTACCAATGAATACTAAGGGAATCTTCATGTCGTCATGTCATATACTGATGTATAATGAAGGATTGGAATCTCCCTCACTTACAGGTTCATCATTTGATAATGTTATCAATGCTAATTTGGTGTTCAAAGATATTATATTAGCTAGATTCTTGGGTCTATATCCTTTGGAACAAATGCACCTTCTAGAAACTTCAAGATTACTGATCAATGAGTTGATGAACATTGGATTAAGTACCGAAAATGCATCAGGGGCATCTAGGGCCAATATCATGATAGTGTCCTCTCACAACAAGTCCATGAAAATGCATATGGGAGGGTCCACAACCCATATCCTGATTGCGCCCTCTCACAACAAGTGCTAAAAAATGTTAGAAAATGCCTTTGGGAGGATCTCATGATGATATCATGACAATGCCCTCTCACATAAAGTACATGAAAATGCATCAGGGGGCATATGGGGCCCATATCATGATAGATGATTTGATTAGTCTTTCACCCCTATACCCAAGTCAGACGAATGATTTGCACATCAGTATCACTGTAGACCTCCATCAGAGTTTCCTCTGGCTTCAACGACCAGGCATAGTTCACCATTATATATATATATATATATATATATATATATAGAGAGAGAGAGAGAGAGAGAGAGTCAGGCTAGAATACACTCGAGTGTATTCGGAGTAGAATACAGTCGAGTGTATTTGGAGTAGAATACACTCAAGTAGTTTTTCATGATGCAATATTTGTTCAAAAATCCAATCCATTGATCTTCTTAAACATCTTGTGAATAGCTCATACGCAAAATTTGAGCACATTTGGACATTTATATGTCATGTTATAAAGACCACAAAAATTATGTATTTCAAATTAGTTTCACGCGTTGATTTTGTTTCCCTTGAATGAGTGACTTATACTCATCCAAATGGGCTCAAAATTTGTATGTAGACTAGTTATAGTATTATGGTGAATATCAATGGTTTAAATTTTGCAAAAAATAGTCTTGATATTCAAACACACTTGAGTGTATTCATGCAATATGTATACTCAAGTGCATTCTAGCATGAATCTCTCTCTCTCTCTATATATATATATATGTATATATATCAACATGGGTTTTCTTCATATGTTCAAGTAATATAAAATAGGTTGTAGGATTACTTATATCATTATTTAGTGAAGGGACACGAATGCAACCTTGTTCAGTGATGTGTGAGTAGAGGAGTTTCGGTGTGAGAGGTACTTTGCTTAACTTGAATATACATGGTATCTTGATTGGTTTAACATGGACCTCAATCATTGTTGTAGGGATCACATCATCTGTTGTTGTGTAATCTAAAGTCGAATCTTTTCCCATGTATTAAGTAACTTTGGTTTTTCCTTTGTCAATCATATATGAACCATGATTGTGAAGCAAATTCTTAGCACTTTCAATGGTAGATTCTACAATTTGAATATATTCATTAACCCAAGTGAACAAAGGAGAAAGTGTATCCATATTTATGTGTGCATTATTCAATCCAGGTATGAGAATTTTAGGCATACTTCAGGGAATACTAGGCATGGGTACTATTAAAAATTGACGTGGTGTGAATGGAGGCTATTACATTGTAGGCACACAAATGTGTGATGTAGCCAAACTAACTGAACCAGGTGACTTTGGCAATCTAGGGACCTTGATGGTTTTGTTTGACTAGGGGAACTACTGATGAGGCTTTCCTGTCTAGAACTTTGATCACACTAACAAAAATGGGACGATGATATAAGATGAACAATTTAGCCCAATTGTATGCATAAGATTATTCTTTCAAAATCGAAAAAACTCCTTTTGTAGTGCTTTACAATCACTGTGCCATATCCGACAACATGATGAAAGTGACAAAACTTATAAGGATGATGATTTTGTATTTATATCCAAATAATTTATATGTTTCCACATCTCACACAGTCAATCATTTAGTGGGAGTCTGACTTCTTCAAATTATGGATTTAGCTTCTTATGCTTAGGCCTCCATTGTCTTTGATGAGGTTGATTATGTGACATTGTCAAGTGTTGGTTGGAGGTACCTTTTGGATGGATTAGTAAGAATGATTTATGTGAATATTCCACATGAGAGTCTTTTTCTTGTCTCCCTAGTTGTAAAATTTCTAGCTATTTTTGTATATGTTCCATAAGGCGAATAAGTGCATCCACATCCAATTTGTCTACCATACATAATATTACTCTCAACATTGTATCAGATGAATCCATATTAGATGAAATTTGAGCTAGGGAAACCGAGTCATATGAAGATATGGAATCAACATCATCTGGTCATCTGTATGGTTTCTCTCGTATCTTCTAGTTAACAAATGATGCCACCCTTCTAGTGATTGGTTTTGGTTCTATAATTTCTTCCAAGATTGCTACTACTGTTGTTGTTGGATCTTGTTCATTCATAACTTCAAGAGATCCATTTTCTATCAGATGTTGTATTGCATGCATGAATGTTTGACATGTATTAATAAGGTGACTAAGAGACCTATGAAACTGACAATTAGATGTTGTGTCGTAATTTTTCATAAGGGGATTTGGAGGTGGTCTCTGGGTAGGGAATTTTAGAATAGCTTCTACCCTTAAGAATATATCAGAAGAGGTTCAACCTAGTACAACCCTATTTTAGGACTTAATATTCTGTCTTATTGTAATTCAACTCACATCTAGTCATGTTAGATTGCAAGCTATTTCCCCTAATAAATTGTTTGTTATCAAATGCACTTGTGGACACTCATTGCATGTTTTATAGGTACTTGGACCATGCCTTGGATGGACAGGATGGAAGGAGGAGGATCCTAGGGCCCCTACACCCATGGATGAGCCCAAAGAAGGTTCAATAGATTCCCCAACCTACCCCTAGTGTCCAAGAGTCAAGCTAATGCAATCAGGTCCATGGATCATGAAGCCCAAAGCTCAAAGTACAAGAAAAGCCCCCAACATAGCCGTGTGACATGGATTAACCATACTGTCAAAGAAAAATGCACAAAGGAAATCTTAGTTTTGAAGCAGCTACAATAAACCCTCCACCACGACCGTGCTGCCACCCATCCACCACGGTCGTATTGCCCCCCACGACTGTGCTGCCACTAACTCAGCACGTCTGTTCTACCATTAGCCCACCACAATTGTGCTACCCAGAATGACTATTCTACATATCACCAACATGGCCGAGCAACCCAACATGGTCGTACTACCTAGACCCCACCATGGTCGTGCTTCCTAGCATGACCGTGCTACCAATCTTCCAAGAACCCAAAATATAACTATAACTTTTTCCATTTCTCAACACGACAATTGCACATCACTGTAGCTATTCTATGTACTACCCACCTTGGTCATGCTACCCAACATGACCGTGCTACCAGAAAACCTAGCAACGGTTCTGCACCGTTCTATCCAAAATGCCCCTACTTAACCTAGTGCTTCCCCACCACCTATATATATAAGGGTGGCGACTATAGCACAAGGTTAGAAACCCTTAGCTACCTCTTGGCCATTCCTAGCTCCTTCTCACTCACTCCTTGAGATCCCACCTACATCCACCTCATTTCCACCTTCCTCAACCTAAAAACCCTACTTTTCTAAGGTTCTGGCCACTTCCACCACTCGTTCCATGCTCTTTTGCCACCAAGGAGGGAGAAGGTGCTGCTCATAATGCTAGAGGTGAAGGAGAAGGAAGATTCCATGAGATTCTATGGCTGCTTTTTTCTTCTCCTAACTCTTCTTTTGTTCTTTTTTGCATTATGAGTAGCTAAGCCCATCTCCGTGGGATATTTGGGGGAGAAAATGTTACTTGGATACCATGTTGGGGTAAAATAACTTGTAAACTCTCTATTTTTGTTTTATGATGATTGCTTTCTACTTCTATCTTACTTACCACTATTCTTCTTGTGGTTTGTGCTTCAAAACCTAAATTTCTTATTGTTTTATGCTTGAAACCACCTAGGTGTAGGAGAAAATGGCACATGTGATGCTATTTTGGGATTTCCTCCTAGGTCCAACTAGTGGATCCCTTGCGAGAACCCCATATTCCCACACATATCTCGTTTAACTCTGGTCATTGAATCAAATTAAACTTTGATGAATAATTAATTGGTTTGTGTTCTTTCAGTCATTCTTTTCCCTGTTGATTAATAACAAAACGTATTATTCCAATATATAAAATATAAATTCCAATGGCTTTTACTTCTATGACCTTCCCAACCGCGATTTTTTATTTCAGATATTTCATTATTTCACTTGGAAATAAGAAAATTCTATTACTCCAAGTTGTGATATCTAAGTAGCTAGTGTAGGAGTGCTTAGTGCAATTGTCTGGGATTTTCCTAAAAGCCATATGGTGAGTGATGTGAGGTGAAACACCATCACCTCCACTCTCCATTTCTACATTTGGCTCCCAATTTCCCTAAGGACACTCAATCCACAAACATAGGCTTGCCAAATCCTATTGGAATCTCACTTAAACCTAAGTTCAATTGAGCCTCACAAGGTTAGATAAGGTGTGTAAGGGTGTAGTTCCCCTTCACACACCCTATACAACCCATGGCCTACTAATATCTTAGGGCAATTCCATAGCATTTGTCTAGTTGTTTGGTTTTTCAGTCTAAAATGAATGGATAGATTTTTCATGTTATACCCCAAAATGGAATCCTAATAACATCCCCAAACAACCCACATCTCTATAACTTGCTTAGAACCCTAATTTGCACTTTCTAGTTCATGCTTTCTTAGTTACTTACTTCAATTTCTTCTTAGCTAAATGCCTTATTCTTGGTAGAATGGATCTTGTTATAGTGGTTAGTGCCACCTTTGTGCTTGCTTTGCTTAGCTAGTGTTAATTTTTCTCTTTACTTTCCCTAGTTTGCTAATCGTGAGTCTAGTGTAGTTTCTTTCTTAGCGTAACTAGTTGTCACTTCTAGGTTTCCAGTCAGCTCTCGTTTTTCTTCTCTAGTCTAAATTGCTCCCTTTCTTGCCTAGTTGTCTTTCCTACTAATTAGAACTTCACTAGTCTTGATGTGACTTAGGTTTTGCTTTTTGATCTTTAATTTCATGCTTGGACCTTTCATCTAAACAAACAAACCCCCAAATTCAAACCTTGAACCCTGGACTCCACTTCAGGAACTTAGCTTGATCTATCTTAGCTATAGTACTCCCTCTTTTCTCGTGGATCAACCCTATTCTTTCCACTTACCTATACTATAACACGACCCCCTGTGCTTGTGGGTTAATGTGTTAATCTAATTAGGTGTGTTGTTTTAGGTCTTTTATGAATATCCAATGATCCCGATGTGATCTAGAGGCACATCCAATACAATTCAATTGGTTAGGTGCACCTTAGGCAGAACACACCACAACCTAATGGGGTAAACTTTCTCTGGGGCTTTCGAGCAACAATATTTTCAATAATTTGAGATTAATTGGGATCGATGAACTCACATGTTGAGTTTGTTGAGGGATTGCAGGTTGTGTCATCGTATGTGTCTGACTAATTTGCTAAAAAGGTAGAAGATATCTAGGGGTAGAGGCATAGGGTGTAACCCTAAATGAGGATGAGAGCTTGGTGGGGCATAAGATCCTTGCAGTTATGGCACAAATGGAGCAGATGGTGGTGGTTGAACTAGAAGAGGAGTTATATTTGCACCATTTCAACTTTCAACAGGTTGTTAGATCTTATTTTGATTAGCCCTTGCAGTGGCACCTAGTATAGAGGTTGCATTTATAGTTGTTGAAGAAGCCTTGACCCCTAGTTTGTATTTGGTTGCTAGTGTTGGGTTGAGATTGAGACTTATGTTCTTATACACTCCCTTTTGAATTGCTGACTCTATGTTTGTTCCAGGTCAAATTAAATATGCAAAGGTAAAGTTAACATTGCAGATAGAGCAGGGACACTGCACCGATGACAATGTGAATTCCTTCTTTCTCAGTAGGCTTGTTTTCAATATGTGTTGCTAGTTCCCTCCATATTCCAACAGATTGTGTGAATGTTTCTTCTGCCTTTTGAGCGAGGGTCTATAAATAATCTTGAGTAGGTAGTTGATCAATATTCCATAAATATTGCTTAACATGATTGGAAAGATCTGCCTATGACTTGAGTGTCTCAGGTCATTGTTGGTTGTACCAGGCCTACAGGCCAGGGTTGATCCTTCTAGAGAATGTAGGAATAGTTAGATAGATAGTTTTTCACTGTCTTGAACTTCTATCATATCAAAACAATATGTCCAAATATGGATATTGGGGTTACCTCTCCCTTTATATTTAGAAAACTCTAGCACTTCAAACTTCTTAGGTAATTGGACCTCAGGGAAATAGAAAAAAAATCTTCAAACTTCTTTAAACCTGCTTTTTGACGTTGCATTTTTTCAACTATTTGCTAGAGCTTCTATTGTAATATATGTCACTTATGGAATTGTCCCATTGAATGTATTTGGGACAATAGTGGGAAAAACTTGTTGAATGTGTTGTCCTCCTTGCATAACTCCCAGTTGATTATAGAAATTGTGGAAGGGCAAAAAAGGAGCATACATAGGGACACAAAATGATGTGCAACCTATGGAATATAAATGGATTGGTGCTTCCTTTTTTTCTTCTTATTCTATTCTAAAACTATATGTGCCAAATTACCTAGGGATGGTTGTGGAATGGGTACTGATATCTTGGTTGGAACATTTGTTAGAGGTATCATTGTTGTGTCTCCTCACAAACTAGGGGTGGACTTGAATAAAGGATTGATGGTACCTTGGACATGAAAATTTCCTTGCCACATAGGGTTCATAAAAGGTATCCCATATGGGAAAGTCTAAGGGAAGAGTGGTGGATGATGATATGATCTATTTGTGATGTAAGGTGGTTGTTTATTTGCGGCTAGGTTTCCGACTTAGTCATTTTCATCTTCATCATTAGAGCTTTTAGTGTCAATTATCATAGCTAGAGTGGGTTCCTTCTGTTTTTAATTCCCGAGATTTTTCTGAATGTTCACACCATCATTAGATTTGGATGATGATGATAGATATGCGTAATCATTTGGTCACATTAGATCCCATGGTTAACTTACATTCTCAAGTCTTCTTGACGCTAACATACATGACAATCATATTGAATGATCAGCTCATCGAGGTCAAACTGAGTTGTAGAGATGAGTATTGTGACATATAAAAAAATCTAAAATTAATCACATCCAAATCACAAAAGATAAGGACTATGCCGTTAGGGCAAGTTTTTGTTGGAATGCACTGTGACGAATGAACCTAAAACACCTACGTATAAATATTGAGAACTATATATACAAATTAGCATACAAACAACACTTTTCATGTGGTCCTAATAAGGTTGTTGAACATTCTTTTAGAATATGACCATTAGTGAGTGAAATTTGATTCTTGTGTAGAAAGGGGTAAATGTGATGGTGAGCATTGAATGAAAAGAAAAGTAAGATTTTCCCCTTGTGGAGTAAGGGACTGAGTGCACACACTAGAACATGATCTCCAATGGGAAAAATAAGTTCTTATATAGACATAAGATATCTTTTTTTATCTAGTGAGGATGTTACCATGATTATGATGGGGGTATAGAGTGATAAAATTTCCCCTTACATGGCAAGGGAATTGGAATAAGATGGGTGGGTAATCATGGAAGTTAGGAAATGTCTATCACTATCTCCTTTATAGGAGTAAGGTGGAAGACTCACCATCACGTAGAGGATTTAAGAACTGGCCAAATGCTAGCCCTTACATAGTCTAGAAGGGTGTTCTGCATTTTCTTTGGTCTAGAAATCCTTATCGGATGCATAAAGTATACTCTTATTGATATGATCTTATTGAAGAGCATATTTTCTTATTAGAGACTATGTTTGTTTGACCGCTAGTCATTTATGGTGACTAGAAGGGAAACTAATACTCCTAATGTAGGGATAAATGATGAGATTGCATGGTAGTGACTAATAGGAGATAGTGGTTAGTGGTGAGTTGGATGAAAATGATGTGGATATGTTTGAGAAATGTGTGAGAAGGGGAACATCTCAATGTCGGATGTTAGGGTTATTGATTTGTATGAACTTAATGGAGTGTCAGGTATGATGAGTCAACCAATATAGCATCTGATCAATTATGGAGATAAATTGCAAGATGCTTTAGATTTTGAAAACCATTTTAATGCAGCCAATAAGTTAAAGGATGAGGGCTTATGAGTCAATATTTAGACCTACTCAGAGTTTGTATGACATTGGTTTTGCTAGGTTGAAATCAAGACAGAGTTTCAATGTAATTTAGGTTTGTATGATATATAACTTTTTAAGAAAGATCTGGCACACATCTAGTTTGGTGCAGGCCTGACCTGCACTAAAATGTGCAAACAGGGTTTGCACTAAATTGTGCAAAATGGATCTGCACTGAATTGTGCAAAAGGGATTTGCACTGAATTATGCAAAAGATATTTGTAATTATAGCATAATGATTTACCAGTCAAAATATGGACTTAGTCTAGGTAATGGTTTTATCAGATTAAATCTGGGGTAGAACTTGTGATGTAATACTAGATCTACTACATTGAAAGTCATGTAGAGCTTGGATATAATTTGGGTTTGTAGATGTGTTTAAATCAAAGCAGATCTTATGCATGTCCAACTTGGTGTGAGCTTGATCTGTGCCAAAATGTGCAAACAGGTTTTGCACTAAAATGTACAGAAAAGTTCTACATTGAATTGTGCAAAATAGATTCATGATTGAATGATAATGTTTTACCAGGTCAAAATGTTGACGAAATCTGGATTTTTTATTATACCATATACACTAACTTGAAACTCGTGCAAAACTTGAATTTAATATGGGTTTTCTATAGATGTGTTTGGATTAAAGTAAATCTGACACATGTCCAGTCTAGTTTAGAGTTTATTTTTCACCCCAAATGTGTGAAATAGATATGCACTCAATTATCCAAAAAGGATATGCACTAAATTGTACAGAAATGTTCTGCACAAAATTGTGCCGAAGTGATTTATGCTCAGCCCATTTTTTAACTTGGGGATTATTGCTCAGAACCTATTTAACTACATGGATCATATCTCAAACAAACATGTATGATGGTAGGATAAATATACCCTCTATTAGCCCCATTTTCAATTTTATAATTTTCATACTCACCTAAGAAATTACCTACATACATGGAATAGGTGATCCTTAACTTCTGTAGTGGTATCTATGCTACCTCATCTATGAAGGTAATATTAGGGTTCTTCTAATTTTGGTACTACTCCTATTATACCTCACGGTTATGATGGACACAACTGGTCTTTGGTAGTTGGAGTGGGGGAAGCATTTCAGGCCTTTGCACGTACCTACAAATGTGGCGAAAATACCCATACAAGTCATCCCCATGCCCTTATGATAGTGTTAGTGTGAGAGCCAACAGTCTGGTACTCGTGGCCAATAGAAAAATGGGAGATGTGCATGCACAAGATGGTCATTTTACATGTTTAATAACCCTATAAGAATGGTAAATAAACATGCAAGACATTATATTCAACCGGGGAGAATATTTAAATAGAGAAAGGGGAAGGGACAAGGCACTATATCTAAAAATACTAGTTAGCCTTTCTCCTATGCAAATCCAGGGCACTATATCTAAAAAAACTAGTCAGCCTTTTACCTATGCAAATCTAGGAAGAAAAAGCAAACTCAAACTTCATCAAATATCCCCCATCAGAGAAATATTTTCCAGCCCAAAACCATCATAACAATCACACAATTCAAATTGATTTCTCTAATCATGCATTTGCTGAGTTACACAAGTTGCATTTGAGTACATGTGTGAAACATATTCACATTGAAAGTTCCCAAAAAATTTGCCCTAAATATCTAGCAACTTAGAATTATACAGAAACACTTATAAATATTATATCACATGTTTTATCAAAGGCTAGACTCAAACTAGTTCATATTTGATTGAAACATGCAAAATTTTAGGTGTCAAACCCTTTTACACTGAACTATTTGATTTTAAGGATATTGACAAAAACATTTCAAATACTAAACTGTGTATTTTCTCAAGATGTGAAAAAAATTCCAATCGTATTTAAAATGTGCAAAATGAACCTATATAGTATTTGAGGTGTCAAACCCTTTTGCACTAGGTAGGTAATTATTTGAGCATTTGAAAAAATTTACAAAAAAATGCATCACATGCTTTGCTAAGATCTAGACTTAAACTAGACTAAATTTAACAAAAAAATGTGAAATTACAACTAAATAATGTTTTAGGTGTTATACCCTTTTGCAGTCAAAGTTTAGGATTTGACAGAAACATTAAAAGCACGAGATCATGTGCTTTATCAAGATGTAAACATAAAAGCCTAGACTTGAATGAAACATGTGAAATTGTACGTGAATAATTTTTCAGGTGTCGAACCCTTTGACACTCAAAAATTAGGGTTGAAATGAAAAACAAAATAATTACAGACCTTACAGTCATTTAATTTATGATGATTTCAAACGTGGATAATATATGTGCTTTACAATATCGAATTGAAATAAAAAAACATGTGCCAAATCCTTTTGCACTCAGAAGTTAGGGTATGTACTTAGTGAACTTGAACTGGACAGACTAATTGTTATCTAATGGGTGAACATCTAAGATGTAAATAACATTTGTGCCTTATGAGATCTGATTTTTTTAAATACATGCTCCAAACCCTTTTGCACTAAAAAAATTTTAGTGCTTGTACTTGGCGAACTTGAACTCTACATATTAAATGTTATATAAAGTGTGAAGATCTCAAACATGAATAAAATTTGAGCCTGATTTTTTTAAATCCCATGCATCGAACCCTTTTGAACTCAACATGTAAGGTATGCCCTTAATGAACATGAACTATCTAATAGACTAATTTTTATCACATGCAACAAGACGTGAATAAAATTTGTGCCTCTTTAGATCTGACATAAAAAAACAAGGATGTTATCCCATGTGGCAATTGGTTTTACACCAGTATCAAGGAAGATAAAAATTGAATGTGCAACATATTTGCATTGATATTTTCATACTAAAAAAATGAATATGTAATCAATCTACAGTGATCTTTTCGTACTTAAAAATTGAGTGCAAAATTGGTCTGTATTGAATGAAATTCGTACCCTATCACTTTTGACTCAGAGAAAAAAAATGTTCCTAATACAAAATTGATTTTCGCTGACCAGTGCCAAATGGATTCCCACCAGTGGATCTGAGAAAAAATGTAACTCGAGTGAGATGAGTCCCCAATAGAGTTGTCATTTTGTTTTCTTTAGAAATAAAAAATGAGAAAAGAGTTTGGAGTCGCCATCCTTTTTTTTTGGAAAACTCAGAAAAACCAAAAAAAGTGACTCATGTGGACATGAAAAATCAACTTGTGGTCGTTTTTTCTAGCAAGTGGCATCTGAATCCCCAACAGAGTCACAATTTTGTTTTTGTTCGAAATAAAAAGGAGAAAATGAGTTTGAAGTCACCACCAAGTTTTTTTGGAAAAATCTAGAAAATTAGAAAAGGGTGACTCATGGACGGATAACAAAGGAAAGCGTACGTGAAATCTGAATTTGGCACACTCATTTATGAATTGGGAAAGGGTAAGAAATTGGTACCCCGATCCTCATGTCAGAATAGTATTGTGGGGGTTTCATAAAAGACGAGGAATAAAATGATTTTATGTTGCTCTCACCTTGCGTTGTATCTCATGTGCAAAAGGGTTTCACATATCTGAGCATGGAGTGGATTTGTACTTCAGGAAGTCTTCAATAATAGATCTGGATCAGGAACATACATTGATCAATTTGTACTTCCCATCATCGATCGCTTCCACTCTTTAGGGTTCCAAGAAGTTTGGCACTTCTCAGTGCAAACTAGTTTCACAATTCTCAATGCCAAATGATTTCACACTTTTCTCTCTTACTCTCTCTAGTCACTTATGTTCTCCTTTCAGTTGTCTAGGGGTTTTCTTTCAAGGTCACCTCTCTCTCCTTTTCTAGGGCTAAGGGAGTTATCGAGGTGGTTTCCCCCTTTGTTCTCAAAGTGACAGACCACTCTCTCTAAGAATAGTCATGGGATGCCAAGTGGCACCCTCTCACGCTTCCCAAGACTAACATGCTTTTGGTGGGCGTGAATGCAGTTGCCACTTGCTATCATGAAAGGGTTTGGAGCCCCTATCCTTTTTTGAGAAAAAAATGAAAATGTGCAAATCTGTTTAACACATTTGTGTGTGAAACCCTTTGGCGCCCATGTGGTCTATAAAAGGGGACCCAAGATATGTGTGACCTGGTTTGACACATTTGGGTCCAAAATCCTTTTTCATGCAGTGCGGTCTCTAAAAGGGGACCCAAAATGTGTGTGGTTTAGTTTGACACATTTTTTTGCAAAAACCCTTTGACACAAAAAAAGATACTTTCTCAAAAAATCCAAAAGGATAGGGCTTGAGGTTTATTTAATATGGGTGCAAACCCAATTTGCACCCATAATTAGTAAGGCCAGATTTAGATTTTTTATAAATTTAACCTTACCTAGATAATGTTTAAATTTTGTTCATTAGGGTTCACGACCCGTCAGGATCAAATTTAAGGTTTTGTTAAGTCTGATGTGGGTTCACGTCTTGCCTGAACTTTTTGCAAATTGGTTTTTCACTCCGAATTGACTAAAATGGATCTGGTGGGCCCAAATCTTTTTGTAGAAATTGTGGTTTCACTCATTGTAGTTTGACACCACTCAAATTGTATGGATAACCCAAACAATAAGGATTTTATGTGGTTCTAAAAATGAGGTGTCAACAATTTTCTATCAAATTCACTTATGGACACTCTTTGCATGTTTTTCGGGTACTTAGACCATGCCTTGGATGTGAAGGAGATAAGGAGGATGATCCTAGGGCTTCTTTACCCATGGAAGAGTCCAAAGAAGGTCATAGATATCTCCCAACCTACCCCTAGTGGCCAAGGGTTGACCTAAAACAAATATGTCCGTGGATAGCAAACTTTGAACCTTAAAATTCAAGTGAAGCCTCTAGCAAGGTCATGGTGACAGAGACCTACCGTGATACCCAAGATATTTTTACAGCAAAATCACAGAAAGGAAGACTCCAAGGAAACTCTAGTAGAATGGTTGTGCTAACTAGCATGACCATGCAAAGATGATCCTAGCATGATAATACTAGCCAACAATCATGCTTCCAAGAGCTAGAATGCTCATGCCCAAGAGAACGACCCCAACCAAGCCACACACCACAACAGTTCTGGGTACCATGCTACCAACCTTAATTTTTCCATTTCCAATCTGACAATAGCATGTCCATGCTACCAATCTTCATTTTTCCATTTCCAACCTAACAATTCCACTCCATGAGGATGAGCATTCTCCCTCAGCATGACCGTGCTACACATGATCCACCATGGTCGTGTTGTCTAACACAACCTTGTTGACCCCAGAGCCCTAACTTTTTTCGCACTAAAATTCATAGTTTTCCCCCACTTAACCTAGTGATTCCCTACCACCTATATATACATATGCATCAGTTGTAGCATGAGGTTAGCCACCTTTAGCATTTAGTTTTACCTACCTAGTTCATTCAAGGAGCTCCTACCTACTCCCACCTACCTCCACCTCATTTCCACCTCCCCTCATCTCAAAACCCTAAATTTCTAGGGTTTTGACCACTTTCCATCAACATTACATGCCATCCATCCACCTTGGAGGAAGGAGGACATGCTCCAACTACTAAGAGGTGAAGAAGGAACAGTCTTCACTAAGATTCTATGGATATTCACTCCTCTACTCCTATCTTCTTCTTTTGTTTTGTTATAAGTAGATAAGCCCCTTAGGTGGGAAATTTGGGGCTAAAATGTGACTTTGGTACCATGTTGGGGGAAACTAATTTGTAAACACTACAATTTCGTTTTATGATGATTTTCTTCTACTTTTATCTTATTTCCCGTATTTCTTCTTATGTTTTGTGCTTAAAAATACAGACTTCTTGTTGATTTGTGCTTGAAACCACTTAGACTCTAGGAGAGAATGGCTTGTATGAAGCTATCTTGGGGATTGCTCCTAGGCCCAACTAGTGGATCCCTATCTAGCACCCTGTCTTACCATACATGTCCCCTCTCTTACTTCTATGTAGAAGATCTAAGTAGCTAGTGCAGGAGTACTTGGTGCAATTGCCTAGGAGTTTCCCAAAGGCTAGATGGTTAGTGATGTGAGGTGAAATGCCCTCGCCTCCACTCTCCATGCCTACCCTTGACTCCCAATTTCCCTAATAACACATATTTCTTGAAACCTAGAATTTCTAGATCCTATTAGAATTTCACCTAAGTCCTATTCGATTGAGCCTCGTTAGGTTGGATGGGGTGTGCAAGGGTGTAGTTCCCCTTCACACACCTTATATCACCCATGGCCAACTAGTATCTTAGGGTAATTGCATAGCATTTATCTTGTTGTTTAGTTTAACAAGATGGAATCAGCGGATAGAAATTGCATGTTATGACCCCCCCCCCAAACTTGGATTGTAGTTACATTCCCCCAAACAGCCCACACCTCATTAACTTGCTAAAACCCCAATTGTCTTCCTTTCTAGTTGATGCTTGCTTACTTAGTTGCTTTAATTACCTTCTTAGCTAATTGCTTTTCTCATGATAGTTAGGCCTTGCTAGTGTAATGAGTGCCTCTGAGTGCTTTCTCGTGCTAGTCGTAGTCAATTAGTGCGAGTCTAGGTCTCCAATTTCTCTAGTTTCCTAAACTGCTAGTCTAGTCTTAGTGTTAGATCTCCTTACTCTTTTTAATTTAAATTATTCTCTATCTTACTTCATTGCTTTTCTTGCTACTTAGAATTAACTTGTATTGGGTTAACTTAGTTTTTGATTGATTTCTCCCTTTAACTGCTTGCTTTTCCAACTTTAGTGTAATAAAATAAACCCCAATCAAACCCTTGAACCTTAGACCCTGCTGTAGAAACCTAGCTAATATAAATATGCTCTAGTTCCCCCTCTCTCCATGTGGATCGGCCGTTGTCTTTCCGCTTGGCTATACTATAATACGATCATGAGCGCTTACTAGTAACATGTATTAATATTTGTGAGTGTGCCTTTTAGGACCTTATAAATATCAAAAATCTCGATTGTGTGCTTTGGGCACATCAAATCAAACTCAATTGGTTGGGTGAACCTTAAGTGAAAACACATCAACCTTTCTAGCATCATTTCCAGGAAGAAAGGGGCTCGTCTTGGCTAGTTAGTTTAGCGTTGCTTTTCCAATTACCCTCATCATTGTTGTTCTTAAGTCTTTTAATATTTTTGAAAACTTTTCTTCTGACTTAGCTTTTGTTGAATGGTTGTGCCTTGTGTAGGTGATAGTTGTGCATGCTTGGACATCGTTCACTTTCTATTGACTTGTTCCCAGTGACTCCTGAGATAGGAAGAAGGTGACATCAACACTAGTGAAAGCAACACCAAGAGGCTGAGATGGGAGATAGGGATATTGACAACCATGAGGAGGAGGCACACATCCCTCTAGATCTTGCATCCCCAATCCACTTCATGACTACTTTATGCCTAGAAACTACACTTCACCAATTGCTACAAGGGTGGATTAAATGTCGAGTCAACAATTTTCAATTCCATTAGCTCTCCTTAGACTGTTCCCTACATTCCATTGATTTGAGAGTGAGAATTTGTACAAGCACATAGATGCTTTTCTAGAAACCTACTCTACTTTCAGCTTTCATGCAGCCACTGACTACTCTATTTATCTCACATTGCCCCCCTTCTCTCTTATGAACAAGGTGAAGCAGTGGTACTCTTCAAAGACTAAGACTATTACATTGGCAGCAATGAAAAAAGAGTTCTTAAAGATGTTTTATACTATTACTAAATTGACCTAGATGAGGAGGTAGATTATCTCCTTCAGCCAATAGGAGAATGAGCAATTCCATGAAACTTGGAGAGGTTCCAAAAGTTGCTGCGAGATTACCCACATCACAAAGTACATATAAGGCAGCCAATCCAATCTTTCTACACCGATCTCTCTAAAATGGGACAAATAGTGATTGACTCATCTTGTGGTGGAGCTTTGATGGCCAAGCTCTGGAAAAAATGTGGCCCCTCTTTATCACTTGGCTCAAAACTTCTGTCTCCGCTCTTCTAGTGTGCATGTGCATTATGATAGAAACTGGCAAATTTCACCCAACGCCATAAAGATGACTCCAATATGCAAGATGAATATATTAGCGGACATGATGAATCTCATGAATCGTCATGTGGGGGCTTTCTATCCCATAAACCAAGTTTGTGGAGGCTCTTTGTGAGGAGGCTCAAGTTGTAGACCTTTTGGCAATCAGAACAACCAAGGCCCAATGTCCAACTCTTACACTATGGAATGAAGAAATCACCCAAACTTCTCTTGGAATCAAGAACATCAAGGAGAAGGGTATCCTAGGTAACATCAAGTGTTAAAATATATCTCCAAGTTTGATGAGGAAGTCCTTGAGAGATTGAGAATCCTTGACAATGTGAAGAAGGATGTGGCGACACATCCCACTATCACACAGACAGTGAGGTGCCACGCGAAAACATGCGGAAAACACCATAAACCACCTATTAAAAAACCACGGATTAATTAAAATTGATTTCGGGAAGCAGATAAACCAAGAAACTATTACATTCAGATCCTCATCTTGCAAGAAAATAGGTAATATAAACATTTACAAGTCTAGAAACGTGTTCACAACATATAAGATCAGCTATCTTGTCATCACATGAGTTCATCACCTGTTTATATATATACATAACGGGCCACATCTGCCCAACAGCAGGATAAACAAAGCCTCATCTGCTATACATCGTAAAACATCATCAAAACACCTCCGAGGACCTGACAGTACATGGATGACTCTAAGACTCTACTTCAAAACAACCAAAACAGTAGCATATCCATCTCTTGCCTTCTACTGCTCGTCTTGCTGCTCGGCCACAGCCTCGCGACCACCACCACGTCTGGCGCAAACACCTAAAAAGGTTGTAAACCAACGGGGTGAGACACACAGTCCCAGTGAGAAACATAACTCCCCGCCAAAACCATAAAACCTCAAAGGTTTAAAGTAGATAACAACAAATAACTGAGTAAGTGTAATAAGAGCAGCATATTGAGCAAAGCTATTAATACCATCAAGCTTACCAAGATGTATGGAAGGCATATAACCAAGTATTTCTTTATGGAACATGATTGACAAGATAAGATTTATAAGATCTTACCACATAACATAAGGAACGTATAAGTAACTACAATGTATAACAAGATCAACTACACAAGCAAAGCCTCAACCAATGTTCTGCATTTTGCCTTACGCAATAAATACTATTCGGCTGGATTACGTATTATTATGCCCTGAGGAAGTGAGCCGTACCGCTCAAATCCAACCTTCAGTTGCGAAATCCAAGCCGGTGCCATACAAAGTCAATGGAAGAGCCAGACTCCACGGCCGCCCACCTCGTGGTAAGTGAACGAGAACCAAAGCAGGACCGTAGTCTCATGCTTAAGTGGCCTCAGCCATAGGGTCAGCTCCCGCAGGCTACCCTTTCTCTAGCCTGCCTTGGTACAGGTCTCGACGCTAGTATCTCTGAGCCACGTGCCAGTTCACCGTGCTCCCTGAGCCATGAACACATTCATGCTCTAGAACACTGAGCCATGGGCCTGTTCACCATGCTCTTATACACATCTTGAGTCTACAACCAAAGTTGCACTCTAACCTCCTCACTTCCGGCTAGGAGAAACCACACATATTCAATAATATGCGCTTCTAGGTTAACCCGCAGGAGAACCTGTTTCACCATCACCAGCTACTGACGATGATGGATCTATGGCCAGGGCAAACTACATAACATATTCCCTTGTAATTAGTTAGTATATTTTAAGTGGATTGTTGAGGTAAACAAGTGGTATCACATATATAACATTAAGCTACATTATTGTTACCACCATCACAATATCCCGGGATCTCAATCCCTCATCACAAGAAACCACTGCCTCACAAGGCATTTTCATCACTGGGGATAACAATCCCAGATCTCATCATCAGAGGATAACACCTCAACTAGGCACTTTAGCCAAACTCAGGTCCTCAGACCTAAACACATTACACAGGTGATGCATGTTATCTCATGAACAAGAGTGACCATCAATGCAGTGTTATTCCAACATATATATACCTCATAGCCCTTTACCTGGCTATGCATCGGCATGAAACACCTGCATGGTTAATATACACAATCATAGAGATAACTGAAACCAACATAGATTAATAGAATGATCATATTGTCAAATATTGGGCAACATTGATGATTGCATGCTTTACATTCATGCCTCAAACCTATGACCATGGGCATGGGTCACAGTATCATGTGAAGCAACTCATGTACTTCCAAACTTATCATTACCCATCACTATATATATATATATATATATATATATATATATATATATATACTTCAAGATGATCATAAACACATGTAACATCATGGAATTAGAGTTTCAGATATGTCATGCTTACATAGGTGCGTTCTACTACTACTATCAGATGGGTTTCCGGGTGGAACATGACCCTCACTAGAAGTACCCACTACCCTCACAAGAAGTGTGACGGGTAGGGCACCCTTACTAGAGGTGGTATCGGGCAGGGTACTTCCCTCATCTCGCCCAAGCACTCTAGCCTCATATCGGCTAAGAAATCTAGCCACCTATCGGTCAAACACTTTAGCAAGGATATCAGCTACCACCTCAAGGTATACCATGCAACCCTATGTGTCGTGCAACTGTGTGTCGTGCATCCATGTGTCATGCATCCATGTGTCATGCATCCATGTGTCATACATCCATGTGTCGTGCATCCATGTGTCGTGCATCCATGTGTTGTGCATCCATGTGTCAGGCTAGGATTACCATATGTCACTATATCGGGCATCACCACCAAACCATGATGCGCAACACAAGGCTATCCCACTGAGCTCCATAACACTCAAGGTACATCGGGCACCAAGCCACTACCCAAGCTAAGTGTATCGGGTAGGGCACTCAACAAGACATAACACCCAACACACAAAGGTATCGACCAACAACCATACTCATCTAGGCACAACGACCAAGAGTACAACTCAAACAGGCAGCAAAGGAAAGCCTATCGTCCAACCAAACTAGCCTCATCCTATCGGCCAACACACAAGGCAAGGACCAAGGTGTATCACCCAACACAACCTCACCATATCAACCCAAAACTCTAGATCAAGAGAGGGTATCGGGAAACACCATCCCCAAGCCATATCGTGCAAGATACATCCCAACAAGATCATCATCAACCTCAAGCACAAGGGTACCAAACCCTAGATTGATCAAGAAGATCGGCTCACCTCTCAACAACCAAGAGAGAGGGGTTTTACACAACCTCTATCACAACTCGGGCAACCATAAGGATCAACACTAACATGGGTCTACATCTACCAAAGAGCTCACCTCTCAAATCCATGGTGAGAGGAGGGTGTTGCTCAAGCAACTAGAACACAAGCTCACCTCTCAACTTAAACGAGAGAGGGGTATTGCTCATATTACTAAAGCTCAAGCTCACTTCTCTAAACCAAGGAGGGAAAGGAGTGTTTCTCAACAAGGAAACCCTAAAACATGGTTCGGCCAACTAGGTGCAACTAAGCAAGAAACATATCTAGCAACCTACATGGCTGATTATGATCATAAGAAAACATGCACGAATATAGAAGAAAGTATTATGGTTAGGGTTAGGAGTTATGTAACCCGCCTTAAGCAAGCTCCAAGCTCCTAGCACCAAGATACACCTTCGGCCACCTGAAGAGGAAGAAGAAGAAGATTCCAAGATAAGGATCGGCCACCAAGCTTTGCAAAGGAAGAGGTGTCGTGCAACCAAAGGAGAGGGGAACTAAGGAACTAAAGGGATTCTTAGCAAGAGAAAGGGAAAACATATATATGAGAGGGTGGAGGATAAACCAAGGTAAGACAAGGCAAGGTGTCACCCACCTAGGGACACTTGTCTATGGGCAATGCCACCTCTCTATCTTTCCTTAAACACATGTCCAAGGCCATTGACACATGCAAGCATCAAGCACCAAGTGTCCACTAGTGGTGACACAAATGAGGTCAAAGGGTCAAAGGGGGGTCCATGGCCGATACACCCCAACACCATACCCGACATGACTCCCTGGGCAACACATCTACGCCGACACAACCATGGTCGGCACACCTATGGCCGACACAAGGTCCAGCAAGGTCAAGCAAGGCACAACAAGGCCCAACAAAGCTCATCCAAGCCCAAAGCAACTCCAGCAACGAGCCCAACCCTTCCTTTCAACACTAGAGGAAGCAAGGAGAGAGAGAGGAACACTTCTCAAGGTGACAAACTTGCTCAACAACCCTAGACTTGGGTTAATTGCAAGTAGCACCTCCAACTCTCAACAAAGCACAAACAAACCCTAATCACCACTAAAGGTGATTAGAAAGCAACTAAGCACCAGGGTTAGGCAAAGCAAATAGGATAAACCCAAAATGGAGGTCAGGGTCCTTACAAGCTATAACCCTCTACAAAGGGATTTCGCCCTTGAAATCTGAAGAGAAAAGTGAGGGATACTTCCTCCTCATCTCTTCCTCAAGCTCCCACGTGGCTTCCTCAGTTCCATGATGATGCCAAAGAACTTTTACCAGAACCAGGTCCTTCCTCTTCAGCTTCTTTACTTTTCTGTCAAGGATCATCACATGACCTTCCTCGTAGGTCACATCTTCATCAAGCTCAACTTCAATTGGCTGTATCAATGTCCCTGTATCTGGGTGACTTTTCTTCAGCATGCTGACGTGGAACATTGGATGTAACCTGTGCAACTCTGGCGACAACTCTAACTTGTAAGCTACCTTGCCAACACGTGCTATTACTGGATATGGCCCCATATACCTGGGCACCAGTTTACCTTTCTGGCCAAACCTTAGCACACATTTCCAAGGTGAGACCTTGAGGTACACTTTGTCTCCCACTTGGAACTCTAAAGGTCGTCGGCGATTGTCTGCATAAGACTTTTGTCTGTCCTATGTCGCTTTCAGTTGTTGTTGTATCACTTTGATCTTTTCAGTTGTCTACTGTACTAATTCAGGACCCAAAAGCTGATACTCACCAGACTCATACCAACATAAAGGAGATATGCACTTCCTGCCATATAGGGCCTCATAAGGAGCCATGTCAATGCTTCGTTGGTAACTATTGTTATACGCGAACTCCATCAAACTGAGATGCACATCCCAACTTCCTAGGAATTGCAACACACAAGCTCAGAGCAGATCCTCCAAAGTCTGAATAGTCCTTTCAGACTGTCCATCTGTCTGTGGGTGGAAAGCAGTGCTGAATCTCAACTGTGTTCCCAACGCTTTGTGCAACTGTTCCCAGAAACGACTCATGAACTGAGGACCTCTGTCAGAAACTATCGTTGCTGGTACGCCGTGCAAATGTACTATCTCATCTACATATACCTGAGCGAGCTTCTCAGCTGTATATGTTGTCTTCACAGGTATGAAATGGGCAAACTTCATCAATCTGTCCACTATCACCCAAATGGAATCATGATTCCTAGTTGTCCTGGGCAGACCAACTACGAAATCCATGGTTATGTGATCCCATTTCCACTGCGGTATCGACATAGGTTGCAACATACCTACCGGCTTCTGATGCTCATCCTTGACTTACTGGCATACCGCACACCTAGCCACAAACTCAGCTACATCTTTCTTCAAGCCATGCCACCAATACAAGTCCTTCAGATTGTGATACATCTTGGTGACTCCTGGATGCATAGCATACATCGATGTGTGTGCTTCCTCGAGTACTAGCTTCCTCAGATCATCAGCATCGGGGACCACCATTCTGTTATGATAGCAAACTAGTCCATCCTCGGACTCATGGAACCCATCACGCTTTTCGCTACTGAGCTCTGACCTAATCAACTATACAGTATCATCTGTTTGTTGTGCATTTTGGATCTGCTGTCTCAGCATAGGCTTAACTTGCATCTGTGCCAAAAGTCCCGCTAACAAGGAAACTTCCATCTGCACATTCATCTATCACAAGGAAACAAACATCTCCCATCTATGGCATACCAGGGAACTCAGCTGTGCCTTCCTTGTAGGAAGAGAAGAAGATTTTCAGCTAAGCGCATCAGCTACCACATTCGCCTTACCAGGGTGATACTCAATGGTGCAGTCATAATCATTGATCAGCTCCATCCATCGACGCTGTCGCATGTTTAGCTCATTCTGCGAGAAGATGTACTTCAGATTCTTATGATATGTAAAGATCTAGCACACCTCCCCGTAAAGGTAGTGTCTCCAAATCTTTAACGCATGAACCACCGCTGCCAACTCCAAATCATGAGTCGGATAGTTCTCCTCATGTTTCTTAAGCTGTCGAGAAGCAAAAGAAACTACATGGTCTTCCTGCATCAGCACGCATCCTAAGCCTTTCTTGGAAGCGTCGTAGAAAACAACATAGCCTTTCCCAGGCTCTGGCAGCACTAGTCAGCTTCTCCTTCAATCTCTGGAAAGCTTGTTGGCAACGATCATTCCAGATAAAAGGCACGTCTTTCCGGGTCAACTTCGTCATCGACAACGCAATCACACTGAAGTCCTTGATAAATCTCTGGTAGTATCCTGCTAATCCCAGGAAACTGCGAACTTCTGTCGGCGTCTTCAGCTGTTCCCATTCTGCAACGGACTCCACCTTCTTCGAGTCCACTTTAACTCCTTCTGCAGATATCACATGACCCAAGAAAGTTACTTCTTTCAACTAGAACTCACACTTACTAAACTTGGCATACAACTGATGTTGGCGAAGGAGAGTCAACGCTTGTCGGAGATGTTGTTGATGCTTCTGACTGTCCTGACTGTAGATCAAGATGTCATCTATAAAGAATACAACAAACTGATCTAGAAATGAACAAAACACCATGTTCATCAAATCCATGAAAGCAGCAGGTGCATTGGTTAGCCCTAACGGCATAACCACATACTCAAAGTGACCATACCTTGTCCTAAAAGCTGACTTTGGTATGTCATCCAACTTAATCCTCAACTGATGATATTTGGATCGTAGATCGATTTTTGAGAATACTGTAGCACCACACAACTGATCGAACAGATCGTCTATCCTCGGCAACAAGTACTTGTTCTTGATCGTGACTTTGTTCAGCTGCCGGTAGTCTATGCATAGCCGCATCGATCCATCATTTTTCTTAACGAACAACACTGGAGCACCCTAAGGTGACGCACTCGGTCGGATGAAACCTTTCTCCAACAACTCTTATAACTACTTCTTCAACTCGGCCATCTCTGCTGGAGCCATCCTATACGGTGTCTGTGCAACTGGTTGTGTTCCTGGAACCAGATTGATCTCAAAATCAATTTCTCGAGGTGGAGGAACACCTAGGAACTCATCAGGAAACACATCTGCAAACTCTCGGACAACCTTCACCTCCTCAAGGCTAGGGCCTTTCACCTTGGTATCCACAACGTGAGCTAAGAACGCCTTACATCCTTGCTATAACAACTTTTCTGCCACCATCGCTGACACTAAACAAGTCAAAAGAATCTTCCTATCTCCTTGGAAGATCCACTTCTCTCCACAAACCTCAAACACTACCTGCTTGGAACCACAGTCCAACACAACCCTATACTTCTCTAAGGTATCCATCCTAAGGATCACATCGAACCCACGCATATCAAGTGGTATAAGATCCACTTGTATACTGTGTCTCGAAAAAGATAAGACACAAGATAGGCACTCCTCTCGAAGCATCGAGGAACCATCAAGAGGGGTTTCTAACAGCAGGCTATCTTTCTTACAACTAACAGGTAAAAGACAGTTTTCAAGCATACTATGGGAGATAAAAGAGTGCATAGCACCCGGGTCAACCAAAATAGATATAAAGCAAGAAGAAGACAAATCAGAATGAGATAACTCCATCTGACCTGTCACCACTCGCGGGTTGACTATCGCCTCCGGCTGACTCATAGCATAGAATCGAGCTGTTGTTTGCTGTCCACGTCCTCTGCTTCCTTGAGCAGACGATCCTGCTTGCGACGATTGATCGTGTCCTCACCCTCTGCTACTACTGGGTTGCTGTCTATCTGCCCCTTGTTGATTCTGCCTCAGATGTTGCGTCACTTCAACATCTTTACTTGGGCAATTTGACTTCCAATGCACGATCTGACCACAAAGATGGCATGACTGGTCTCGCTGTTGTGGCCTAGACAACCCTGTCACTGCTACAGAAGATGTACTATGTGCCTTTGATGGCGAAGAACCATATCCTCTTCCCTTACTCAGAGACCACTACGACGGTGTATTGGAACCTCTTAACCCAGAAGGTGCTGAAAACCTCAGCTTCTTGAAGCCATCGAACCTTTGTCTCTGGAACTGAGCATGCCTCTTCTTGGTCATGGCCTCTCTCTTTTCCCTAACTGACCGTTCAATCCTCCTGACATATTCCACAAATATGGCAAACCGCTCTCGGTTCTCCAACGCAGAAGCAGGTGTTGTCAGTTCAGCACTCATGCCTTTCTCAAAACGTCTGATCCGCTCGTCATCTGTTGCTGCCATGTGAGGATAAAACCTTAACAGGTCCATGAACTTGGCTTCATACTCGGTGATGTTCATCACTCCTTGGCACAGACGCTCGAACTGGTTGATCTTCTCATCCAGATATTTCTTCAGAAAGTATCTGCTGACGAACTCGCATTGGAAAATATCCCAACCGATCACCTCACTGGGTCGCTTCTCCTCCTCGATGGTCTACCAGTGACCAACACTACCCTTCAGAAGGTAGACAACGTGCTTGACTTTGTCTGCTTCGGGGATGTCGAGGATCCAGAAGGCCTTCTCAAGACCTGTCTGCCACAGATCTGCATCCGCTGGATCATCCGTCCCAGCATAGTCTGAAGCTCTGACTCTGCGAAGCCGCTCAAAGGTCTTCCCAATACCCAATGTTTCACCATGGGGAGCCTGTGCTCTCGGCAGAGGCACTAGAAATCTCTCTACCATGAGATTCATCATAGCCATCATCTACCCCATAAGCTGTTGGTAGGCAGGGTTTTCAAGAATGGCTGGGTCAAGTTGAGGGACCTCAGGCACCCGATCTCCATGTGCCTGTCTTTTAGCTCCATCAACTGATGTAGCATCACTGCTCTCGGTAGCATGTTCTTCATGATTTCCAGACATCTTGGCTTTTTCTTCCACTGAGGGCAGAAGGTAATTGTAAGAAAATCTAGAAAACTCACAAGAACAGACACAACCTAGTCCTAGATCCATATAGACTCAACGAACCTAGAGCTCTGATACCAAACTTGTGGCGACACATCCCGCTATCACACAAACAGTGAGGTGCCACGCGAAAACGTGCAGAAAACACCATAAACCACCTATTAAAAACACGGATTAATTAAAACTGATTTCAGGAAGCAGATAAACTAAGAAACTATTACATTCAGATCCTCATCCTATAAGAAAATAGGTAATATAAACATTTACAAGTCTAGATACGTGTTTACAGCGTATAAGATCAGCTGCCTTGTCATCACATGAGTTCATCACCTGTTTATATATATATACATAACAGGCCACATCTGCCCAGCAGTAGGATAAACAAAGCTTCATCTGCTATACATCGTAAAACATCATCAAAACGCCTCCGAGGACCTGAGAGTACATGGATGACTCTAAGACTCTACTTCAAAACAACCAAAATAGCAACATATCTATCTCTTACCTTCTACTGCTCGTCTTGCTACTCAGCCGCAACCTCACGACCACCACCACGTCTGGCGTTAACACCTAAAAAGGTTGTAAATTAATGGGGTGAGACACACAGTCCCAACGAGAAACATAACTCCCCGCCGAAACCATAAAACCTCAAAGGTTTAAGGCAGATAACAACAAATAACTGAGTAAGTGTAATAAGAGCAGCATACTAAGCAAAGCTATTAATATGATCAAGCTTACCAAGATGTATGGAAGGTATATAACCAAGTATTTCTTTATGGAACATGATTGACAAGATAAGATTTATAAGATCTTACCACATAACATAAGGAACGTATAAGTAACTGCAATGTATAATAAGATCAACTACACAATCAAGGCCTCAACCAATGTTCTGTGTTTTGCCTTACGTAATAAATACTATTCGGCTGGATTACATATTATTATGCCCTGAGGAAGTGAGCCGTACCGCTCAAATCCAACCTTAGGTTGCAAAACCCAAGCTGGTGCCATACAAGGTCAATGAAAGAGCCGGACTCCACGACCTCCCACCTCGTGGTCAGTGAACGAGAACCAAAGTTGGACCGCAGTCTCATGCTTAAGTGGCCTCCGCCACAGGGTCAGCTCCCACAGGCTACCCTTTCTCTAGCCCACCTTGGTACAGGTCTCGACGCTAGTATCTCTAAGCCACGGGCTAGTTCACCGTGCTCCCTGAGCCATGAACACATTCATGCTCTATCACACTGAGTCATGGGCCTGTTCACCATGCTCTTATACACATCTTGAGTCTACAACTGAAGTTGCACTCTAACCTCCTCATTTCCGGCTAGGGGAAACCACACATATTCAATAATATGCGCTTCCAGGTTAACCCGCAGGAGAACCTATTTCACCATCACCAGCTACTGACGATGATAGATCTATGGCCAGGGCAAACTACATAACATATTCCACTGTAATTAGTCAGTATATTTTAAGTTGATTGTTGAGGTAAACAAGTGGTATCACATATATAACATTAAGCTACATTATTGTTACCACCATCACAATATCCCAGGATCTCAATCCCTCATCATAAGAAACCACTGCCTCACAAGGCATTTTCATCACTGGGGATAACAATCCCAGATCTCATCATTAGAGGATAACACCTCAACTAGGCACTTTAGCCAAACTCAGGTCCTCAGACCTAAACACATTACACAGGTGATGCATGTTATCTCATCAACAAGAGTGACCATCAATGCAATGTTATTCAAACATATATATACCTCATAGCCCTTTACCTGGCTATGCATCATCATGAAACACCTGCATGGTTAATATACACAATCATAGAGATAACTGAAACCAACATAGATTAATAGAATGATCGTATTGTCAAATATAGGGCAACATTGATGATTGCATGCTTTACATTCATGCCTCAAACCTATGACCATGGGCATGGGTCACAATATCATGTGAAGCAACTCATATACTTCCAAACTTATCATTACCCATCACTATATATATATATACTTCAAGATGATTATAAACACATGTAACATCATGGCATTAGAGTTTCAGATATGTCATGCTTACATAGGTGCGTTCTACTACTACTATCAGATGGGTTTCTGGGTGGAACATGACCCTCACTAGAAGTATCCACTACCCTCACAAGAAGTGTGATGGGTAGGGCACCCTTACTATAGGTGGTATCAGGCAAGGTACTTCCCTCATCTCACCCAAGCACTCTAGCCTCATATCGGCTAAGCAATCTAGCCACCTATCGAACAAACACTTTAGTAAGGATATCGGCTACCACCTCAAGGTATACCATGCAACCCTATGTGTCGTGCAACCCTGTGTCGTGCATCCATGTGTTGTGCATCCATGTCGTGCATCCATGTGTCGTGCATCCATGTGTCGGGCTAGGATTACCATATGTCACTATATCGGGCATCACCACCAAACCATGATGCCCAACACAAGGCTAGCCCACTGAGCTCCATAACACTCAAGGTACATCGGGCACCAAGCCACTACCCAAGCTAAGTGTATCGGGCAGGGCACTCAACAAGACATAATGCCCAACACACAAAGGTATCGACCAACAACCATACTCATCTAGGCACAACGGCCAAGAGTACTCAAACGGGTAGCAAAGGAAAGCCTATCGTCCAACCAAACTAGCCTCATCCTATCGGCCAACACACGAGGCAAGGACCAAGGTGTATTGCCCAACACAACCTCACCATATCAACCCAAAACTCTAGATCAAGAGAGGGTATCAGGAAACACCATCCCCAATCCATATCGTGCAAGATACATCCCAACAAGATCATCATCAACCTCAAGCATAAGGGTACCAAACCCTAGATTGATCAAGAAGATCGACTCACCTCTCAACAACTAAGAGAGAGGGGTTTTGCACAACCTCTATCACAACTCAGGAAACCACAAGGATCAACCCTAACATGGGTCTACATCTACCAAATAGCTCACCTCTCAAATCCATGGTGAGAGGAGGGTGTTGCTCAAGCAAATAGAACACAAGCTCACCTCTCAACTTAAACGAGAGAGGGGTATTGCTCATATTACTAAAGATCAAGCTCACTTCTCTAGACCAAGGAGGGAAAGGAGTGTTTCTCAACAAGGAAACCCTAAAACATGGTTCGGCCAACTAGGTGCAACTAAGCAAGAAACATATCTAGCAACCTACATGGCCGATTATGATCATAAGAAAACATGCACGATTATAGAAGAAAGTATTATGGTTAGGGTTAGGAGTTATGTAACCCGCCTTAAGCAAGCTCCAAGCTCCTAGCATCAAGCTACACCTTCGGCCACCTCAAGAGGAAGAAGTAGAAGATTCCAAGATAAGGATCGGCCACCAAGCTTTGCAAAGGAAGAGTTGTCGTGCAACCAAAGGAGAGGGGAACTAAGGAACTAAAGGGATTCTTAGCAAGAGAAAGGGAACACATATATAGGAGAGGGTGGAGGAGAAACCAAGGTAAGACAAGGCAAGGTGTCACCCACCTAGGGACACTTGTCTATGGGCAATGCCACCTCTCTATCTTTCCTTAAACACATGTCCAAGGCCATTGCCACATGCAAGCATCAAGCGCCAAGTGTCCACTAGTGGTGACACAAACGAGGTCAAAGGGTCAAAGGGGGGTCCATGGCCGATACACCCCAACACCATGCCCGACATGACTCCCTGGGCGACACACCTAGGCCGACACAACCATGGCCGACACACCTATGGCTGACACAAGGTCCAACAAGGTCAAGCAAGGCACAACAAGGCCCAACAAAGCTCATCCAAGCCCAAAGAAACTCCAGCAATGAGCCCAACCCTTCCTCTCAACACTAGAGGAAGCAAGGAGAGAGAGGAACACTTCTCAATGTGACAAACTTTCTCAACAACCCTAGACTTGGGTTAATTGCAAGTAGCACCTCCAGCTCTCAACAAAGCACAAACAAACCCTAATCACCACTAAAGGTGATTAGAAAGCAACTAAGCACCAGGGTTAGGCAAAGCAAATAGGATAAACCCAAAACGGAGGTCAGGGTCTTTACAAAGGATGTGTCTGCTGAAGACAAAATATTAGCCAGCTAGAGCAAAGAATTGATCGAATTTCCTAAACCTTGATGAACCCTAATAGTATTAGTGGAACCATGGGTGATCCTAAAGGAGCCTATGAACCAGAACAAGGGAAACTTCCCACATTGTAGCAATACCAAGTGCCTCAAAATCCATATGCTCCCCCACTCCCACAACCTACCTACAACTACCAATACACTCCACCTTCACCACATTCATACCAACAACCTCCACCTCAATACCAACCCATCCACAACAACAACCACAACAACCTCCATCCCAACCAAAATTCATTCTCTAACACCTGAAGCCCCACACCAAAGGCCACCACTTCAAGTATGACAACAACCATCACAAGCTCCCTCCTTTTCTACTCATGAGCAAGTGAAGACTATTACCGTGTTGAGAAGTGGCAAGACTTTGGATCAACCAAGGGATAAAACAATTGGTTGTTTTGTGAGTGAAGATAGAGTTGATAATGTGATTCAAAGTAGTGATACTGTGATGTGGGGTGATGATATTGTGATTGGCATACAAGTTAATATTGTGACATTGTATGATGATATTGTGATTCTTGTGATACTGATTGATGATTTTGTTAATGTGAACAAGGTAGGTACACAACTTCCTCCTTTACTTGATGCTTTTGAAGAGCCTTCTGCCTCTAAAATGGAGAAGAAGCACACTAAATACATCATGGAAACCTTCAAGCAAGTGATAAACAACATTTCATTATTAGTTGGCATTACACAAATTCCCTATTGTGTAAAGTTTCTGTAAGATATGTGCACATTCAAAACAAAGTCTATCTGGAGGATGCCAAAGCATTTCAAACCCATTGAGCCAGTGAGTTCCATTTTGAAACACACCATTCCAAATAATACGAAAGATCTTGGTGCTCCTATCATTCCTTGCTACATTGGAACATACCACCTAGATATAGTGGGAATCTAATGCCTTATTCTATGTATGCTAAATTGAAGTTGAGCCATCCCAATGTACCTTGCAATTGGTTGACCATTCTACACAGCCACCAAGGGTGAATTTATGATGTGTTGGTGATACTTTATGATGACACATAGACATTCTTTCATGTTGATTTTATTGTGCTTGACATGGAGAAGGACATGAGGAAGGTACCTATGATCTTGGGAAGACCCTTCCTAGCTACAGCTAATGCAATGATACATGCAAGAAGTGAACCATGTATGTGGCCATCATGCACATGAAGATCAGGTTGAACATCTTCAAAGATTCTGCCAAAGCTGAGGTGATAGGTGCCACAAAAGAATATTGTTACCTCATTCATTTCCTTGAGGAGATTGTTGAGCAATCCCTACCTATGTGGATTGAGACTACCACTAAAGATAGACCTCTAGAGCCTATTACTGAGCTACTTGATGATATTATTTAAGTGAAGACCTTCCTTACATTTTTGAAAAACCTTTGAAAAAATCTATTGAAGAACCTCATGTCTGTGAGCTTAAATCCCTTACTAAATGTCTGAACTATGCATTTCTTGTTTATGATTACACCCTCCCGATGATCATTTCTTTTATTATTTCTCTGACCAAGAATATGCTATCATTTATATGTTGAAAAGGAACATTCAAGCCATAGGGCGGTCTATTGCTGATTTGAAAGGTGTTGGCCCCTCCATCTATGTCCATGGAACCTACCTTGAGGATGATACAAGGCAAACACGTTAAATGCAAATAAGGTTGAATCCCAAGTTGAAGGAAGTTGTGGCTCAATAGGTTGTGAAGTTACTGATGCGGGATCATCTATCCCATTGTTGAATGTTCTTGGGTGAGTCCCACCCAAGTTGTACCCAACAAGGGTGGGATCACCATGGCTCAAAATAAAGATGGAGAAATGATGCCATTAAGAGAACAATCCATGTGGAGGATGTATTTGGACTATAGGAAGTTAAATTAGAAGACAAAGAAGGACCGCTTTCCTCTCCCATTCACTGATCAAATTTTGGAGAGACTTGCATGATATAGTTTCTATTGCTTTCTTTATGGCTAGTTGAGATATTCCCAAGTGACAATGCATCCTATAGATCAAGAGAAGACCACATTCACATGTCCAAGTGGAACCATTTCCTATGGAAGAATGCCTTTTGGGATTTTCAACGTCCTGTCTATTTTCCAAAGATGTGTCATATCCATTTTTGTCGACATGCTTGATTCTTCACTTAAGGTCCTCATGGATGATTTTTTAGTATATGACAAATCTTTTAATGAATGTTTATCTTACCTCTCAGTAGTTATCGAGAGATGTGTTAGGCATGTTTGGTTGCATCTTGGGAGAAAAGTCACTTCATGGTGTTCGAGGGTATTGTTCTTGATCATGGAGTATCCAAAGATGAGATTGAAGTGGACACGACCAAAGTGGGCCTCATCTCTACATTGACTATTCCTTCCACCGTAAGACATGTCCACTCTTTCTTGGGACATGCTTGCTTCTACCACCACATTATTAAAAGTTTAGTAAGATTTCACGACCTTTGTGCAATTTTCTTGAGAAAGACGTTGAATTCAATTTTGATGACAAGTGCATTTAAGCCTTTAATCATTTAAAGCACAAGTTGATTTCTGCTCCTATTATGCAGCCCCCAAATTTCTCTTTGTCATTTTTGATCACGACTAATGCATCAAATATGGAAGTGGGGGTTGTTCTTGCCCAAAGGATTGTTCGAATACATCACGATAACTACTATGAAAGTAAAAAATGTTGATGAGGTCCCAAACAAACTACACCACTATGGAAAAAGAATTGCTTTTCATGATGTATGCTCTAGACAAGTTCCACTCTTATACTAAGTGTAAGGAGTAGCACCCGATAGGGGATTATGAAAAAGTGGATTTTAGCATAATAATAAAAGAAATTACCCTTTTGCCCTCATTATACTAACCCATGGCCCTAAATCATTTTTCTTAGCTTCTAAATCAATATTGACACTCAAATACAAAATATGGTGATCATTGTAGTTTTTATACACATTATCACACCTCAAATTAGATTCAATCATCACTTTGTCCAAAGAAGAAAATTGGTCAATCAACCTTCATCTTTTGGTTATCAAACTTTTTCTAAATATTCTCCACATTTTTGTGAAGCTATGATTCAAATTTCATCTCATTTGGACATTCCTACTATTTACTATGATTTCTTGAAGATAATGTATTGAAAAAACCATTTATTTGCCTTTTAATTGAGTTTGTCCAAGTCAGTGATCCGCTAGATGAACAAAGGGAGAACGTTGACCCTTAGATCTGACCCTCATGGATCCCAACCTGATATAATGACTATCAAGTCATCTCCTAACTCCCGCAATGAGCGGGGAGGAGTAAATGAAACCATGATGATTGATCTCTCACTCTTGACCACTATTTGAAAAACTAAGCAAGCCAAAATCCCCGCCTCATGATTTGGAACTCAATAAACCCTAGTTTAACTAGATCTAGTGCACCTTTGCACTACTAAAATGAGTTTCTTGATTCTCCCTCTCTTTCCAACGACCATGACTGTTGCCCCAAAACCTCTAGCCCTAAACCTACCTCCCGACCCTATAAAAAGGGCCCATAGAGATCATAATCTCCAATCCAAACAAAAACCCTTTCTCCCGTACTATCTTGTGGCCTTGAGAACCCCTGATTTCCCCCATTGTTCCTCTCCCTATCAGACGGTGCCGCTGCCTGAGAAAATTGGGCATCTTTCCCTTGCACCTTTAGCGCATGAATCGAGGATCTCGTTCACTCTGTGAGGTCGCCACAGACCTGAACGACATCCTTCAAGCTTCTGCCAAATGCCCCTACTCCCAAACCCATGTGACTTCAGTGACACTTCAGTGCTCATGAGGAGGAACTGATCAAAAGGGGAAGGGTCCCCGAATCACTTGGTCCAAGAAGAACTGCCGATCCAAGGGGAGTTGACCCGATCCAAAGGAAGTAAAAGAACCATGATCGAACCAGTTATTTGAGGTATCAAACCAGGACAATTACCTAATAGACTATCGATCCATGGTGCCAATGTGGCACAATCTGAGCCGTCCAAATTCCGAATCCAACGGCCCTCATTTTTCACAAATAAGGTATTTATCTCGTTCTCTGGCAGATATTCAATTAAATGCCCAAATCTTGTTTTAATTGTAGAAAATACATCATAGATCCAAAAATTATGAAGAAGTAGTCAGTCTTGATCAGAAAAATCCAAAAACCCCATTAAAAATACTTTTGAAGCCTAATTATTGATATTTTTCACTAATATCCCTAGATCTTGATCCTTTTTTATACTTTGGTCTAATTGACTCTATTTGTGGTTAATCTTGACTAAACATTGAAAACCCTAATTTTTTACTCTAATGTTCATATTGAGACTCTAAAAGCATACTTGACCCATTAGTGAGCTGGACCTATATTTGTTAACTTGATTCAACCTTAAATATGATGATGACATCTTAATATTATGTTTGGCCTGAATCTTGTGGAATATTATGATCTATTAACCTAAAACTTGATCTCTAATTTACTCATTATACTAATCAAAACATGATCTAATATTGAACACCAATGATGTTAGGACATGATGATGATCTAAAGACTTGATTATGACTTGAGTTTTGATCATGATGGTTAGGGTAAACACATATGATCCTAGAAAACCTAGGTAAGCCATTTACGCTAAAAAAATACTTGACACTTGAAATAATGTTGGACATATTGAAATATTGGTTGATTATGAGTGAATGACCCAACCCTAAGGTTGACAGAGGAAAAGTGTGACCCTAATCTCGAATATTGAAACGTGATCTCCAAATATCATGATCTTGACCCTTGATCCAAACATTGTGATTTAGGATCTGACTCGAAAGGTTGACCTATTGATTTGGATATTGATTATACTCTAAAGTCTTTGGTGAAAGGTACACTATTATATCTCCTCCTTGGTTGTATTGAAGACACTTTTTATGTATCTTTTGATTGTATGCGTGGCTATATACTTGTTTGAGCTACTGTTCCCTACTGATTAGTCTTCTATTTTTCCTATATTATATTTTGAGAAAAATATGAGAACATAAATGATATTGCCCATTATGACTACCCGTATATTGATAATGATGATGATGTTGATAATGTTGATATTGAGTGCAAGTGACCTCCTCATTTAGAGGTGGGACTTGTACATTGGCCTCCTACCTCATATGGAGAGAAGGATCCTGGCGGCCTCCCTCATCGCGTTGGGGTGATAGAGTCACACAAAATATATAAGCACGAATAAAAATTGAATTGTTTGAAATAAACATTTTGTCGAATAAATGTTGGATTTAGAAAATCACTTGTTATAATTTTTTTAATATAAGTCCTACCCAGTGTACTCTTTTGCTACAAATCATTTTACTTGATTTTGATAGCGTACCGTGCAATTGTATGATTGTGTCTCGATTTTCTTGATTTTAGGCAAAACAAATGGAACATTGACTAGATCGCTGCCACACTCCATATACTCCGATGATAAGGATAAATTGGCTATATATCATATATTGGGTTAGTTTGTTCTTTAAATATTCAGTTTTTTGAGTTATTATTTCTTATTGTATATGACAACATGTGAGATATTATCTGGCCAATTAGGGACGAGAGCTTCAATCCTTTTACTACTGTCTAGGTAGTGGGATTGAGATTGGAGTAAGAATGGTTTCGTGATAGTTGGTATCAGAGCATACACACTCTCATATATTTTAAGTAAATAATTTCTCGAATCTCTTAAACCCAAGAAACCCTAAAATCCATAATGGTGAAAGTTGAGGTGTCTAGGCTCGGGGTCCTGGCATAATTTCTCCTATCCGTCTTTATGGTGGCTGAGATCGCCCACTCTACCTGGCCTTAATTGATCCAGAACTGGACCTAAAGGTTCTCTTATGAAACCTAGAGAATCTTTTAGCTTCTCATCTCTTCTTTAAAGACTACCCGAGCCACCCATGTAGATGAAGATTAGGTAGTCTTCTCATCGCCTCATGTGGTCCTTCTCTTGTGACCTTTATCCACATGATGTCTCGATTATGGGTAGCTTATGCATGGGAAAAATGAATATCATTAAATTTTGAAAGTTGATACCATGATCTAACCTTAATTTGAAAACTCAATCTTGATCGATGAAAATTTTGAAATCAAATATTCAGTATGACCCCTAATATCATGCAAACTCAATTTAACCAAAACTAGACTATATGCTTTCTATGTTGAGGTAAATCTTGATTTGCTGAAATAAAAAGGACTTATACCTTATACCTCATTGTTGATGAGGTCTCTATTTGATTAAGCCCATGTTGCCTTATTATTGACTAAACCTCAAAACATAGTTAAGCAACTCTTACCCTATTTTTTGATACACATCATGATTATGCCATCAAATTATTA